>OY740794.1:4055057-4456855 GCA_963514005.1 Raja brachyura | reverse complement strand
CTCCTCCTCCTCCCCCTCCTCCTCCTCCTCCTCCCCCCCCTCCTCCTCCTCCTCCTCCTCCTCCCCCCTCCTCCTCCCCCCCTCCTCCCCTCCTCCTCCTCCTCTCCCCCTCCTCCTCCTCCTCCTCCCCCCCCCTCCTCCCCCCCCTCCTCCTCCTCCTCCTCCTCCTCCCCCCTCCTCCTCCCCCCCCTCCTCCTCCTCCTCCTCCCCCCCTCCTCCTCCTCCTCCCCCCTCCTCCTCCTCCTCCTCCTCCTCCTCCTCCTCCTCCTCCTCCCCTCCTCCTCCTCCTCCTCCCCCCCGCCCTCCTCCTCCCCCTCCCCCCCCCCCCTCCCCCCCCCAGCTACACCAGCATTCCCAAGTCCCTTTGCACCTCCGATTTCTGGATTCTCTCCCCATTTAGAAAATAGTCTACGCCTTTATTCCTACTACAAAAATGCATGACTCCACACTTTGCTACACTATATTCCATCTGCCACTTCTCTGCCCACTCTCCCATCCTGTCCAAGTCCTTCTGCAGAGTCCCTGCTTTCTCTACACTCCCTGCCCTTCAACCTATCCGCAAACTTGGCCACAAAGCCTTCAATCCCCTTGTCCAAATCATTAATGGTCAATTCATCCGGCGGATAATATCAGAGTCCAAGTCATGAGTTTTGCGGTGTACTTTTAGAAGTGATAAGTTGGAATAGTAAAGCAAATGAGAAGTTATTAGAACTCAGTGGTTTGCATGTATGCTTAAGTTACCCAGGTGTTAATAAAGATTAAGTTGTACTCAACCTTGATTTAGAGTCTTTTGTACGACACGTCAGTTGATACCCTATAGAAGTAACTAGACTAAGTGGGACCCGTCGGGTCCCAGCTTCACACGGGAGGGCTGGTCCCCCAATGCAATATTCCACCTCTCCACCAATTCCAATATTGCTGGCCAGTGGGGGAGGGCTTTCTGGAACGCTAGTATGTGTGTTGTGGGTCAAAGGGACTGGTTTCCAGAGGGCTAGTATGGACATTGTGGGCCGAATGGATTCTTGGGCTGGCAGCTAAGTCACTCTGGCCAGGCAGCATTTTAGAACCAATAGAGACACTTTTTGCAAACATTTTAGAACCAATAGACTCTCTCTGTGTGCCCCTCTCTGTCCTGCCGAACTTACCTTTAAGACTTTGCTCCAAGTTCGCCTCACTTTGCGCCGCGTTGCGCCACTCACCCGACCTCCACGCGGTCCTCGCTGCCGGTTTGGTTGCGCTCGCCGCATGCAGGCGCATGCTGTTGGGAACGGCTCTGTACAGGGATCACCCGACCTCCGCGCGGCCCCCGCTTCTAGTTTGATCGCGCTCATCGCATGGAGTCGGATGCTGGTAGGACAGGCCCTTTTATCAGCTGCGCATCCGTTGTCTAACAGTCAAGTAACCAAGTTGTCTAACAACCTCCCGGAGCATGGAGATAAGGATGTCTTTTGGATCAAAGTCACTCTGATATGACATGCCTGCTTATGAAAGATTTGAGTATCACAAGGAACTGCAGATGTTGCTTTACAAAAAAAGTGCTGGAGTAACTCAGCGGGTCGGGCAGCATCTCTGGACAACATGGATAGGTGCCGTTTTGGTTCAGGACCCTTCTTCAGACTTATTGATGTGGGGGGAGGGGGGAAGCTGGAAGAGAGATGGGGCAAGTGATAGGTGGATACGGATGAGGTGTGCTTTTGATAGGCAGATGGTTGTACAAATGCGGGAATTGAAAAGATAAAAATGCGTTATAAGGATAGAAGAAGTTTGAATTGTGAAGCCCAAGGAAGAAATGTAGGTGAAAGGGTTGGAGAGAGGAGGAAGGGAAGACATGGGTATGAATCCAGATAGAACACGGTGAAGAGAGGGGGCACAAATAATAAAAAGAGGGAAGAGAGGTTATTTGGAGGTTAGATATCTAAAATTGGAAAATTCATTGTTCATACCGTTAGGTTATACGCTACCCAAGTGGAATATGAGGTGCTGTTCATCCCGTTTGTGTGTAGCCGCACTCTGGCAATGGAGGTGGTCCAGGACTTTGAGGTCAGTGTGGGAATGGGACGGAGAGGTCAGTGTGGGAATATCACGGAGAGGTCAGTGTGGGAATGGGACGGAGAGGTCAGTGTGGGAATGAGAAGGGAAGTTAAAGTGGTT
This sequence comes from Raja brachyura, assembly GCA_963514005.1. Next base: position 4,454,704 of record OY740794.1, on the reverse strand, counting down.
AGCAACTGGGAGATCCCATAGCCCCTGGCAAACTGAGCGCAAGTGTTTGGCAAAATAGTCACCTAGTCTATGCTTGATCTCGCTGATGTAGAGGAACACCAAATGCAGTAGATAAAAGATTTGCATTGACTTACTTGTAACCATTGCTAACTCCGCCTCCCATTCCTAGTCCCTCTTATTATCAAATGACTGAGCTGGGTAGATAATCTATATTTCTATCAATAATTCTGCTGATCTTAAAATTTAGCTTTTGAAATTTCATTATCTAATTGGACTTTTATCTTTCCTTCTTTTGTCTTAATTCATCAAGCATCTTTTTCACATTTTAACTTGTTTGCATTATGTACACCAAGGGTTTTGTTACAGTATTTCAGCATTTCTTTATATATTGGTCAAGGTGCTGATGTGCCACTAAATTATAACCATATAACCATATAACAATTACAGCACGGAAACAGGCTTTCTCGGCCCTTCCAGTCCGTGCCAACCATTCATTTTTCCCTAGTCCCATCTACCTGCACTCAGACCATACCCCTCCATTCCCTTCCTGTCCATATACCTATCCACTTGACTTTTAAAATCGATCCTGCCTCCACCACTTCTGCTGGAAGATCATTCCACACAGCCACCACTCTCTGAGTAAAGAAGTTCCCCCTCATGTTACCCCTAAACTTCTGTCCCTTAATTCTCATGTCATGCCCTCTTATTTGAATCTTCCCAACCCTCAATGGGAAAAGCTTATCCACGTCAACTCTGTCTATCCCTTTCATCATTTTAAAGACCTCAATCAAGTCCCCCCTTAACCTTCTGCGCTCCAAAGAATAAAGACCTAACTTGTTCAACCTTTCTCTGTAAAGGGCCTGTCCCACCAGCATGCAACTCTATGCGATTAGCGCGACCTAACGTGGTCGCTTGAGCCGTCCGGCATTGCGGGGCCGGTCCAACTTCGATCGCTGGAGCCGTGCGGAATTGTGCGGAGTTCGTCCCGAGTTCGTCCCGACACCGCGCGGGGCTCCGAAAAACTGACAATGTCTGAAAATTCCGCGCGGCAACGGCTTGTCGGCTGGCAGTCGCCTCGATATTTACACACCGCCCCAACATCGTGCCTCCGTGAACCTATTTGTAAGTGCCTCCGTGACCCTCTATGTGTGTGGCTCCGTGGCCCTCTGTGTGTGTGCCTCGGTGCCCCTCTCTGTGTGCCCCCCTCTGTCCTGGCGAACTTACCTTAGACTTCGCTCCAAGTTCGCCTCACTTTGCGCCGCGTTGCGCCACTCACCTGACCTCCGCGCGGCCCCGACTGCCGGTTTGGTTGCACTTGCCGCATGCAGGCGCATGTTGTTGGGAACGGCCCTGTACAGGGGATCACCCGACCTCCGCGCGGCCCCCGCTTCTAGTTTGATCGCGTTCATCGCATAGAGTTGCATGCTGGTGGGACAGGCCCTTAACTTAGTTGCTGGAACCCAGGCAACATTCTAGTAAATCTCCTCTGTACTCTCTCTATTTTGTTGACATCCTTCCTATAATTAGGCGACCAAAATTGTACACCATACTCCAGAATTGGTCTCACCAATGCCTTGTACTTGTACTTATACTTCATTAATGCTCATTTTGCAACGTGACAATTTGCTAATTTTGACCGAACTAATGAGGAATATCATAAAATAGTAAAAAAAAATCTTTCCAACAACTGAAGTAGAATTTGCAGTGCATTCTTGTGGGCCCATGGCAAATAGCTAGAGAATTGGGCTAACAGAAATGTTAACATGTTGTTACATTGCAGGAGTTCAGTCAGGTGAGGCTGTTGTATTTTCCTTCTGAAGTTTGCAATGCCCAAGATAAACAATGTGATCTATTTAAAACCGACAGCATGATAACCCTTTCAAAATGTGGGCCCGTGACTTTGGTTAATACCTCGTGTTCTCGCAAAATAAACAAGGAACTGGTTTACCCACTGTGCACTCATTGCTTAGCGCATAACACAGTGACACCCAGCAGGGTGAGCATTCAAGAGAGTAACATGGAAAAGTTAGCATAGTAGTTAACTCAAAAACAAGAACATATATAAACGTCAATGTAAAATCTTTTCCTTATTCCACAAATATTCTTTGGAAATGCAGCATTTTTTAATGTTTATTAAGTTCTAGGCAAAGTCTGCACTTCAAACGCGTTGGAAGTAAATAATAGCGGCTTGGCTTTTAAAACAGAAGTGGGTACACTAAAACCCTCATGATGGAGGTAAAATGGTTTGCATTTGATTGGCTGGAGAGCATGTATCACTTCAGCATAATTGAGAGGGGCAGTGAGTAATTTTTATGTCATCCATTGTCTCCACTTCCGTTGCTTCAGCATTTGTAGGAGGCAGACAACATAAATGATGTGCATTCCTCTTTCCATTCTGTCCATCAGGAGCTGCCCATAGCCCACTCATGCCCTCCTGTAAATACTTCTTATCTCTCGGCTGCTCCTTCTGTCATTAGACCTCCATGCCCCAGACAACAAATACGCGCCTTGCAACTCCAGCAATGACAGGACAACCAGCGCCTTCCACCCAGTTTAAGCCAACAGCTTCCACATGCCATCAAGAATGTTGTTTTCTTAAGTGCCTTGCCATGTTTTCCCCTCTTTATTACACTAGTTGTGACTTGATTACTGTCCAGGTGGGTTTTGTGTTCCGTTTTTCATGCATCAAACCACCTTTGTTCGGTGATAAGCCATGTTGCACTGGTCATTCCCTTCTCTGTAGACTAAATGTGCTGGAAACTAGTTCTAATTGCCAACTGATAGCCCTTCTCTGTTATTATACATGGGTGTGCACACTGCTCCTTCTTGTGGGTCAGTGGAAATGATAGCTACTGAATGCAGGCCGATTATCTGCTGCTGTAACACTAGACAGTCTCTGTTCAGCTGAATGTCACGGAGAGCTCCTCAGATGCAACCATCCAAGAACAACAGGAACCTGGTTTAAAGCTCCAAGTGCTGAGGGTTTTTTTTCTTACCTACCGACCACCTGGTAGGATTTACGTACCGACAGCTAAAAGCTAAACTTCCACAAACACTGTGGTATTAACTTCAAAATATTCAGTGCATACGAGAGTTTCAGACAAGAAACAGCTTGAACATTCCTCTTCTCTGGTGCAAAGGCTGTCTCGTGTGTCAGAGGTAGTCAGCACAGCCCATTAGCCGGCACGTCTATTTGGTTCATGGATCACTGCTAGTGCACAAAGGTTAAAAAATAAAATGCAGAATGACCTACAAGTTACTGCTATATTAATAGTGCTTGTAAGACTAACGATTGTATTTAAGACTAACGATTGTATTAAATTGTTTTCCTAGAAAGAGCACTGAAATTTGTATTTAATGATCACAAGTAGTTCTCTTAAGTCCCTTCACAGCCTCTAAAAAGAGTTAACTTGACATTCACAAATGAATGTAGTTTTGGGGGCCTGCCCCACTTGGGCGTTATTTGCGCGTCATTTACGCGACATCATTTACGTGTCACGATGCACAATGCGCGCGTCGTGATGCGCGTCGTGATGCGCACACTGCATGCATTACGCGCGCATGGTGCATGGTGACGTAGGCAGAGACACATGGTCACATGCAGCACCCCGAGATTTTGGGTGATGTGCAAATGACACCCAAGTGGGTCAGGCCCTTTAATGTGTAGGAAGGAATTGCAGATGTGGTTTAATCCGAAGACAGACACAAAACGCTGATTTAAACTGAAGATAGACAGAACGAGAAGGGTCTCGCCCTTCTTGTTCTGAAACATCATCTATTCCCTTTCTCCAGAGATGCTGTCTGACCCGTTGAGTTACTCCAGCTTTTTGTGTCTACCTTTGAATGTTGTTTTAGTTCCTGTAGCATGCTTGAGGAATGTGTACATTTCTAGTCATCTTTTTTGAGGTAATGGGACAAATATGAACACACAGAGATATGTATTACAGTACTTACTACATATAATAGTGAATACTGGGTCAATCCACTGAGACTTCTCATGTATTGGTTTAGACTGCTACTCACTTTTTTAAGAGAACATAAACAAGGTTTCCGTTATATTGACAAATATTTCATTTTATAATAGATTAGCAGATATATCTCGGAACATGTTCTGAAGGGGAAAAAAAAACATTTATATGCAGGCTACATTTTGAAAAAGGAAACCATAATATTGTGTGCAGGCTGGAATGGAACCTTGATTTAATAAAAAGAATTTGAGGAGGATTTGAAGCAAACAATAATGGCATCTGGGTCGAGTGGGCCCTCAACAAAGAAATGCCATCAGCTTAACTTGGTGATGCGTCAAGTATATCAAGTACGTATGCCAGCAGGATTATGCAGTGTTCTGGGGAAACCTCTACACCACACGTCTCTATCATTACTTTGTGTCAATCAGTGCATTTACCATGAGTTGCGATGGTCTGTTGACAGTGGGAAAAATCCCTGTGTTCCAATTAGTTTATCACACAACTGACTGAAATAAACTCAGGAGATTATTAAATTACTGTCGTTTAAAATGTGTGCTGAAGTGTTACTGTCAATAAGTAGCACTTTATTACAGGTTCACTGCCTTTTGTCAGTCAAAGCGATCGTTCTAATGCTTGACGTGAATACAACTGATACTAGTTTCCCTTTAGTGAATAAATTCAGTTTAGCGCAATATTCACAATACACCAGGGATAACTTTCTTGGAAGAATATTCACTGTAAACAAGAATAATTCAAAGAAAATGAAAATTCTGTGAATTTAGGCATTGTGGCAATTTTTTAAATACATTTTCATATATTAGGGTGGCACAGTAGCTCTGCGATAGTTGCTGCCTTACAGCGCCAGAGACCCGGGTTCGATCCTGACTACGGGTGCTTGTCTGTACAGAGTTTGCATGTTAGACAATAGACATTAGACAATAGACAATAGGTGCAGGAGTAGGTCATTTGGCCCTTCGAGCCAGTACCATCATTCAATGTGCTCATGGCTGATCATCCCCAATCAGTACCCTGTTCCTGCCTTCTCCCCATATCCCCTGACTCTGCTATTTTAAGAGCTCTATCTGTCTCTCTCTTGAAAGCATCCAGAGAACCTGCCTCCACCGCCTTCTGAGGTAGATGTTCTCCCCATGACTGTGTTGGTTTTCACTGAGATCTTTGGTTTGCACCGAGATCTTTGGTTTCCTCCCACACTCCATAGATGTACAGATTTGTAGATTAATTGGCTTGGTATAATGGAGATTTTGTGAATCCCAAAATCCTGGGGCGACCGCGCATCACTGCCTATGCCACCACGCCTCACCACGTGCCATTCGCGCGTAATGCACACCATGCATGCGCCACGTGCGCATCATGACGCGTGCATTGTGCGTCGTGACGCGTAAATGATGCCTCGTAAATGACGCCCAAGTGCGACAGGCCCTTCAGGCATTCCACTTAATAGAAGTTCCCTGCTGTACAAAAAGAATGGTTTGATTGGGAGACGGGATAAGAACCAATTCCTCAGGACCCTGGCCCCAAAATATGCTCATTTGGAGGGAAATTTCCCAGTTCAGGTGATTCTTTAATCAGTCACAACTGTAACGCATGTTAATCAACGTGATTTCTCAGTGAACAACCCATTGTGATGTAGACTGATAGTGTTCAGTCCCTGATTGAGTACATTGGGACTCCTAGAGGCAAAATAAACTAAATGAAATTTAGTCCAATCAGGCAAACATTGACAAACTAGTACAAACATTTTTATAGATGAACAAATAATTCATATGTTTCTACCAAAATATTATTCTAACATACATTCAGTTTTAAGAATGAAGAAGGGCCTCAATAGACAATAGACAGTAGACAATAGGTGCAGGGGTAGGCCATTTGGCCCTTCGAGCCAGCACCGCCATTCAATGTGATCATGGCTGATCATCCCCAATCAGTACCCCGTTCCTGCCTTCTCCCCATATCCCCTGACTCCTCTACCTTTAAGAGCCCTATCTAGCTTTCTCTTTAAAACATCCAGAGAACCTGCCTCCACCGCCCTCTGAGACAGAGAATTCCACAGAGTCATAACTCTGTGTTTCCTCGTCTCCGTTCTAAATGGCTTACCCCTTATTCTTAAACCCTGTCCCCTAGTTCTGGACTCCCCCAACATCGGGAACATGTTTCCTGCCTCTAGCGTGTCCAAACCCTTAACAATGTTATATGTTTCAATAAGATTCGACCCGAAACATCATCCATTCCTTCTCTCCAGAGATGCTGCCTGTCCCGCTGAGTTACTCCAGCTTTTTGTGTCTATCTTCGATTTAAACCAGCATTTGCAGTTCCTTCTTATGCTTAATTCAACTTGGATTTGTGTCTTCACTGGTTAAAATCTCCCTTGCATTAGTCAATTGGACTGTGGGCTTGTTCAGACACACCAGCGAACACACCCAGCATGCATGGCTGTTTCCCATAAGTTTTTGCAGGTGCATACACTATAAGATGAAAGCTGGTACTGTGGTTGTCCTTTTCAATTGCATGTTTGAATAAAATCAAAGTCTTTCATGAGTTGTTTTCTAATCCACCACGCACACACTCAAAAATATGTTTTCCCTTTGCCTTATGCCAACCAGGAATTATCCGCATATCACAGGGTTCAATTGTACATTTCAATTTCTGAAATAATTCAAAAGTTGAAGTTTCAAATTAAAAACAACAAACTGTTATATTCCTGTATTTCTAATATAGACTTTAATGCATAAGGTCATAAGTCATAAGGAATAGGAGTAGAATTAGGCCATTTGGCCCATCAAGTCTACTCTGCCATTCAATCATGGCTAATCTATCTCTCCCTGCTAACCTTATTCTCCTGCCTTAGAACTTAGAAATGCATCCTAGCATCCAACATGAGTTTGACTTCAGCTCATTGTCAAACAAGAGGACATGACTTTAGAATTAAGGGACAGAGGTTTAGGGGTAACATGAGGGGGAACTTCTTTACTCAGAGAGTGGTAGCGGTGTGGAATGAGCTTCCAGTGGAAGTGGTGGCGGCAGGTTCGTTGGTATCATTTAAAAATAAATTGGATAGGCATATGGATGAGAAGGGTATGGAGGGTTATGGTATGAGTGTAGGCAGGTGGGACTAAGGGAAAAAAGTTGTTCGGCACGGACTTGAAGGGCCGAGATGGCCTGTTTCCGTGCTGTAATTGTTATATGGTTATATATGCCGAAGTACTGAAAAGCTTTTGTTGCGTGCTAACCAGTCAGTGGAAAGACAATAAATGATTACAATTGAGCCATCCTCAGGGTACAAATACATGAAACACGTGAATAACGTTTAATGCAAGATAAAGACCAGTAAAGTCCTATCAAAGATAGTCCCTGTGTCTCCAATGAGGTGGTTATGTAGTAAATCAGGACTGCTCTCTAGTTGTTGGTAGGATGGTTCAGTTGCCTGATAACAGCTGGGAAGAAACTGCCCCTGAATCTGGAGGTGTTTGTTTTCATACTTCTATACCGTTTGCCAGATGGGAGAGGGAGTGGCTGGGGTGTGACTCATCCTTGATTATGCTAGTAGCCTTGCCGAGGCAGCATGAGGTGTAAATGGAGTCAATGGAAGGGAGGTCGGTTTTTTTGTGATAGTCCACAATTCTCTGCAATTTTGTGCAGTCTTGGATGGAGCTGTTCCCAAACCATGCTGTGATGCATCCCGATAAAATGCTTTCTATGGCGCTATCTACAACCTCCAGGACATCGAGAACATTGGTGTTCAAATACCTCAGTGCATTGAAAACCCTTCACCATTTCATCACTCACTGCCTCTTAGTGGTGCATATCTGTTGCCAATAAAGCCCATAAGCCATTTCCTATGATATGCACTGGATCCACCAGGAACACTTTGGGCAACATCACTCTATTTTTTTCATTGTTTACTAAATTTGGCAAATGATACTATAAACTAAATGCTGCATCAAAAAACATAAAAAGTATAAAAGGATGTGGATTGCAAGAACATGTAGCGCCAAACCTGGTTCAAACACATCTCTATATAACTAAAAGTCTTCGTCTTGTTTGTGTGTGCGTGCATGCATGTATGTGTGCCAATCTGCTTAATTCCTATCTTCTTCCAAATGCTAGACCACAGCCTTCCCATTTTCACACATCCTACTCACATTTTTCCCCTGGTGGTGATAAACATCTTCCCATCGCATTTCCACCTAGATTTCTGAAGTTGTTAATGGTTGGAATTTTAAAAACAGCCAAAACCGCCAGGAAAACTTCGGGCAACATCACGGTATTTGCTTCATTGGTTACTAAATTTGGCAAATTATACTATAAACTAAATGCTGCATGTACAAAAAACACATAAAAAGTATAAAAGGATATGGATTGCAAGAACATGTAGCACCATACCTGGTTCAATAACATCTCTATATAACTAAACGTCTTCATCTTGTTTGTGTGTGTGTGTTTGTGTGTGTGTGTGTGTGTGTGTGTGCCAATCTGGTCAATTCCTATCCTCTTCCAAACGCTAGGCCACAGCCTTCCCATTTTCACACATCCTACTAACATTTTCCCCTTTCCGTCGCATTTCCACCTACATTTATGAAGTTATTAATCATTGACATTTGGAAAACAGCCAAAACCACCTTCTCACAGACAGCTTCCAGCCTTCTCACAGTGATGATGTCACAATGCCTCTCACAGTGCACCAATCACAATGGGCTCTCTAGCTGGCTGTCAACTGCCACAATGACATTACAATGGGACGTTGCCAATGTTAACGAGGTTGCTGCCCTTCTACCACTATCTGAAGGGGCTGCTCATCAAGTTCTAGTTGCATTTTGGTCCCACTATCCTGGTGTTTGGGCATGGCAGGGAGTGGGGAGGGGCAGTCGGGGGGGGGGGGGGGAACTCTCATCGGCCCACCCCCCCACAAACCCCCCCCCCCCCTGTATTTTGTTGTGTGTATTCCAGTCAACGAGAAGACTATATACAATTACCCAGCGCAAATTGGAGGAACAGCACCTCATATTTTGCTTGGGCTGCTTACACCCCAGCGGTATGAATATTGACTTCTCTAACCAAGTAACCCTTGCTTTCCCTCTCTCTGTCCCTCCCCCTTCCCAGTTTTCCGACCAGTCTGACTGCCCCCCTGATTAAATTTTACCTCTGTATGCTTCGTTGTCTCCTTCTCCTAGCTAACAATGGTCTATTCTATATTTTCCTTGCTCGTCTCCTTTGATGCCATGTTTTCACACCTTATCCTTCCTTATGTCTGTGTCTCCCTCTCCCCGACTTTCAGTCTGAAGAAGGGCCTCAACCCGAAATGTCATCCATTTCTTCTATCCGGGGATGTTGCCTGTCCCGCTGAGTTACTCCAGAATTTTGTGTCTATTTTCGATTATAATCAAGCTGTCCACTGTGTACAGATATAGGATAACGGGTATATTATGTAGTGCAAGATAAAGTCCAATAAAGTCCAATTAAACATTGTTCAAAGGTCTCCAATGAGGTGGATGGTAGGGTGGGATCATACACTAGCTGGTGAGAGGACTCACTGGTGAGAGGACTGTTCAGTTGCTTGATTTAAGCTGGAAAGAAACTGTCCGTGAATCTGGAGGTGTGTGCGTTTTCAAACTTCTGTTCCTCTTGCCTGATGAGAGAGGGGAGAAGAGGGAGCTGCCTGGGTGAGGCTGGTTCTTCATTATGCTGGCGGCCTTGCCAAGGCAGCGTGAACTGTAGATGGGGTCAATGGGAGGGAGGTTGGTCTGAGCTGCGCCCATAACTCTCTGCAATTTCTTACGGTATTAGATTGAGCTGTTCCCAAACTGTGCTGTGATGTATCGCGGTAAAATGCTTTCCACAGCGCATCTATAGATGTTGGTGAGGGTGGCTGGGGACATGCCAAACTTCCTACCCCTTCTAAGGATGTAGGTGTGCTCCCTTAACCTTGCTTCGATGTGTAAGATTAGCATTTGATTTAATTTATTTTCTGTCTATTTTTAATTCTCATAATCTGGTTTTACTTTGCTCACTTTATTTTGTTTTCTGTATTTGACATGATATTAAAATAATTCATCTTAATTTACATTTATTTCTCAATTTTGTGTCATTACTCTTAATCCTTAAATTATGAAAGTGTATCACCTCCCCTGTTCCATCTGGTCCCGGTTGATCAGATTGTCTCGGCATATTTCACTACCATACACTTTCTGCAACTAGGGGTGTAAAAAATGGGTACAGACAAATCTAATGAACTGGAATCTTTCAGTGGCATTGTACAGCAAATACCACCCAAAATCTGCACCGTGTAGTTAGCCACAGGCTGGGCTAAAATAGACCCTAACAACCTTAACGTTATAGTGTATTCAGAATTCATTTAAAAGCTCAGAGCTCCCCTTACTGCAGCAAGATTTGCACTGCAATTGTCATCCTGGCCAATTCATTCCTGCAATCAGTGGTGAGCAAGTGAAAGCTTCCATAAATAAACTCACTGTTTTTCCTCATCTAACCGAGATTGACCACAAAATAGTCAGTGTTGTTGCTATTTAATTTGGCAAATGCCACAAAAGTCCTAAAGTTCTATATTTTCAAGAGTTTTAAACTCTTACCTGTAAAATTCAATGGGGTGGGTGCCTGCTCTTCAACAGTCCGAAGTCTTTATGCCAACCATAAACCTCTAATCTGGTTTTAAAATGTCACTGCAATGTTTTGTTTGGGTTTCCTATAAAATAAAGTTCTGACACTGGGGAGAAGAAGTTAAAATATCTATTATTGCTTTATTTGTAGACATATGTTAATGGGCCTGTCCCACTTGGGTGATTTTTCAGGAGACGGCCGGTGACAGTCAAGTTGCCAGCAGTCGCCTGGAAAAAACAGCAACTGGAACGGCGACAGTCAGAGTGGAACACACAGGCGGGGGACAGGGCAAGGGGGGGGAGCACTGTCTGAGTGAAATTGACAGGGTACAAAGCCAAGTTGATACAGACACACACCGCGATGAACAGCAAGCTTGGCGCTGTAATTAAGACGGATAGTGTACGGTAAATCCTTTAAAAGAGGGGGAGAAGGAGAAGGGAGGGGGAGGGAGGGAGGAGGAGTGGAGACAACTTTAAGAAGCCAGTGATACACGGCTGTGAAGCTCGGCAGACATTAACATTACCGGTCGGTTACCCTTGGTTCTGAAAACTACTGCTTACGTTCTTTTCCCCAATGAGTCAATTAAATTCACCGGTCAGCACCGGCTACAACCTACGAGAATCTTTGACCTCCTGGTGACCCACTATGACCTCCTGGCGACCCACCCACGGCACGGGAATTCTCACTACTCTCCATGGCGGCTTCATTCTAGTCGCCGCTAGTTTTTCAACATGTTGACATATCCGCAGCAACCATAATGAGGCCACGACTAGTTCCCAGAATGCGGGAACTACTCACGACCATGAAGGCGACTCCCCGGCAACCACCCGCGAACATGTGGTGACCATGAGGCATAGTCTCCTGCAGTCACCTAAAAAGTCACTTAAGTGGGACAGGCCCATTAGTCTTTATATCAACTGTAAACAACTACTATTGTTTTAAAATGTCACTGCAAGGTTTAGTTCGGGTTTCCTATAAAATAAAGTTCTGGCGAGAAGAAGTTAATATGTCTATTATTGCTTTATTTGTAGACATATCTTTAGCTTCCTACCCAGAATATTTTTGTCCTATTTCTTCTGCCGGCCATACTCTTATTCCCATTGAATTTTTTGATTGCTCTTCATTATTGCTAGCAAGTCAGTAGAATAGTTCCCATGCCTAGTACGGTACTCACACCCTACAGCCCCTGCACTCTCTCATCTTGCTCTCTTTTAAACCTCTAGATTCTCAGTTGGATATTGTCAAACAGGCAAACAATTGTCGCCCTGCAGAAAAGCTTATGTTTTAAAAGGGACATATTTTAAAGCTGGTCTCTGAAAGAACCCTTAAACAGTTCCGTGGCTATTTCAAGTAGACCATATTTTGGAGGTGAACTTTACTATTCATAAGAACAGGAGAGATATACACATAAATAATTGGAAGTTTGTGGTGGTGTGACTGTGGTGGTGGTCTAATACACTGTGGTCTAATAGACTGAAACTGAAAACCTTATTTTAGTCCATTGTGGACAACTTATCATTGACTTGACTTGACTTGAAATAATTGGAAGTGTTTCTTACATCCTTGCTGAGCGGAGCAGAGCAGGATTTGACCCTCCTGACGACCATTCCCTTTCAATGTGAGTCACCATAGTCCTTACCGTTGTCTGCTGGGATCTGTCATTTTCACACCTTACCCTTCCATATCTCTAGACTCCCTCTCCACCGACTCTTAGTCTGAAGAAGGGTCTCAACCCGAAACGTCCCCCATTCCTTCTCCCCAGAGATGCTGCCTGTCCCGCTGAGTTAGATCAATTATCTTAAACTAGGATTTAACCTTAAGTTTTAAATCGATCCAAACACTTGACGATATGCTTGTGAATCAAAGTCCATCCCCAAAATCACTCAATTAGTGTAAATAGGTCAACTGAAAACCTTATTTTAGTCCATGGTGGCCAATTTATCATTGACTATTTTTCTAAAAAATGTTAGACACACATCATTTCCATTTATTCTACAATCCAACACATTATTTTTCGGCAAGTCTATTCATATACAATTTGATTAACATCATTTTTAGTTCCTGAATGCTGCATAAAATAAATTGCTGTTTTTACGCTCTGAAATATGTCTAGTGTAGTTAACTGCATAAGCAAATAGCATCACAACACAGCTGAAATGCGAATGCTAATATAGAAATGTATTCCTTTGATGCTCTGTAAAATAAAACAAAAATGTTTATACCTGCATTCAGTGAAAAGATATAGAAAAGTATTGAGCACTGGAAAAGGCTGATTTTGCGAGTGCTGAGAATGCATTGAAATGCAAAGGTGATCAGTTCTGCCAATTTCCATATTCTAATTGCGTTATGAAGAGGTAACCAGTAGGTGGCACACAGTCCTTAGTTTAGTTCACTTTACTTTAGTGTAGTCTAAAGATACAGCACGGAAACAGGCCCTTCGGCCCACCGAGTCCGCGCCGACCAGCGATCCCCGCGCATTCTACACATACTAGTGACAATTTACAATTATACCAAGCCGATTCGCCTACAAATCTGTACGTCTTTTGAGTGTGGGAGGAAACCGAAGGTCTCGGAGAAGGCCCACGCAAGTCATGGGGAGAACGTACAAACTCCGTACAAACAGCACCCGTAGACAGGATTGAATCCGGGTCTCTGGTGCCATAAGCAGCAACTCTGCACCACCAATACATATGGCCCTCATTACTATACTTGGGTATCTAAATGAAAGTGGAATAATGTTAACAGTGAGATTTAAGATCAGATGAGCTGAAAACAATATCTGAAAACCACCCAGGGTTAATCCAGGGGTAATTTTCAAACATTTTAATCTATTTTCCATGCAGACTTAGTTTATATATTCCCTGAGAAAAAGGCTTAACATTCTCCAATTTTAGATAACTACAAAATCCTCTCCCCCCCACCCCCCCCCCCCCATCCATTCTTCAACCACAACTTTCCGCTTGATTTTCTCGCCTCCCCCCCCCTCTCCAACCTACATTCCTTCCTCTAGCTTCAGATTCGCAACTCCTCAATCCTTTTGTCTCACACCTTCTGTCTTTTCATCTCCGGCCGTTGTCCAGCATCTGCCTAAGAAAACCGTCCCTCACTTGTATCAACCTATTACCTGCCAGGCATTCCCCTGCCTCTCATCTCTTCCAGCTATCTCCCCCCCCCCTCCCCCCCACCCCAACAATCAGTATGTGAAAGAGTCCTGACCCAAAATTGGACCTATCCGTGTTTTCCAAAGATACTGCCTGACCAGTTGAGCAACTCCAGCACCTTGTGTCTTTTTGTAACTGGATACTGAACTGGCTTCATGGTGGGAAGTAGAGGATTGTGGTGGGGAGCTGTTTTTTGAACCGGAGGTCTGTGAGGAGCAGTGTGCCTTCGGGATCGGTGCAGAGCTCATTGCTGTTTGTCATCCACACCAACGAATTGGATGAGAATGTCTCAGGCATGATCGGTATGCTTGCAGGAAACATTAAAGTAGATATTGGCCCAGACAGCAGGGTATGAAGGATTACAGGCGGGGTTTCGATCATCTGGGCAAGTGGACCGAAGAATGGCTAATGGCACTTTGCAATGTCAAACCAGGACAGGACTTTCACAGTGAATGGTAGGACCTTGGGAGGTGTTGTAGAGCAGAGCGACCCATAATGTCACCTATTCCTTTTCTCCAGAGATGCTATCTGACCCGCTGAGTTACTCCAGCTTTTTGTGTCCATCTTCAGCTTAGACCAGCATCTGCAGTTTCTTCCTAGGCAACAAGTACATAGTTCCTTGAAAGTGACATCTAACCCTTCATCAGTCAGGAAGGGCATTACAGAAATCGCGATGTTTTACAAATCGTTGATGAGGCCACACTTGGATAATAGAGTTCAGTTTATGTCACCCTACTACAGGAAGCATGCCATTAAACTGAACAGAGTGCAAGGAAGATACATGAGGATGTTGCCAGGACTCCAGGGTCTGAGCTAACGGGAGAGGTTGGACTGACGAGGACTTTATTCCTTAAAGAGCAGGAGGATCTGGAGAGATCTTATAGAGGTCTATAAAATCAAGAGGGAGAAAGGTAGGGTGAATGCACAGTCTTTCTCCCAGGGTGGTGGAGTCAAGAACCAGTGGGTATAGGTTTAAGGTGAGGTAAGATTTAATTGGTTAAAGACGGAACTGCAGATGCTGGAGAATCGAGGGTTACACAAAAGGCTGGAGAAATTCAGCGGGTGCAGCAGCATCTAAGGAGCGAAGGAGATAGGCAACGTTTCGGGCCAAAACCCTTCTTCAGACTTATTCAGAGTTCAGAGCTTATTTGTTGTAGTGTTTAATAGCCTGATGGATTTAATTGGAACTTGTAGGGCAGAGAGTGGTGGGTATATGGAATGAGCTGCTGGAGGAAGAATTTGAGGCAGGTACAAAAAATAACGTTTAACAAACATTTGGACAGGTACGTGTATAGAAAATTTTTAAAGGGATATGGGCCAAACACAAGTAAATGGGACTATGTTAGATGGGGCATCTTGGTCAACATGGATGAGTTGGGCCTGTTTCTTTGCTGAATTACTCTATGACATGCAAGCTGAGATGAGTTCAACCTGGTATCATGTTCTGCACAGACCAGTGCTGAACTACTATCTACCTCTTTGGTGACCCTCGGACGTTTCTTGATTGGACTTTGCTGGCTTTACCTTGCACTAAACATTATTCCCTTGTACTGTAAATGTATTGTAATACACTGAAAATACACTGTACACTATATAGCCCGATTGTAATCATGTATTGTCTTCCTGCCGACTGATCAACAGCTCTTCACTGTACCTTGATACAGGTGACAATAAACTAAACTGAAGTTCAGACATTGTGGGCTGAAGGCCCTGTTCCTGTTCCTGTTCTGTGTTTATTCAAAATGTGATCTTTGCTAATTTCGGCCGAGGTGGGGAACAACAGCGGTTTGCAAAATAGCCCTGAGTGTTCTCAAGTTAAGATCGACTTTAATATCGTTCAAAGATAAGAGGCAGTTGCAACTTACTTTCACACCGACGACATGCTCAAAGACAGGGCTCTTGATTGCGGTACCAGACAGCAAGCAAGTATTTTGAAACTGTCTCCAAGTAAAAGGCTACACTTTGAGAAACTCTTCACAACCAGCAGGGCTTTGGAGAGAGCAGGCACATTATTGGAAAATGGCTGATGCACTGCAGTAATGCTTTGTCCATTAATGTCACAGAAAATTGAAGTCTGAGAGCCTGTAATTTTCTGATAAACTGCCAACTGAATGAGAGGGCCATTGAAATGCAGAATCTTTTATGCAAGGAAGTAACATTCTGAGGAGAAAAGTGGCAACAAAAAAACCCCGACAATGATGTTTTATTTGTCAGTATTCTTTGTGACAGCGTCGTGTATGTTGAAGTTACCATCATTGCAAGTGATAAAGGTGGTGGATAATCTGAAGCAGGCACTGCTCTGGTGCCAAATATCACACAGGACTCTTGTAGAATCCTCCCGGATCATTTTTATATGTTGATTTTAAAATAAAGATATTTTAAGAGAATAATATTGCTGATATTCTGAACATGTCGTTCTTTTAAAAGCTTCATTTTAGCGAAGAAAATTCCTGCCCAGAGCTAGGAATTAAACTTCTTCTTCTTCCTCTTGCGTTTTATGCTGCCAGAGGGCAACAGTTCAAAAAGGTGGTGACCAGGGTGTGTGGAGCCTTTGATGATGTTAGTGGCCCTGCTGAGGTAGCGTGAGGTGGCAATATCCTCCAGAGAGGACAGTGGGCAGCCGGTGATTCTCTCTGCTGGTTTTACCACTCTCTGGAGCGCTTTCTTGTCTGCAGCAGAGCAGCCTGCATACCACACTGACATGCCATATGTCAGTAGACTCTCAATGGTCGCCCGCCCGGTAGAAGGCCACCAGCAGCTTCTTCTGGGTGTTGTGCCTCCTTGGGCACTTTCAGGAAGTGGAGTCTCTGTTGTGGTCTCTTGATGGTTGCAATGGTGTTGGCCGACCAGCAGAGGTCCTCGGATATGAGGACTCCTAGGAATTTGAAAGTCTCCATCCTTTCCACACTTGCCCCATTTATGCAGAGCGGGGCCGGGCCTGCATCCCGTTTGCTCCTGGTCCAGTATTATCTCCTTTGTCTTTGTTGTGTTCAGTGTCAGGTTATTTACTGAACGCCACTCTGTCATTCGCTGTATAGAAACATAGAAACATATAAAAATAGGTACAGGAGTAGGCCATTCGGCCCTTCGAGCCTGCACCGCCATTCAATGTGATCATGGCTGATCATCCAACTCAGTATCCCGTACCTGCCTTCTCTCCATACCCCCTGATTCCTTTAGCCACAAGTGCCACATCTAACGCCCGCTTAAATATAGCCAATGAACTGGCCTCAACTACCTTCTGTGGCAGAGAATTCCAGAGACTCACCACTCTCTGTGTAAAGAATGTTTTCCTCATCTCGGTCCTAAAGGAATTCCCCCTTATCCTTAGACTGTGACCCCTTGTTCTGGACTCCCACAACATCGGGAACAATCTTCCAGCATCTAGCTTGTCCAATCCCTTAAGAATTTTGTAAGTTTCTATAAGATCCCCCCTCAATCTTCTAAATTCCAGCGAGTACAAGCCAAGTCTATCCAGTCTTTCCTCATATGAAAGTCCTGACATCCCAGGAATCAGTCTGGTGAATCTTCTCTGTACCCCCTCTATGGCAAGAATGTCTTTCCTCAGATTTGAAGACCGAAACTGTACGCAATACTCCAGGTGTGGCTTCACCAAGACCCTGTACAACTGCAGTAGAACCTCCCTGCTCCTATACTCAAATCCTTTCGCTATGAATGCTAACATACCATTTGCGTATCTCGTCCCTGTATGCTGACTCGTCCCCCCCTGAGATGAGCCCGATGACAGTTGTGTCGTCAGCAAATTTAATAATGGTGTTAGACGGGTGGATGGGTGTACAGTATTAGGTGTATAAGGAGTAGAGGAGCGGACTCAGCACACAGCCTTGAAGTCCGCCAGTGCTTAATGTGATGGAGGTGGAGATGAGGGGGTTGGTTTTAACACTCTGCGGGCGGTTTTGTGAGAACGTTTCTGATCCGTGTGCAGATGGGGAGGAGAGGCCTAGGTCAAGCAGTTTGCTGATTAAAGTGTCCGGGATGATAGTATTGAATGCTGAGTGATAATCAATGAATAGCATCCTCGCGTAGCTTGCCCAGAGGTAGTACAACATTTACAGGATCATTTCAAACCTAAATCGTCAGTAAAGAAGGCTAATCGCATTTATACAAACAATTAAACTACTTGTTCATTGTAAAAATTACCCATCTGATTCACTAAATACTCCAAGAAAGAAGATCTGTCATCCTTATCCTGAAAGACACAAAATGCTCAGCGTCACAGGCAGCATCTCTGGAGAGAAGGAATGGGTGACGTTTCGGGTTGAGACCCTTCTTCAGACTGAGAGTCAGGGAAGAGGGAGACTAGAGATATGGAAGGATAAGGCGTGCAGCGACAGATCAAAGCAGACGGTGATCATGGAAATGTAGAATGGGTCATTGTTGGCTGAGGGGAAGGGGACAACAAGGCATCCAAACAGTAACATTAATCAGCAGGGCAGTGGTTCACTCATCCCTTCCCACCCAAACCACCCATTCCCCAGGTAGTTTCCCCAGCAACCATGGTCATGCTTGTATGTTCTCCCCATGACCTATGATATGATACCATAGAACTTTATTTAATCCCATAGGGAAATTGATCAGCCAACAGTCATAAAACACAAGATATATGAAACATGAAATTAAAGTGACGAGTGGAAAGGATTGGGGTGTACAAAGATTTGGGGAGGTTGGGGGGGGGCAAGGGGAATCAGTCTACCTCATGACAGAAGGGGGAGGAGTTGTACAGTTTGATAGCCACAGGGAAGAAGGATCTCCTGTGGCGTTCTGTGCTGCATCTTGGTGGAACCAGTCTGTTGCTGAAGGTGCTCCTCAGGTTGACCAGTGTGTCATGGAGGGGGTGAGTTGTATTCTCCAAGGTTCTCCGCAGTTTGAGGAGCATCGTCCCCTCCAAGACCCCCTCCCGTGAATCCCACTCCGCCCCCAGGACGGAGCCAGCCTTCCTGACAAGTTTGTTGATCTTGTTGGCGTGCGCGGCCTTCGCCCTGCTGCCCCGGCACACGGCAATGAAGAAGATGGCTCTGGCTACCACCGATTGGTAGAACATCTGCAATATCTTACTGCAGACGTTGAAGGAGACTCCAAAGACATTCAAGTTTGTAGGTTAATTGGCTTAGTAAAATTGTTAATTTTCCCTAGTATGTGTAGGATAGCGTTAGTGTGCGGGGATCGTTGGCCGGCGCAGACTCGGTGGGGTGAGGGCCTGTTTCCACACTGTATCTCCAAACTAAACTCAACTAAAATACTGTACCCGTTGTTCTCGGTAAATATCAGCGAGACCAAGTGCAGACTGAGCAATCGTTCGTTGAACACTTCTTCTCAGTCTGCTTTGGCCTACGACATCTCCCGGTTGCCAAACACTTTATCTCCCCCTCCCATTCCAACACTGACCTTTCTGTCCTGGGCC
The DNA here is from genome assembly GCA_963514005.1 of Raja brachyura. The sequence continues at coordinate 4,435,523 of OY740794.1, read as the reverse complement.
TCCCCCACTGTCTAGGTGAGGCCACACGCAAATTGGAGGAACAGCTCCTCATATTTCGCTTGGGCAGCTTACAACCCAGTGGTATGAACATTGATTTATCTAATTTTGAGTAACCGCTGCATATCCTCTCTCCCCCCCGTCCCCCACCCTAGTTGTCCTACCAGTTCCACTGTTTGCATCCCTGTCTCACTTTGTTATCACCTCTTCCCCAGTCAACAATTGGACATTAAGGGCTCCACCCTTCCTTGGTCATCTATTGCCGGCCCCTATTTTGTTTCGTTTACTTTAAACTAAAGTACAGGTACAGTAAACTAATGTAGAGGTACAGCACGGAAATAGGCCCTTCGGCCCACCAAGTCCACACCGACCAGCGATCCTCGCACACTTACGCCATCCCACTCGCACTGGGGACAATTTTACAATTATGCCAAGCCAATTAACCTACAAACCTGTACGTGTTTGGAGTGTGGAAGGTGTAGATTGATGTTGCATGTTAACCAATCACACACAACCAGCATCTCTAACTCCACCCCACTGTAATACTTATACCAACACTTGTTTCCCAACACGGACATTTGGAGCAGCCAGGATGTACTGACAACTAATCATCCTCCATGCTGTTAAGTATCAGTGATTAAAGATGCATTTGAATCACGTACTGAGTACAGAAGTCATATACATGGCGTCAGAAGTGGGATCCACTCCTTCTGCATAACGGTTTTTTGTTTTACCCTTTTGTGAGTTTTTATTTTGCTTTATGATGGCCTCTTCCTGTCGAAAGCCTGACCCTCTCGTCTTTGATGTGGATATCAGCGAACGCTGGGCCACGTTTGAAACTGATTACTGACACTACATGAACATTGTGCACTGAAATGAACCTGATGCTGTCAAGGCCTCTCTCCTACTCAACCTTGAGGGCCCAGATGCCCTTCGGCGATCCAGAACATTCCGTTATGCTCCGGCAGTCCGCGATGCCAACGACCAGGTAATAACCCCAGCTGAATCTCCTGATGACCCCAATGTTCTGATGCATAAATTTAGCCAGATCGGTGACCTGCCCTCAAATCACATTTTGGACAGGGCTAGGTTTTTCTCTCGCCATCAACTCCCTGGTGAACGGGTAGACTCGTTTATCTCAGACTTCATGTCTTTAGCCCAGTGTAGCCAATTCCAAAATATGCCGGTCGATCAGCTGACTGATCAGTTAACAAGGGACATTTTAGTGAATGGCATTAGTGACCTAAAGCTCAGATCAGAGCTTCTGAGACGGCCAGATTTGACACTAGGGGAAGCAGCGCATGCAGGACAGCGGAATTCATCGACCCTATAGACAGTTCGCACGAAACCAAAACCATCAACCTGACGGGCCTCACTAGGCAGCGAACCAACACAGATAACAGGCGATTTATGACCCAAGCTAGTCAGGCGGCTCTTGGTGATCCTCAGGAGAAATGCCCAAATTGCAACTACTCACACAGCAGACAATCAGCTTGCCCCGCTTTTGGTAAATCATGCAATTACTGTAAAAAGTTAAATCACTTTGCCTCTGTATGTCGGGCAGCAAATCAGGCCCATGGGTAGAATTTGCCTGGCTTCAGGTCTAATCTTAATTTCTTGCAACGGTCTCCACTAACCACAGGGCCTCACCCACCACATGTTTTCCCTTTCGGTCACCACAGGCCTCCACCGCGTCATTCTCGCCTCCAGGCTCTCCGTCTCATCTTTCAACTGATGGGGGGGGGAGGGTTTGGTCCGCACGTGCTCGGGCTGTGTCAGTAGACCACCAGAAAAATAAGTGCCCTTTCACACTTAATCTTTAGGGGGAAGGATGCAGATTGATGTTGCATGTTAACCAATCACACACCAGCCAGCATCTCTAACTCCACCCCACTGTAATACTTATACTAACACTGGTTTCCCAGCACGGACAGTTGGAGCAGCCGGGATGTACTGACAACTAATCATCCTCCACGCTGTTAAGTTTCAGTGCTGATTAAATATGTATTTGAATCACGTACTGAGCCTAGAAGACATTTACAGAAGGAAACTGGAGATCTCGAAGAAAACCCACGCAGGTCACTGTGAGAACGTACAAACTCTGTACAGACAAGCTCCATGGATCTAACCCGGGTCTCTGGCTCTGTAAGGCAGCTACTCTACCGTTGGTCCTTTTCCTAACTCCAGTTCCCCCCTTTCACCCAACCCCCATCCCCACTCTACCTTCAGTCTGAAGAAGGGTTTCGATCCCAAATGTCACCTGTTTCTTTTCTCCAGAGATGCTGCCTGACCCGCTGAGTTGCTCCAGCACTTTGTCTCAGTCTTTGGTATAAACCAGCGTCTGTAGTTCCTTCCTATGCATTTTGATCCCTTGAAGAAACTGTTTTGACACGGGAACAATGCGCTATATTGGATAGTGCACTATATGCTTGTGCCAGAATCATAGAAAATGTCATCCAAGTCATTAACATATAGAATCTCACATTCGATCTTGTTTGCAAATCTGCAACATCAATGGAAATCGCATCAAGGAATGCTGATGTAAAAACATTAAGTGCATACTAGAAATACGATGACAGTTTGCACTCATAGCCCAATAGTTTAGTTTAGAGATACAGCATGGTAACTGACCCTACAGACCACCGAGTCCGCACCCACCAGCGATCCACACACATTAACACTATCCTACACATACTAGGGACAATTTATACTTATACCAAGTCAATTAACCTACTAACTTGTACATCTGTGGACTGTGGGAGGAAACCAAAGATCTCGGAGGAATCCCATACGGTCACTGGGATAATGTACAGTCCAAACTCCGTACAGACTGCACCCGTAGTCAGGATGGAACCTGGGTCTCTGGCGCTGCGCCACCGTGACGCCCGAGTAGCAAAGCCTCACATTCACAAGCAGAATGTGAAGAACTTGAATAGTGACAGAAGAAGCAAAAGGTATCCTCCAAACATCCGTCAATACAAAGACATTACGCTATTCACAGCTAAAGTCAAGGTAATGAACTGAAGCTATTCCAGAAGAGTGGTTGCTTCACTGAAGGTAAGTTTTCATAGTAAGAAATGTGGAGAGGAAGTCTATACAGTATCAAAGTCAATCCGAATACAATTGCACTAAGATCGGCACAACATGCAGGAGTAACACCGTGGGTTAAACCAGGTATAAACTAGTATCAGTAGTTACTTGTTATTTCACCTTTTAAAAACATTTTTAGTGAGTTAAAAAGTGATGTTTTGGAGGTCTTGTCTTTTTATCTGTGGGGTGGGGTGGGGAGGGACGGGGGGAAGGGGGAACCTATTTTTCTCAGTCCCTACCTGGTCAGAGATGCGTCTTTCCTCCGAGCCGCATCTTCGGCCCTCTCCTCGCGGCCTACCACCTGGACTGGAGCGGCGGTTCCTACCGGGACCGGCCAGAATCTTCAGCTTCAGCGGCGGCACAGCGCTGAAGCATCATCGGGGAGCAGGCGATGCCTTACCCGGGCCGCCGTGTGCTGAGACCGCCAACTCCAACATCGCGGAGCTGTCGTTGCGGAGCTTCCAGCTGCGGGCGGCGCCGACTTTGAACACCGTGGAGCCTGGGATCTTTCGCCGAGATCGCCAGTGTTGGAGATCCGACCAGTGCGGCCTGTGGACTTCGGGAACCGCGGTCTCCGGGGAGGAAGCGGCCGTTCCAGACACTCCAGGCCGCTGAAGAGTGTTCTCCCGATGCCGGAGCTCCATCATCCAGCGAGAGGGCCTGAAACATCGGTCCGCCATTGCGGCGACTGCAGAGGCCTCAAATAGGCCCCGACCACGGGTGGACAAGGGGAAGAGGACTGGACATTGCTGCCTTCCCTCACAGTGGGAACCATTGTGGAGGGATGTTTTTATGTTTAATGTTAAATTCTTCTTTAATGTTGTGTTTTATTTTTATTGGTGTGCTGCAAATGACAACTCAAATTTCACTACACCAATTGGTGCACATGACAATAAATGTCCTTGGTCCTTTGTCCTACAATTGCACTAAATTTGGCCAGATTTCAAAGGGAGAATAGAAGAAAAACCCTAGAGAAATAAAATAAGGATTCAGGCTTTGGAACAGCATTTTAAACGTCATGGCAGAATGTGTTTGTTAACAACAGTCGACAAATCTGATATCTGGAAATGGAATATTAAACGTATAGAGTCAATATGTAGTGATTTTATAGAAATGGAACTGCATGGTCATCGCCTGATTCCTGAAACAGATGACAGGAAAGCATTTAAAAGTTGAGGACCGTGTATTTACCAGAAGCTGATGCACCAGAGATCGTAGAAAGAGCAATATTGTACAGTTTGAGTAAAGAAGTGGTGGCCAACTCAGCTTAGGAGGAGCAGACAATGCCAACAACACATGCCAAAGAAAGTTCTCAGTTAACTGGCAGAAAGTTTAAAGCTGTAAATAATGTGTTTGTGTTAATCATTCGTTCTTTTAAAAAGAGATTCATTTCTGTGGTGGATGTAACAGCACATTTCATTTCGGAGTCACGTGAGTGACTTCGTGAAGAACCCGCCAGCACGCATGCGCGACATATCGTCGCTCGCATTTGCAGTCGACGGCTGGAGGAGGAGCGCGGCTCACCACCAGCCCTCATAAGGACCAACTCAGGTAAGTATAATCAACCTTGAGCTGGTTGGTTTGTCTGTTAGTAATTTTTTCCTACAGAGAAACATGGACAGAAGAAGTAAGGGCCGCAGGGCGTCCGGAAGGATCTGCAGGCCACCAAGCCCGGAGCTCCCTTCTACAGCGCCCGCTGGAAGGACCGGGAAAAAGGCGCGCAAATCGGGGAGCCCTGTAATCACAGGACCCGAATCACCGGCACAGCTGAGCTCTAGCGGGGTTCCCGCAGAGCAAGAAGTCGGAATAGCGCCGGAGCAGGTGGACCCTGACTCCATTTCCCTCTCGCCAACTGGATCATTGGCAGAGGCGAGCAAAAAGGGTTTACGTGCTGCTGCACGACCCTTCTCCCTGAGCCCTCATAGTAGGGCCAGGGATAGAGCTCGAGAACCTAGCCCTTTTCGGGCAGAGGGTTCACCAGGAGCCGCTAGATTGCGGCCTGGTGTAGCAGCGAGACCTGAGTCCACTGGCAGACCAAGGAGGGCCAGTAGAGACTCACCACCTAGTCGGACCAGGCAGAGTCACACAGGTGGAGGCTCGCCACGGTCACCGCTTCCCCCGCGGGGGGATGGACGGGACCGTACGCCGTCTGGGTCCAGAAAAAGGACAGTCGGCAAGCCCGCGCGGATGTCGGGTCACCACGCCGAGGCGTCGGGTGCCGACTTATCACCGCATATGCCCACGGAGGCAGCCGGATGCAGCTCAGCCAAAAGGAGGCGTATGAGCAGATCCGCGCGGGAGTCGTTCAGTATCGCTGAGGCGGCTGGAAGCGACTTACCGTCACGGCACCGACATTACCTCGACGAGGTACGGGCCGATGATAGGAGCCTCAGAAGTTCCTTCGGGCATGAGGACTCTAATCGCCCATTCATGCATGATGAAGGGCGCATAGACCGGATGGAGAGGATAATGGAACAACTCCTGCTTAATCAGACAGGAAGCCCACAGTTCCAGGGGACTTATGGACATATCCCCATCATCTATGGGCAGCATGAGGCCAGAAGAGGAGGAAATGTTGGTACATGCCCCAGTTGCACCTGAAGTTCCCCAGGAAGAGCTCCTGGACGTGGCAGCCAAGTTTGGATTACCCGTTTCATCGGGCCAACCCCTCCATACCAAGCTGGCTGCTACCATTGATTTCCTCACGAATCATCAACTACAGGAGGAGGTCCTTGCAAAGGCCATGGATAGACACAAGGCGCCGGGCAATTGTGATTCACTCAATGTGCCTACAGTCAACATGCCGATTTGGGGCAATATCAGCCCGGGCATTCGCACTCAGGAAGTAAAATTACAGAGGATCCTGAAGTTGCTCACATCTGGGATTACTGCGTTTGCAAGGTCGGTGGATGGAGTGGACTTGAGCATCGATCAGGAGGATGCACTGGCTCTACTTTGCAACACGCAATACGAGATTAATGCTTTTAGGAAAAGTATTATCAAGCCGACATTAAACCCCAAATTTGCGGGGTTATGTAGAGCACCTCCTACACCACCACCCAGGCAGCTATTCGGTGAAGACCTCCCGAAGCAGGTCAAAGACCTAGATGATCATGCCAAAACAGTGGGTCTGATGAGGTCACACCCCGTGACCAGACCGACGGCCAAGAAAACACCATATTTCAGGCCACGAGGTCCCACCGTTAGGCCAGCAAGGACCTACGTTCCAGCGCCTCCTATGTACCAACAGCCTCAACAGCCCAGGCCTTTTTTAGGGCAGGGCCCTCAACGGCCAGCATGGAAAATGTGGTTTCCGTATTTCCAGCGCAACCCAGCACCTCCACGTCCCACCAAAAACGTCAGGGACCGCCGATAACCATGAAGGTAAGGGGGTCTGGGTTTCATACACTGGCATGTCTAACCTCACATGTTGGGGGTAGGTTGCGGGGGTTTAAGGAGGCATGGGAAACCATCACCTCAGATGAGTTTATTCTACAAAGTATTCAGGGTTATGAGATTGAGTTTACAAATGGCCAAATTCCTCCACTTCAGCATATGCCGAATCGCAGATTTGCACTTTCCAAGAAGGAAACAGCAGTAGGCTATGCTGAAATATTAAGACTCCTGGAGAAAGGTGTGATAGAAAGAACTACACATGAGCCGGTTGAGTTTGTATCCAATATATTTACTAAAACCAAAAAAGATGGTGGATGTCGGGTCATTATAGATCTAACCCATTTGAATACCTTTGTACAATACACCCATTTCAAAATGGACACGTTTGAAACAGCCAAATCTTTGATTTCTGAGGGCTGCTTCATGGCATGCATTGACTTAAAAGATGCATACTATTCAGTATCCGTTTAGAAACATCACAGGAAGTTCTTGAAATTCATCTGGATGGATCAACTTTGGCAATATAAAGCTTTGCCCAATGGGCTTACCACAGCCCCTAGACTATTTACCAAATTACTCAAGCCAGTGTTAGCCACACTGAGGAGGGCAAATCACACGGTCATGGCTTATCTAGATGATATCCTCATTATTGGGCATACATTGGAATCAGCAAATTTGGCAGTTTCAGCCACTGTGGATATATTCCAAAAAATGGGATTTATTATCCATCCAGATAAATCAAAGTTCTGTCCTTCACAGATCATGGACTATCTGGGGTTCACCATAGATTCCAATCACATGATTGCCACCATACCAACTAACAAGGTTGGGGATGTCATCCAAACATGCGAAAACCTGGTCTGCGCCAGTATGCCATCAATTAGACAAACTGCTAAGGTAATTGGAAAAATCGTAGCAGTTTTTCCAGCTGCTCAATTCGGACCTTTACATTATCAAAATTTACAAAGATCCAAGATTTCAGCATTAAAATTGAATGCTGGACATTTTGATAGACCTATGCAGCTGCCACTCAAGGCAAAAATTGAGTTACAATGGTGGATTGATAATATCCATAACTCATTTAAACCCATCATTGTGCCTCGTCCGGTGGTATACTTACAAACAGACGCAAGCTCGCATGGCTGGGGAGCTACGGACAACAACACAAGTTGTGGGGGCAGATGGGACTCACTAGAATCTACCCTTTTGTTAGCACAAGGGATAAATTATTTGGAGATGCTTGGGGCATTCCACGGACTTAGAGCTTATTGTTCAAACTTTACTGACACTCATGTCCGTCTCCAAATAGACAACACCACCGCGGTGGCATATCTAAATCATATGGGTGGTACCAGGTCAATTTCATGTGATGAATTGGCTAATACAATTTGGCTCTGGTGTATTCAAAGGAATATTTGGATTTCAGCTACCTATTTACCAGGTAAGCTCAACATAGTGGCGGACACCAGGTCACGGAAATTCAATGATAACATCGAGTGGATGTTGAATTCCCAAATATTCAAACAAATTACAGCCAAATTTGGTAAGCCGGATATTGACCTTTTTGCGTCACGGTTAAACCATCAGGTACCAACATATGTATCATGGGAACCAGATCCTGGGGCTATAGCGATGGACGCTTTCTCGCTAGACTGGGGGAAATGGTTTTTCTATGCATTTCCCCCATTTTGCCTCATCAGTCGGGTATTGCGGAAAATCCAGCTAGACGCTGCTAATGGCATCCTTATCATACCCAACTGGCCTACTCAGTCATGGTATCCGGTGGTCCTTGGGATGATCAGTCAACCATGGGTCCTCTTGGAGGGTTGCCCAATATTGGTGACAAACCCCGTTACAGGGGAACCACATCCCTGCCATAGTCATTTGGATTTATTGGCTTGCAGGATTTGAACAGGCCATTACTGCAGTATGGCCTATCATCAAGGACCATGGACACCATAGGAGCATCATGCAGGGAGTCCACAAGACGGCAATATTTATCGCACATCAGGAAATGGGAAACCTACTGCGGCCGCTTGGACATTGCATATGACTCCGTGTCAATCACAGATGTGCTGGAGTTCCTTGCGGGGTTACATCATGACGAACACCTCAGCTATAGTGCCATCAACAGCGCCAGGAGCGCACTATCATACTACCTCAATTTGGAGGTAGGATCCAATAAGTTGGTGTCCAAACTGATGCGGGGAATATTTAATTCCAATCCGCCTAGACCGCGTTACAACGTTACCTGGGATATTGGGAATGTACTGACCCTGCTCAGGACGTGGTCGCCCATGATTGGGCTTGAATTGGACAGACTCACCCTGAAGTTGGTGATGTTATTGGCACTTACTTCGGTACAAAGGGTACAGACTCTTCATAAGATCAAGATTGATAGAATGATCTCTACCCCAGAAAAGGTTATTTTCTTTATTGATGAATTGCTTAAACAGCACAGGCCTGGGTTTACAGGTCTGCAGCTGGTGTTTCCAGCATACCCCGCTGATGCCAGGCTATGTTTAGCCACCCACATCCGCCACTATATTAAAGTGACGCGGAAATTAAGGGGAATGGAGCAATACTTGCTAATCAGCCATAAGAGACCTCACCATAGAGTGACGGTACAGACTATCTCCAGATGGCTCAGAATCGTTTTGAACGAAGCAGGTATAGATACTAATGTATTTAAATCCCATTCCACCAGGGCTGCATCTACGTCATGGAGGTGCCCATGGACCATATTCTAGCCGCAGCGGGATGGGTCAGTGAAGCCACCTTTCAACGGTTTTATAATAAACCTATTACCGCTCCTGGAATGTTTGCAGAAGCTGTACTGAATGCAGGCCGAGGTCATTCAGCTGTTCCCCAGTGAGGGGTTTTTTCTTTTGTTATTATTAATAAATATTATTATTTTTCAGAACTAGCAGTCTGAAAATTTTTGATACTCCTGTCCATCCTTATCGTGGCGTGTGTGATAGCATGGACATTGTCCAGGGCGTGTAATCACAGAGCTTTGAAGTCTTCACGAAGTCACTCACGTGACTCCGAAATGAAATAGTAAGATTAAACGAGAACTTACCAGTTTGAAGTTTGATCTTTATTTTATGAGGAGTTGCGATGAGGGATTTCGTGCCCTCCGCTCCCAACCCTCGATCATAAAGTCAACTGGTAACTAGAGTCTCTTCAATCTTACTATCACAAGTCATTTCCTTTGGTTTCTTGGTTCTGTGATTCCACACCGCTGCTTTGAAGAGATGTCGCGCATGCGTGCTGGCGGGTTCTTCACGAAATCCCTCATCGCAACTCCTCATAAAATAAAGATCAAACTTCAAACTGGTAAGTTCTTGTTTAATCTTACTAATATATATATATATGTATGTGTATGTATGATGTGTTGAGACATTGAAAGTGTTGGAAAGAAGGCAGCAAATGAGCTTCACCCATTTTAGCAATTCTTCACGTTGCTTCCTAATTCATTATATTCTTGGTGGGGTGGGAGATTGCAACCTTCACGTGGTCCACCATGTTTCGACGAATGCAATCAACCTGGCATGCACAATCAAATAAGATCAAATAGAACAAGTTGTCCTGCAACTTTAGGCCGTGCACTCCAGACGCAAGAAGAAGAAGATATTCATGGTGCTACAGTACATGCAATCTGAATAATAACGCAGGTATACATTTATTCCCCCCCATTCTTCTCTTCATCTTCTCTCTCCCTTTCCCCCTTCCATCTGTCTGCAATTACAGATAGACACAAAAAGCTGGAGTAACTCAGCGGGACAGGCAGCATCTCTGGAAAGAAGGAATGGGTGATGTTTCGGGTCGAGACCCTTCTTCAGACTGTCTATCTTCGGTGTAAACCAGCATCTGCAGTTCCTTCCTACACATTTTGTCTGCAATCACATATTGTTTTATGAATGGTGTGGATTCATACCGTAATGTTAAAGCTTGCTACAGCATGAAAATAAATTCAAAGATATTTGCCAACATTTCAGCTTGGTTTGGACACGGAATCAATGCGTTCTTAACAAGAGCATCATCTCAATGCTTGGCAAGTGCAGCGTTTCCGTGGATAAATGCCTGATCTGCTGTATTTGTAACATTCGAATCAGGCAAGCCAAAATTAACGTGCATGGATTTTGATTCCTGGAGGATCATCGCAAAATTAATATGTTAATTTGTTAAATGACCTAGCTATTCATTTTGAAGCTGCTGAACCACATGGGATTCTAGGTTATTTTCTCAAGCTTCATCTGTGTTTTAAAATGTAAAATTTGACCCACGTAATTAAAGCAGCTACAGAACAGGATAGCAATGCACAGCAGGTGGAATAGCATCTGTGCGGAGATAAAATGCTAGTCATTGATGAAACAGATGTAACAGATCTGAGAATCTTCCCAGTCCTAAAATCTCCAAACAAATAGTTTCCAAAAGGATCATTTGTCAAAAATATCGACTGTTGTACAACAGAGACCTGGAGGTGCAGTTATAAAGTGTTATGAAAGTGGCGACACAGGTAGACACGGTGGTGAAGAAGGTATTGGGTACGTGGACCTTCATCAGTCACTGTATTGAGTACAGAGATGGAACTTCATGTTACAGCTGGACAAGATATTGCATAGCCATTTTTCGAATACTCTGGTCCCCTGCTACAGGAAGGATGTCATTAAAATGGAACCGGTTCAAAAAAGATTTACAAGGATGCTATCAGGTCTGGAAGGTTTGATTTATTACAAGAGGTTGGATAGTTTGGTTCTTCTTTTGCTCGTGTGAGGGAGGCGGAGGGGAGACCTTGTGCTGCATGTCTGTGAGTGGATGGCGGGCCACATCTATCACGTGTACACATGGATCCCGCCCCTTCAAGGATGCCACCCGGAGCACTGGTCCCTAGTTACGGGCGCTCACCAACATGGCGCACCTATGGACCATTGTCTTGGCTCTGTCCTGTCGGCGGTGGTTCAAATACTCACATTCACCCATCCCCAGCCTATGGACAACCCCGATCCCCACAGTGAAGCTCGGACACAGAAGGTGCGCGGCTGAGCTGGCGGCTTTGCGCAGGATGCGGTACAGCCACGCTCGGCCACGCTCGGCGCTGCTTGGCGGCTCCGCCATTGCGGATAAAAATACACCTGCGAGCCGGATGATTTTGGGTTATGGGCCACATTCGGACCGGGGGCCATAAGTTGCCGACCCCCTGTTCAAAAAACCATGAGGGGCACAGATAAAATAAATAGCCACAGTTTTCACCCGAAGGTAGAGGAGTCCAAAACTAGATGGCATATGTTTAAGGTGAGAGGGAAATGCTTTTAAAAGGGACCTCAGGGACAACATTTCCACAAATAGGGTGGCACATATGATATGAGATGTCAGAGGAAGTGGTAGAGCAGGAAGTGTAGAGCTGGGTACAATGGCATTTAAAAGACACTTGGACAGGGACATGAATATTAAAGGTTTTGAAGGATATGAGGCAAAAGGAGCTAGCTTGGTTGACATGGATCAGTTGGGCCAAAGGACCTGTTTCCCTGTTCCATGGTCCTTGGTTACTTGGTCCTCCAAAATATTCCAACTGGAATTTAAACTGGAGGTGGTGAAGGGAGGGGTTTAGCCAGAGAGGGTTATTGGGAAGAAAGTGCCACTTTAAATTTAGTTGCATCTGGCTGGGCAACCGTGGCTTGGTGGAGATTATTCCATGCTTTAATAGTGCGTGGAAAGAACAAATTGCTGTACACATCTGTCTTTGAGGCTGGGACCACAAATTGGATCGAATGCCCTCGTCTGCTCCTAATTGGTTTGGGGTTGGTGTAGGTCTTGTGATCTATGTCTAGCTGACCATTTAACATTTTGTAAAAACAGGTCAAACGGTGAGCTTCACATCTGCCTTGGAGAGGGTTCCACCCCGCCCAGAGAATTCAGCAGTTTGGTGACACTCACTTCTCTCTCGCAGGTGTTAGTAACAAATCGAGCGGCCTGTCTTTGGACACGTTCGATGGATGAAATGTTTTTATCTGTGTATGGGTCCCAAGCTGCAACTGCGTAGTCCAGATGAGGTCTAACGAGGGTGAAATACAGCTTCTCCTTGACAGAAGCTGAACAATGATGGAAGTTGCACCTCAGGAAGTTTAGGACACCTGTTGCTTTCACTGTTACATGATGAGTCTGACCATTCCAACGTAGATCATTCTGCAATTTGGTGCCAAGATACTTGGTTTGTTTGGATTCTTCAATCCATGGCTCTATTTGGGTGGGTGGGGTGAGGGAGTTACATTGAAATAAAATCTATGCAAAATGAAAATACAGCCAAAAGTGGGCATTAAATGAACTAACTGCTCACTGTTAAGACACCCATAAATGAGTACAACACTTCTTTATTCTTCTCCAATTTTTAATTGCATAGCATGCGTTGGTTATGTGAGTGAACTTCTAGCCCTATCTCCAGTATTATTTGCATGTAGATCGATGGAATCAGGTGGTTAATCAATATGTTACCAAACGGGGCATAACAGATGAGGTTGCCAGGAGACACATTGTTTTTAGTGTCAGGATCATTCCAGACTGCAGGTGCCACATATCACACTGCATTGTTGACAGCTATGCCGAAGAGGTTGTCCATGAGAAGATGTTCTCTCTCTCTCCTTCAATCCACTCCAGCTGGAGGTGTGGGCGTAGGCATTTGCCTGTATTGAAGGACCATCTCCACTATTGTGGTCTTGCGCCCAAGCAACTGAAAGCCTGCGCCAGTGACAGAACACGCTGGCGCGCAGCCGTGCGAACAGCAACCAGCAGCTTCGAGGAGCGTCACCTGTAGCGACTTACCAAAGCCAGGGAGAGGAGGCAGGTTGCCCAGAACCCACCAGCGATGATCTCCATCTGCCCACACTGTCCTTCAGTGTGCGGTTCATGAATTGGACTTGTGAGCCATGTCATAACTCACCAGAATTGGGACTGCACAACGCGCCATCCTCGTTACCGATAGGCCACCAGCACCCAGGTTTATCCAAGAGGCAGGTATTCATTGATGGTACTCCATTCCCTACAGTAACCTATCTGGCAATTTGCTGTCACTGGAGCCTGGCTATAGACACTCATGGGTTCTCTGAGCTCCCCACTGGGCAAAGAACATGCCTCTTACTGACTCAGTTCTTCTGCAGCATATCCTGGGAACTTCTTTACTCAGAGAGTGGTGGCTGTGTGGAATGATCTTCCAGCAGAAGTGGTGGAGGCAGGGTCGATTTTAATATTTAAAAGTAAAGTGGATAGGTATATGGACGGGAAGGGAATGGAGGGGTATGGTCTGAGTGCAGGTAGATGGGACTAGGGGAAAATAAATGGTCAGCACGGACTGGAAGGGCCGAGAAGGCCTGTTTGCGTGCTATAATTGTTATATGGTTATATGGTTTATATCCAGATTCCTCCAATTTCCTCGGACCATAGCCTAGGTGCGGCATGGTGGCACAGCGGTAGAGTTGCTGCCTCACATCGCTTGCAGTGCCAGAGACCCGGGTTTGATTCCAATTACACGTGCTGTCTGTACAGAGTTTGTACATTCTCCCCGTGACCTGCGTGGGTTTTCTCCTAGATGTTCGGTTTCCTCCCACACTCCAAAGACGTACAAGAGTTGTGAATTTGTGGAACTCTCTGCCTGAGAAGGTTGTGAAGGCCAAGTCACTGGATACATTTGAAAGATAGTTAGATAGGGCTCTAGGGGCTAGTGGAATCAAGGGATAAGGAATCAAGAGCTGGCTCCTGCACCTAAGAACACTGCTGCCTGGGTACATATTGACATTAGGAAGAACCTCAACGCATCATAAGGAAACATCACACCGGAACTAACAAATTATCAGTTTAAAGGAAACTGCAAGTGCTCTTCTTTGCATTGTGTATGAATATGTATCTCACTTTGCAACTTTTACTATCAGACGGTTACTCAGAATATTATCAAGTACTGCTGGCAGGGCCGGCCTCAGGAGGTGCGGGGCCCAATTGGGAACAATTTTGGTGAGCCCCAGGTTCCCAGCCAAGGTCTGTAGAATCATAGAAATAGAAATAAAATCTAGTATAGACTTGATATCTCTATGGTAGAATGGAGTAATCAAAATGAGCGCTTAAAAAGTGCCTGCAATGGACCAAACAGATCTAAGCTACATTTGAATATAAAATTGCCTACATGTAATCCTACAAGTAACAAACAAAATGTGTAGATCACCTCCGAAAAGTACATAGTTACAATACCACTTGTTTTAGTGACTGTGAATTGGAAAAAAAAGTTATTTAATTAACTAGATCCTGGTAAACTATTGGCGAAAAACCAGTCCAGGCATTAAATGTTGGGCTTCAGTCCCATCCTACCCTTTGGGCTTCTACCCCTTAGTAGTTCCTACCTAACTTAGGGGTGTGTGTGTGTGTGTGTGTGTGTGTGTGTGTGTGTGTGTGTGTGTGTGTGTGTGTGTGTGTGTGTGTGTGTGTGTGTGTGTGTGTGTGTGTGTGTGTGTGTGTGTGTGTGTGTGTGTGTGTGTTATTTGTGTGTGTGTCAGTTGTCTGTGCGTGATGTGTGTGTGTGTGTTAGTTGTCTGTGCGTGGTGTGTGTGTGTGTTAGTTGTCTGTGCGTGGTGTGTGTGTGTGTGTGTTAGTTGTCTGTGTGTGGTGTGTGTGTGTGTGTGTTAGTTGTCTGTGCGTGGTGTGTGTGTGTGTGTGTTAGTTGTCTGTGCGTGATGTGTGTGTGTGTTAGTTGTCTGTGTGTGATGTGTGTGTGTGTGTGTTAGTTGTCTGTGTGTGATGTGTATGTGTTAGTTGTCTGCGCGTGGTGTGTGTGTGTGTTAGTTGTCTGTGCGTGGTGTGTGTGTGTGTGTGTTAGTTGTCTGTGCGTGATGTGTGTGTGTGTGTTAGTTGTCTGCGCGTGGTGTGTGTGTGTTAGTTGTCTGTGCGTGGTGTGTGTGTGTGTGTTAGTTGTCTGTGCGTGATGTGTGTGTGTGTGTTAGTTGTCTGCGCGTGATGTGTGTGTGTTAGTTGTCTGTGCGTGGTGTGTGTGTGTGTGTTAGTTGTCTGTGCGTGGTGTGTGTGTGTGTGTTAGTTGTCTGTGCGTGATGTGTGTGTGTGTTAGTTGTCTGTGCGTGATGTGTGTGTGTGTGTTAGTTGTCTGTGCGTGGTGTGTGTGTGTGTGTTAGTTGTCTGTGTGTGATGTGTGTGTGTGTGTTAGTTGTCTGTGCGTGGTGTGTGTGTGTTAGTTGTCTGTGTGTGATGTGTGTGTGTGTGTTAGTTGTCTGTGTGTGATGTGTGTGTGTTAGTTGTCTGTGCGTGGTGTGTGTGTGTTAGTTGTCTGTGCGTGATGTCTGTGCGTGATGTGTGTGTTAGTTGTCTGTGCGTGATGTGTGTGCGTGATGTCTGTGCATGATGTGTGTGTGTTAGTTGTCTGTGCGTGGTGTGTGTGTGTTAGTTGTCTGTGCGTGGTGTGTGTGTGTGTGTTAGTTGTCTGTGCGTGATGTCCGTGCGTGATGTGTGTGTGTTTGTTGTCTGTGCGTGATGTGTGTGTGTTAGTTGTCCGTGCGTGATGTGTGTGTTAGTTGTCTGTGCGTGATGTGTGTGTGTTAGTTGTCCGTGCGTGATGTGTGTGTTGTGCGGAGTTCGTCCCGACACTGCGCGGGGCTCCGAAAAACTGACTATGTTCGAAAATTCCGCGCGGCAACGGCTTGTCGGCTCGCAGTCGCCTCGACGCATTACACACCGCCTCGACATCGTGCCTCTGTGAACCTATCTGTAGGTGCCTCCGTGACCCTCTATGTGTGTGGCTCCGTGGCCCTCTGTGTGTGTGCCTCTGTGCCCCTCTCTGTGTGCCCCTCTCTGTCCTGGCGAACTTACCTTAAGACTTCGCTCCAAGTTCGCCTCACTTTGCGCCGCATTGCGCCACTCACCCGACCTCCGCGCGGCCCTCGTTGCCGGTTTGGTCGCGCTTGCCGCATGCAGGCGCATGCTGGTGGGAACGGCCCTGTACAGGGGATCACCCGACCTCCGCACGCACCCCGCTTCTAGTTTGATCGCGCTCATCGCATGGAGCCGGATGCTGGTAGGACAGGCCCTTAACTCTAGTTCCAGGCGTGAATTACCTCCTTTCTCCAACAGGGGTCCCCCTCGCTTCAATGTTACCCCCTTGTGTTTAATGGATGTGTAACATGCCTTG
Organism: Raja brachyura; assembly: GCA_963514005.1. Next base: position 4,418,860 of record OY740794.1, on the reverse strand, counting down.
GAACTCGCAACTCGCCAAGGATCCTGCATTGCTCCTTCTAGCCCTCCTGATTCCCTGTAGGTCAGCAATACAATGATACAATTTATTTGTTGTCATTTGAACCTAAGTTCAAATGAAATTTGGTTTCTGCAGTCATACAACAAGAAAAGAACCAAGACACACAACCAACACAATTGACACAAACATCCATCACAGTGACTCTCCTCCTCACTGTGATGGAAGGCAAAGTCTTATCTCTCCCCTGCACTCCCCATTCTCCTCTCAATGTCAAAGTCAAAGCCCCCGGCGGGCGATGGTAAATAAGTCTTGCGGCCATTAAGGCCGCGCTGGGCGATGCAAGGCCGCGCTCTGGGTCTTGATGTTGGAGCCCCCGGCAGGTGCTAGCAAGTCCCGTGTCCATTAACGCCGCATCGGGCGATGTAAGGCCCCGCACCAGGTCTGTTTCAACCCAGCAACTCGGGCGGGAGAAGTTGCCGTTGCGGAAGCTCCGAAAAGCGGTCTCCCACCAGGGACCCGCGAGCTCCCGATGTCACCGTCCACCAGCTTGCAGCTGGAGCCTCCGAATCTCCGGGGTCGGGCTGCAGCAGCGCGCCACCACAGCTCCTCCCGTTCCAAACTCGGCCAGCTCCACGATGGTGAGTAGTCTGCAGCTCTGCCGGCTCCACGTCTGGAGCCCCAGGTCGTTCCGGTTGGAGGCCGCTCCACGGTGCTAGGCCCCAACGACAACGGAGACCCGACAGAGAAAAGGTCGGGTCCTCCATACAGGGAAAATATTTTAAAACTTTCCCCCCCCAACCCCCCCCCCCCCCCTCCCACACACACATACCCAGTTAAAAAAAAACACTATAACCACACTCAAACGAGACAAAAAAAAAGACAGACGGACTGCAGAGGCCACTGCGACATGGGTCGCGCCGCCCGACGAGAGGGGCAAGAGGGGAGATTGAGGACAAGGAGGAGATTGGATCAAATTCATTTGAAAGGATGGAGATGTAGGGGCGGATTAATGAACGGAGTGGAGCTGATGCGCTAAACCTTATTCATTGTAATGTTTTTCCCAACGTTTCCTCCGCTCGGACAGTCTCTGCAGACACTGGGCATGAGGTCAGAAGGGGACATCAGGCGGACCTGAGGTGTAACCCCAGGGAATCTCTCTGTTGTCCGCCCGCCTGTGCATGAGGCCAAGTGGCTTCTCTCGCGGTCCCGGGGCCGCGCTGCCCGAGTCTCCCCCCCCCCCCCCCCCCCACGACCCCCGGGGACTCTCTGATTCTCTGCTTCTCCCCCCAGTCTCCGTCCTCCTGGATGTGGAAACAGCGAATCCGCGGCTCGAGATGTCTGAGGATCAGACGATGGTAAAAAAGTGAACGGGACCTGGAGGGTTCTCCCTGACACCGGGAAGAGGTTTACAGACTAGTGGTGTGTGCTGGGATCGTAGGGATTCACATCGGGGAGACAATTACTGGGAGGTGGAGGTGTCGGAGAATTGGTTCTGGAGTCCGGGAGTTGCCGCAGAGTCTGTGGAGAGGAAGAGAAAGGAAGAGCTGCCCCCGGAGACTGGAGTCTGGAGGATCAGGCAACGGTGGGGTGGCGAGTTTAATGCACTCACCTCCCCTCCATCCCCTCTTCCCGCCCGTCCCATCCCCGGGAGGTTGGGAGTATATCTCAGTTATGAGTCCGGGACAGTTTCATTTTACGACAGGCACACCAAGTCTCATCTCCACACCTTGGCAGATGAAGGCCAGTGGCTGAGAATCAGCTCTGGTTCCGTTCCGGGTGTGTAAAAGGCCCGGGTCCAGGGACCGGCGTCAAGAGCGCGACTCGGGGGCTGTTGGGCAGAAACCCAGTGGACAACAAGTCGGCGCTGAACGGCTCCCATTTAATCCCCAAATTCCACGTCGTGAAACCGCAGTGAGCGCAGAAATAAAACCAGGGGGAATGTAAATGTGGGAAGAGTGAAATAAACAGCAACTGAAATCTGTCGATTTGTTCATTTTAACACGTTAACCGCATCCGGCAACGGAACAGAAATGACTTTTGTGAAAATATAAAGATTGAAACAATCCCCCTTCCCGCGGGTTCCTGAGCTCCGGGCTCCCCCGGTCCTAACGTCCGCCAACTCTGTGAATTTATGGCATGTTTGCAGCATTTGCTCTCCACACAACAGATTTGTTTTCTTCCGAACGGATCTTTGGAAGAATGGGATCAAACCCAAGGAGGGAGGAAATTGATGTAAATGTTGCTTTGACGGCCAATGAGTGGGCGCTTGGAGGTGCCCATGACATTAACGTAACTTAATGATTTAAAGGGCGGTTGTAATACAACAGTCGGTGCAAGGTAGGGCAGCGGTAGAGTTGCTGCCTCACAGCGCCAGAGACCCGTATTCGATCCCGACTACAGGTGCTGTCTGTATGGAGTTTGAACGTTCTCTCCGTGACCTGCTTGGTTTTTCTCTGAGGTCTTCGGTTTTCCTCCCACTCGCCAAAGACGTACAGGTTTGTAGGTTAATTGGCCTTGGTGTAAATGTAAATTGTCCCTAGTGTGTGTAGTGTAGAGTTAATGTGCGGGGATCGCTGGTCAGCACGGACTCCGTGGGCCGAAGGGCCTGTTTCTCTAAACTCAATTTTAGTCAAGAGTGATTTATTGCCATATGTCCTGAAACAAAGCAATGAAATACTTGCTTGTAGCAGCACACGGCTCTGTGAAACCCACGATACACACAAACAACATCAGTGTATATAAAAACAAACACACATAAATAAATAGAAAATGGTAGTGCAAGTCAAAAGATAATTCCCCCAAGTGTATTTAGAGGTTGGAGTGTTTAATGGATGTATGGCCAATGCAGTTTTCAAGCTCCTGTACCTTCTTCCTGGTGGTAGCAGCGAGATGAGAGCGTGGCCAGGGTGGTGCTGACCAGCAAGTTAATGGACCAAACAGATCTAAGCTACATTTGAATCTAAAATTGTATACATGTAAGCCTACAAGAAGCAAATAAAATGTATAGATCACCTCTGAAAAGTACATAGTTACAATACCACTTGTTTTAGTGACTGTGAAATGAAAATAAAGTAATTTAATTAACTAGATCCGGGCAAACCAATAACTATTGGCGAAAACCAATCCAGGCATTACATTTTGGGTTTCAATCCCATCCTACCCTTTGGGTTTCTACCCCATCCTAACTTAGTTGTGTGTGTTAGTTGTCCTGGCGTGATGTGTGTGTGGGAGGGAAGGAGAGAAGGGAGGGAGAGAAGGGAAGGGAGGGAGGGAAGGAGAGAAAGAAGCGAGGGAGGGAAGGAGAGAGAGGAAGGAAAGAAAGAACGAAGGGAAGGAAGGAGAGAAGGGAAAAGAGGGAGGAAGGAGGGAGGGAAGGAGAGAAGGGAGGGAGGGAAGGAGGGAAGGGAGGGAGGGACGGAGGGATGAAGGGAAGGGAGGGAGGGAAGGGAAGGAGAGAAGGGAGGGAGCGGGCCGGTGGCGGGAGCAGATGCCAGGGTCCGGGTGTGAGCTGAGGCCGACGTTTGTAAACATTGCTCCAAACCCCGGCCCTCCATGTATTGTTCACCGCTCCTCCCAGGGAGAGAGAGGGGTGGAGTAGGGGCTGTGTGTGTGAAGCACAGCGACTGGAGGGGCAGGAGCGCTGCCCTGGGACCGTGAGGGACCTCCCCCTCTCCCCCTTCTGCATTCCCCCTCACACCCCCCTCCCCATCTACCCCTTTCTTCCCCCTCCACCCCTCTACTCTCTCTCCGCCCCTCTCTCCCCCCACCACCCGGGGTAGCTCTACCCGAGCCAAGAGTAGATTACTCCACAGGGCTCTCACTTAACCTTTTTTCCCTGTTGCCAGCCGGGCAACTTAGGCATCTTTTTAGGTTGCCAAATGACAGGTGGTCAATTTAAGACGGCTTGAATGACATGTGCGATAATGTACTCGAACGAAGTGCATAGTTACCAATCAGAATTATGCTCAATGAAGCATTCACATATTATTTCTGCTTCAAATAAAGTCACAAACACATTCACCAATCAAGGCATGATATATACCACAATGACATGCAACAAAGTTACAATACAGTATCTCAACTCTTTTTACACATTGCAATTAATGCAATTTTTATTATTTTTTCCACTTCCCAACAAAAATGTGGTTGGATTATTCAGCGTATGATCAACCCGTGTCAATAAATCCTGGACCATGGTAATATATATGCTTAACCATGCACACTACAGATTGATGCAAGCATGTTTTCTGTGAAGGACTGAAAATGATCATGACATGGCCATAGCATGGGTCGTTATTGCTATTGGTACAGAAACACTCTCGCTTCCCACATAATTTTTCCACAACAAAATACACAGGTTGCAAGGAATTTTCTAAAGGCATTTTATGATAATAGTTGTTAAAACCGACTATACCCATCTCACAGGCTAAACATTACACTAACTGACAAGAGATGGCCAAAGGACACAACTGCAGCAAATGTTCTTTTGGTAATATGTTTAAAGGTGTCAAAACGCCACATTACCGGACATTCAGATTAAATGATGTGTTGTGAACAGCAATGAAGATACCCAGTTTGTACGCACCAGATTTAAAAAAAATTATTGTTAAACGCTGTTTCCATCATTCCCACTTCAGAATTAACGTAAAAATTTCGACTGAAATATCTCCTGACCAAATTTGTGATGTATATGACCGACTGTAGAAGTAAAACCTGGTTAAATCCAACGTATAGTTGTGAATGTTGCTCATGAAATAACTACAGTACTGATACTCCATATTAAGAGCATTGATTTGCCGTTAAAATGAATTCTGTAATAACGTGTCAGTGACAATCGAACACTGGGAGGATTGCTACAGGTTGAATGGGCCGATCAGTAAAAGATGAATGGGATATCAGAACAGGATGAATGAGGGGATAAATAAAATATGAATTAGGGAATCAGTACAGGATGGATTGGGGGGGGGGGGGAATCAGTATAGGGGGATGAGTGAGGGGATCAGTCTAGGATGAATGGGGGGGCAGTGCAGGATGGATGGGAAAGGGGGTGAGTACAGGATGAACCAGTGTAGGATGGATGGGGGGGGGGGGGCAAGGGGCGGGATGGATGGATTGAGGCAGGGGAATCAGTACGTGTTGGTTGGAAAAGGTAAAATTGTAAGGGGAGAGCACGGGGGATGGCTGTGGGGTTGAATTGGGGTGGATTAGTACGGGATTGACGGGAGCATCAGTACAGGATGAATGGGGGGGATCAGTACAGGATGAATGGGTGGCTCACTACAGGATGAATGGGGGGGTCAGTAGAGTATATTTGGACGGTCTGTGCAGGACGAATGGGAGGGGGATCACTACAGGATGGTTGGGGGATCACTGCAGGATGAATGGGTGTATCGTTCCAGGATGGATGGGGGATCAGTACAGGATGAATGGGGGCGTCAGTGCAGTGTGGATCGGAGGGTCTGTGCAGGATGAATGGGTGGATTGCTACAGGTTGAATGGGCCGATCAGTAAAAGATGAATAGGGGGGATCAGTAAAAGATGAATGAGGGGATCAGTACAGGACGAATGGGGGGGCAGTGCAGGACGGATGGGAAAGGGGGTGAGTACAGGATGAATTGGGGGACCAGTGTAGGATGGATGGGGGGTTCGGGGGGGGTGGCAGGAGAATCAATGCGAGGTGGATAGGGAGATCAGTGCAGTATGAATAGATAGATGGGGAGGGGAGCACAGGGGATGTCAGTGAGGGCTGAATAGAGGCGGGAATGGAGATCAGTGGAGAGGAGGGGTCCCAGGATAAGGGGGGCGTACGAGAAAGAGAGCGAGAGAGAGAGAGAGAGAGAGAGAGAGAGAGAGAGAGAGAGAGAGAGAGAGAGAGAGAGAGAGAGAGAGAGAGAGAGAGAGAGAGAGAGAGAGACAGAGGTCGTGTTTTCCTCTCAGCTCTGCAGTTGAGAAGGATTGGAGCAGCCTTTCCAGGATTTTGCCGTTGGAGAGGGCACAGACCCAGGGGGGCTTCATAGTTCAACTTATTGTTGGGCTGTTGAAGCTTTTCTCTGGTCTGGGGAGCCTCCATCTGTGTGAAGATTCCTGAGTTTCTCCACATTGTCGAGGGTGCGGTTGGCGTTGGCGGATTGCCAAGAGTGCCTGTGATCTCAGTGGGCTGAAGTTGTGCGGTGTCTTTGTCGTTTTTGGCTCCGCTTCTCTGCCCTAAAGTCATTTTGTCAGTGCGGCTGCCTGGCTTAATGTGAAGAAGGTACTTTTGCGTCCAGCGCGACTGGGATCGAGTTTCCCGTAAGCTGCTCTTGGCTGTGGACGAACCTGGGGACTTTCCTGCTTCAGCTGGAGGTTTCTGTTTTCTGCTGCCTGTCTTTGACTGTGACTGTCTCTGGGACTTAACTTGGAGCTGTGCTGCTGAGGGGCTTGGAGCTGGTTTGTGCCTCTGTGAGGATGGCGATGGAAGGGGCGCGGCCGAAGGTCCGGACCTACGCAGCGACGGCATCAGTGGCGGGTGCGAGGCCATCTGAGCTTGAGCCTCATGTTGACTTGGATGGGGACAGTTTTGGTATTTCTGTTCAAACTGGGCCTATGATGTCTAGGGGGGTAATTACGAAGGCCATGAATGAACTTCTTGGGAGGGGGGCTATTGTCTCTTCTGAGCTCGAAAGGGGAAAGGTGGAGATGATACTTAAGACCCGGGAGTGTGTGGCCCGAGCGTTGGAGGAGGGGATCTCAGTGGGGGGGGTCCACGTACAGGTGGATCCGTGGGTATCCAGGGTGAGACCGGTTCTCCTGCGGAGCTGCCCCACTTATTTTTCGGATGCAGTGCTTATTCCACACCTGTCCAAGTTCGGGGAGGTGCGGTCTAAATGTTTTCGTCTCTTGCATCCCGGGGGGGACCCGGAGGAAAAAGGGGTCTTCAGTTTCAAGAGGAGGGTGTTCATGAAGGTGGGTGAGGGGGATGGTGCCGAGGGGAGTTTTGAGGTGGTGCATAAGGGTGTACCCAGAACCGTGCGTTGGAGTTGGGGAAAGGCACGGTGTCATGCGTGCGGCGAATTTGGACATCTCCGTAGGGAGTGTCTTTTTCGCGGGGGCACTGCTAGAGGTTCTAGTGCAGTGGCCCAGGAAAGCGCTGCTGGCCCATCTGGGGTGGCTGGTCAAACCTCAGCGGCGCGGGGTGGTACTGCTGACCCGGCTGAGGTTGCCAGTTCTGCCTTGGTGACCCGGGGCGGCAGTGCTAAGCCTTCTGGGTCCAGAGGTTCCGCTTTGGGGACCCTGGGCAGTGAGAGCCCAAGCCCCCCACGTCCCCTACGTCTTGCGCCTGTGGCGGTGGATGGAGGTGGGGCACAGGAGGAGGGGAGTGTTGAGGGGGGGTTTTGGGAGAAGCAGGGGAAGCATAATAAGAAGAAGGAGAGGGATAGGGCTGCCCGAGCGAAGAAAGTGCAATCGGGTGAGTTTGGCTCCAGTGTGGTGCAGACTGCACCTGCTGGGGCCCAGGGGGGAGTTGTGGTGGCTCGGAAGGGGGGAAAGAAGTCTAAACGTGTGGGTGGCAAAGTGGTTGGGGGTAATGTGGAGGCGGATGACCCTTCCCTTATGGAGGTTACCGCACCTCCGCATGCGAGTGGGACTAAAAGGAGGCATTTGCCTGGTGAAGAGGAGGAAGGGCGTGGGTCCAGAGCGAAGGGGATGTCTTTCTCCGGGCTTTCCACCACTGAGGTGGCTGAAAGTGGTCTTGACCCGGTGTCTTCTGGGTCGGTGGTTGGGCCTTCTCTTCATGGATCTACAGCGGGTGTCACCGGACTGGGTGCTGAAGTTGATTCCGGTGGAGTTGTGTCCACTGGGCGGGAGTCTGTCCCTTCATCTCAGGGGCCCTCTGAGGGAGTTATCTCGGCGGATGCTGTGGTTAGCTCCCTTGGGTGTGTACCCTCTGGGTCGGATGAGGTCCCCTCGTTTCAGAGGCCTACTGAGGGTGCTAGCACGGTAGGTGACGTGGTTGGCTCCTCTGGTAGTGTGCCCTCTGTGACGGGGGATGTGCAGAGTCAGGCTGAGGGGGGAGTTTCGGGGGTGTTGTCGTTCAAGTCTGTGCTCCATATCAGTGCCAGTGGAGGTGCTGGGGGGCGGGATGCCTCACCGGATGAGTTGTCTGGGGTGAGGTTAATGGCAGGTGGTGATTCTCTGGGTGATGCCTGTGGAGAGGGCACTCTGGATGATGTGGAGGTCAGGGCTGTTATGGGACGTGATCCTCTTTCAGACTCCGAGGGTGCCAGTGTTCCACAGGCCCTGGGGATGCCTCTTGTTGTTGCTTCCCCAGGCCCAGAGGAGGAGGGTGATGGTAGCGTGCAGGAGCCCAGCCATTCAGAGGGCTGCGAGTCTCAGGTAGGGGTGTTGGGACCCACCCCCAGCATTGATCCGGGTGGTCGTGTCATGGCTGTGGAGGAGGATAGCGATGCGGCCAGTGGGGGGGGCTCAGAGAGTGATGTGTCAGACAGTTCTGGTCTTTCTGAGGTTGTTGATTCAGGTGCGAGCGGGTTGGCTGAGAGCCCAGACTCCAAGGCCGTGTCTGAGGCGAAGCTTATTGTTGAGGTGCGAGAGTTCTTAAAAATAAGTCGTGCTCCCAAAACATTATGGTGGGCCGCTACAAGGAGATGGGAGGATTGGCTAGATGTGCGGGAGAGTCTCGAGGCTATCCTTAGTAACAAGGATAGTGGTCTTTCTGACTCGGATTTGGGGCAGTTTTGGGGTTTGTTGAAGGTCCTCAGAAAAGGACCTCCTGTGACTACAGGGAGTGTGAGGGTCACAATCTAATGTGTCTACACATTCACAGTAGCTACATTAAATTTAAATGGGAGTAGAGCGAGTTTTCGAAGATTTCAGCTCTTATCAGCCCTAAGGGAGGGGAGATTTGCAGTTTGTTATCTGCAAGAGACACATACCGTTGCTAGTGATGAACCTACCTGGCAACTGGAGTGGGAAGGGAGGGTTTATATGAGCCATCTCAGCTCAAATTCGAGTGGGGTGGCTTTTCTGTTGGCCCCAAATTTTCTGCCAAGCATTTTAAAAGTGCAGGAAGTGGTGCCAGGACGTTTGCTCCATCTGGCCGTGAGCCTGGATGGCATGCCGTTGCATTTCATTAACGTGTATGCCCCTAGCTCCGGCACGATGCAGGCCGGCCTGCTTCGGGAGGTGAATGCTCTGTTGGGCACTATTGATAGGGGAGAGTGTGTCTTCCTTGGTGGGGACTTTAATTGCACACTTGAGGTGCGGGACCGTTCTGGTACTCAGTGTGCGCCTGCTGTAGCGAAGAAGCTGAGAGGCTTGATTGACTCCTTTGAGTTGGTTGATGTTTGGAGGGACCTTCACCCTGATTCCACTGCTTTTTCGCGGAGGTCTGAGGGCGGTGGTTCCCGCATTGATCGGTTTTATATTTCCCGAGCGTTTGTTTCCCGTGTCTCAGCGGCCTCAATGCGGCTGGTGCCGTGCTCGGACCATTGTCTGGTGCGTGTGGATTTCAATCCAGCGTGCGCTCGGGCTGGGTCCGCGTACTGGCACTTTAACAACAGGCTGCTGGAGGACCGGTGTTTCCGGGAGTCATTCACTCGGTTTTGGGTGAAGTGGAGAGAGAGGCAGAGGTGCTTCTCTTCCCTTAGGCAGTGGTGGGATGTGGGTAAAGCTCACATCCGTCTCTTTTGTAAGGAATATACATGGGGGTCGACTGGGAGGCGGGACTCAGCGGTCGAGAAGCTGGAGAGGGAGATACAGGACGCTGAGTCTCGCCTGGGTCAGTTTGGTGAAGACTCCAGCGAATGGGGAGAGTTTCAGAGGAAGAAGGAGGTTTTGAGGAGTCTGCTGCTTGAGCGATCTCGAGGCGCTTATGTGAGGTCTCGGGTCCAGATGCTGCACGAGCTGGACCGAGCGTCGCCTTTCTTTTTCTCTTTGGAGAAGGGGCGGGGAGCTCGAAAACAGCTCGTGGAGTTGCTTGCAGATGACGGCTCCTCTGTCACTGATCCAGAGAGGATTAATGCCTTGGTTAGGTCCTTTTATGGGACCCTGTTCTCTGCGGAAGGATTCAGTGTGGAGGCTCAGCAAGATCTGTGGGAGGGTCTACCGACCGTAGATAGGGGGGAGGCTGATCTTCTTGATGGCCCCTTATCTTTGGAGGAGTTGACTCGCGCCTTGCATCAGCTCAGGAGGGGTAAGTCCCCCGGGCTGGATGGGTTGACGGTGGAGTTTGTTAGAGCATTCTGGGACGTCCTAGGGGGTGACTATATGTTGGTTTTGGGGGAGAGCCTGGCGACTGGAGTGATGCCTCTCTCGTGGCGTAGGACGGTTGTTGTCTTGCTGCCTAAGAAGGGCGAACTCCGTTTGTTGAAGAACTGGCGTCCAGTCTCTCTCCTTTGCACAGAATATAAAATTTTTGCACGGGCAATGGCAAATCGCCTGGGCTCCGTGCTGCATCAAGTGATTCATCCTGATCAATCTTATACAGTCCCTGGCCGGTCCATCCAGGATAACATCCACCTGGTTAGGGACCTGATTCATTTAGTCCAGGGTACTGGTGAGTCAGCTGCTTTTCTGTCTCTTGATCAGGAGAAGGCTTTTGATAGGGTAGAGCATGAATACCTATTTGGGACGTTGCAAGCGTTTGGGTTTGGACCACACTTCGTGGCCCGGGTCCGGCTTTTGTACGCTGCTGCGGAGTGTCTTGTAAAGGTTAATGGCGCGGTGCTATCTCCTTTTCATTTTGGGAGGGGGGTCCGCCAGGGGTGCCCTATGTCGGGCCAGTTGTATTCGGTCTGTGTGGAGCCGTTCCTGTGTCTTCTTCGGAGGAGGTTGACAGGCCTGGCCCTACCTGGCCCGCGGGTTGAGGTGATTCTATCGGCGTATGCCGATGACGTACTTCTTATGTTCACTGATCCTGGTGACCTGCGGAGGATGCGTGACTGCCAGGAGATATTCTCGGCTGCATCTTCTGCTAGGATTAACTGGAGTAAGTGCTCTGGACTTTTGGTGGGTCAGTGGCGGGTAGACTCCCTGCCGGAGGAGATGGCATTGTATGCGTGGAGTACCACGCACCTCCTCTATCTGGGGGTGTACCTGAGTCCCACTGAGGATGTTTGGCCGGCAAACTGGCAAGAGTTGGAGACGAGGGTGGTTGCTCGGCTGGGGCGCTGGTCAGGCCTGCTTGGAGTTCTCTCCTTTCGGGGGAGGGTGCTGGTCATAAACCAGCTGGTGGCCTCTATGTTATGGTACCGGCTGGCTACTCTTGTCCCGCCCTCTATATTTGTAACTGCTATACAGAAGAAGCTGGTGGATTTCTTTTGGGGAAATAGGAAGCATTGGATTTCCGCGGCGGTCCTGAGTCTTCCGTTAGAGGAGGGCGGCCAGTCCTTGGTGTGCGTGCGCACCCAGGTGGCGGCTCTCCGTCTCAGGACTCTGCGGAGATACATGTATGTAGAGAACCCTCCCAGATGGCACGCTCTGGCCACGTATTTTTTTCGTCAGGGTCGTTGCCTAAGGGGGGTCTCGCGGCTCCCGGTGGCGGGTGTCAGTCGACCCGCTCTAAGGGGCTTGCCTGTTTTCTATAGGGATGTGTTAAGAGTGGGGAATTTGGTGGTGTTCAGCCAGAGTGTTGTTCCACGAGGAGAGGGGGATGTTGTGGCTGCGGGTGTGGCTGGTCCTCATCCTGTCATGGTGGTTGTCGAGGAGAGGCGCGAGCCTAGAGTGGTTCAGATAGAGCTTACCCCTGCTCCGTCAGATCTGCTCATCGGGCCTAGGCTTCGGGATATTTCTCGGCCTCCGGCTCCGCATAATCTGAGCTGCCTTTCTGAGATGACCAGCATGCCATTTTGTGATGCAAGGAGACGCGCACTGTACAGGATGCTCCTGCACATTCTGAACCACCGTGCCTTCGTCTCCCGTCCTGACTCACCATGGAGGACGGTGTTACCATCCGAAGGCGGCGGGGGGCCCCAGTGGGGGTCCTTCTATAAGGGAGTTGTACCCCTTTATATTGGGGACCTGGGGTGGAGAGTGCTGCATGGAGCGGTGGTTTGTAATAAACTTTTGAGTCGGTTCACGGGCTCGTCTGCCGCATGTATTTTCTGCGGAGAGGAGGAGACCGTATTCCATGTGTATGTGGAGTGTGTGAGGTTACTGCCCCTGTACCAATATCTGAAGGGGTTGTTCCTCAAGTTCTGGCTGCATTTTAGCCCCACAATCCTGGTGTTTGGACACAAGGCGGGGAGTGGGGAGAGCCGAGTGTGGGGGGGGGGACTTACCGGTCGGTTTGCTCCTTGGCCTGGCCAAGATGGCCATTCGTGGGTCCAGGCAGCGGGCGGTCGACGGTCTGGCGAGAGTCGGCTGCCTGCCCCTCTTTCGGGCCTACGTCCGTGCACGTGTGTCCCTGGAGAGGGAACACGCGGTGTTCACGGGGACTCTGGAGGCCTTCCGTCAGCGCTGGTCGCCGCGTGGGGTTGAGGCGATTATAAATGAATGTACTGCTGTACTACAATGATCTGTTCATTATAGTGTGATTTTTGATTGTGTTTTGATGTGTTGTATTTTATGATTTGTGTTGAATAAAGTTTTTGAAATGAAAAAAAAAAAAAAAAAAAGAGAGAGAGAGAGAGAGGGGGGGTGGGGAGGAAGGAAGGTCAGCGCTCATCGGACAGGGACAGTATCATCGCCCCACTGCCTTGGCCGTCCCTGTCCACCGCCAAGTGCCGCCGCCATAGGGGGAGACAGTTGGAACCTCCTCGCCACCGCCTCCCCTCCTCCGCCAGCCAACAGAAAGTGCAGGGCCGAGTGTTGCAGCTGCTTCAGATGGCGGAAGGGGGCCTCCCCCCTCCCTCCCTCCCGTATCTTTGCTCCCTCCCTCTGAAAGAGTTAGTTATTAATTGATTGTTGTCATATTTAAGCTTTCCCGTTGTAAAAGGCCAATTGTAATGCATGATGGGATTTGGACAACTCCCATCGTGACAAGGGTTTTTTTTTTTAACTGAAGTTGAATAGTTCACAGCTCCCTTACAAGGTTTTTTATGTAAGTTGAAGAGGTTAATCAGATAAGAAGGGGCCCAGAGGATGCCATTGGGGTGTCTGGCTTTTGGCAAAGAGTGAGAAACAAATCCATGTTTGGAGGTGGATGATGGTTTTAGTACATTTACGTCATGCAATTGGTTTAATATCTGTATGTATATAAGCTCGTGCATTCTGATATTTCTTTGTGTGTGCTGCTGGAGATTCAGACGTAAAACTGTTGCCTCTGGGTCTCTAGGTCCACACCCGTCAGACCTTAAATTAAAGCTTTGTATGGTCTTAAGAATTTGGACTTTGTCTATCTTTTTAAGTGAACTTTTTCACCTCCTCCCGGTCTCGGCGTGTGGAAGGGTTTGTTTTGAAAGTGGTATCGCCGTTAGCGGATTGGCAAGCAGCCGCCGCTATCAGGGCGGGCAGGCGGGGTGCTGGAGGAGGAGGAGCCGCTGCCGCTGCCAAAGATCCTATTGTTGGCCGCTGCTGTGCGGGGCCCGTCATTCGCTCCGACCCTCCGTCACCCCACACCCCGTATCTTTGCTCTGCACTACCACGAAACGTCACCTTCCTTTTCTCCAGAGATGCTGCCTGACCCACTGAGTTACTCCAGTTTTTTGTGTCTATCTTTGGTGTAAACCAGTATCTGTAGTGCCAAGCCGGGCACTGCGCGGGGGCTCCCCTTAGGCACGGGACCCAATTGGGAGCAATCCGTCCAATCGGCTTAAGGTCAGCCCCAACTGCTGGAAAACCATCAACTCAGTAAAAGATGCTCTTTTGTCTGCCAGAAACTTGGTCTTCCACCACAGTGAGCTGTGCGTCAGGGAATGTTGCCAACTGCCCCATTCCACACAGCAGAAGTGGATGCTGAAGGATGCACCAAAGCTTGCTCTAGCCAATGTGGAGGCTCTGTGGGGGATGACCACAGTCTAGGGTCCTTCTGCTGTGGACATTAAGGGGCAGAGTCCGGTGGAGACATCCCTCAAACTAGAGATAGGATATCTAGATATATATGCCCAGTGGGGCCTCGTAGAACCCTTGGTGTCCACAGCCAGGTTCTAATGACAGGAAATTGCCAGATATGTTGCTGTAGGAAAATAAGTGCCATCGATGAATGCCTGTCTCTGGGATAACCCTAAAATGCAGGCAATATAGATGTATACGTTATATATAGATATATAGAATGAGTGCCAAAGGTGTTTTCTTTAAAGATAGATGCAAACATTATCTGATTATGACACTGTTGAATGTTTCGAACCTGAGAATGTATGAAGTGTTTCTTACATAGTGTTTGTTTTGTATAATTTTGTTTAATTCAAAAAAAAGTTTATTTTTGAAATTAAAAACAGCATTTCTTTAATCCCAAGAAACAGCAGAATGTAATTTCTAGACCACAGTGTTCAGGAATGTTTTCTTCGAGAGTAGCGCCATGTAGAAACATTGTGCTCTGACAGCCACTGCCTAAGAAAGACTGGTACTGGACGGCAATATACCCTTCTGGGCCTAACAATGCTGAAAATGCTTCTCCCACTATTATTATTGTTGTAGACACAATATGTTGGAATAACTCAGCGGGGCAGGCAACATCCTTGGATAGAAGGAATGGGCTACATTTCAGGTCAAGACCCTTCTTCAGGCTGAGAGTCAAGACCCTTCTCGACCCTCCCTTGGAGGGAGTACAGAGAAGGTTCACCAGACTGATTCCTGGGATGTCAGGACTTTCATATGAGGAAAGACTGGATAGACTCGGCTTGTACTCGCTAGAATTTAGAATATTGAGGGGGGATCTTATAGAAACTTACAAAATTCTTAAAGGGTTGGACAAGCTAGATGCAGGAAAATTGTTCCCGATGTTGGGGAGGTGCAGAACAAGGGGTCACAGTTTAAGGATAAGGGGGAAGTCTTTCAGGACCGAGATGAGAAAAACATTTTTCACACAGAGAGTGGTGAGTCTCTGGAATTCTCTACACAGAAGGTAGTTGAGGCCAGTTCGTTGGCTATATTTAAGAGGGAGTTAGATGTGGCCCTTGTGGTTAAGAGGATCAGGGGGTATGGAGAGAAGGCAGGTACGGGATACTGAGTTGGATGATCAGCCATGATCATATTGAATGGCGGTGCAGGCTCGAAGGGCCGAATGGCCTACTCCTGCACCTATTTTCTATGTTACTATGTTTCTTCAAACCGAGAGAGAGGGAGACATAGAGATATGGAGGGGTAAGGTGTGAAAACAACAGATCAAAGCAGACGATGATCAAGGAAATTGTGGATTGGTCCTCCTGATTAAATTTTACTGATTGTATGCCTCGTTGTCACCTTCTCCTCCGCTAACAATGAACCGTTCTACATTTCCCTTAATTTTTGCAGTCAGTTCAGCAATATATATTTCTTTATTTATATATCTTTATTGGCAGATTGTTAGCAAATTATTATCATTTAATTCCACACTAAACTAATTAAGATGCAAAACTCATAATCTTTAATGCATTTCATAAACAGAACTGAATGCGAAAAGAAAATGAAAATAAAATAAAAATTGGGGTTGGGGAACAACCTGGAATTGGGAAAATAAATCTCGTCAAAGAAAATAATTCATCATCGTTGAAAACATTAGGGATGCAGTGGGTCCAGTTTCTGACGGGCAGTAAATACAAATAAAAATAAAAGAAAAAGACCAATTTAAGAAACAAATATTCATAAAAACAGATGGGAATATCTCAGTCTTTCCAAATGTAAAGCTGTCTTGGCAACTGGCAGATATGAGTGACAAAGTACCACTTTTGTTTTCATAGATGTGTTTATAATTAATTATTAATGAACCATTAAACATTCAAGCATCTGTGTCTTCCTCTTATCAGTGAAAGCCAATGGATCACCAGACAATAGTACAAGGTTCAGTTGCAGTACAAGCACTTGGTAAACATTTCAATACAATATTGGTGTCACCAAGGCCCACTCTCATAATTAAGCAAGGCAGCTCTGAAGCTCAGGCAGTGATATATGTATCAATACTCGATGAATAATAAAGTTGATTACAATAGAAAACTGGGATCACAGGAGTCTTTTGATCAATATTAAACTAGAGTTTATTTTTTTTAAATATTTTTATTTATTAGAGGTACAGTAAGTTACATTAGTGTACATCCCTTGTATATTATTACAATCATTGTACCCCTTAATTTTTTAAGGCTTTAGAAAAAAGAAAAAAGAAATAGAAACAAAGAAAGTAGAGAAAGTGAAAAAAAGCTGCGGAAGTGAAAAAGCGTGCCAAAGGGAAAGGGAACCCTTGGTCGAAGAGTTAGAGAAACAAGATTAAGAGATAGACCCTAGAGAGGAAAAAAAGGGAGAGAGAGAGAAGGAAAAAAGAAAAGCCAGTTACTTTATTATAAACATCGCGCAAAAGGAATCTACCAACTCGACAGTTTATCGTCCCCCTTTACCAAGACCCGACGCCGGTACTTTTTTGCGGTACTCTTGCACCTTATCCTTGTCGTAGATTTATAAATGCAGACCGCGTCTTATAGAAACGGTCTGATTTTCCTGCCAGGCGGAGTCTCATATCTTCCAGATGTAATGTTTCAAACATAGTTGAAATCCACATATTAACTGTTGGTATAGGAGCATTTTTCCAGAATTTTAAGATTAGCTTTTTTCCTGTTAACATAGAAACAGAGAAACGTAGAAATTAGGTGCATGAGTAGGTCATTCGGCCCTTCGAGCCTGCACCACCATTCAATATGATCATGGCTGATCATCCAACTCAGTATCCCGTACCTGCCTTCTCTCCATACCCTCTGATCCCCTTAGCCACAAGGGCCACATCTAACTCCCCCTTAAATATAGCCAATGAACTGGCCTCAACTACCCTCTGTGGCAGAGAGTTCCAGAGACCCACCACTCTCTGTGTGAAAAAAGTCCTTCTCATCTCGGTCCTAAAGGATTTCCCCCTTATCCTTAAGCTGTGACCCCTTGTCCTGGACCTCCCCAACTTTGGGAACAATCTTCCTGCATCTAGCCTGTCCAACCCCTTAAGAATTTTGTAAGTTTCTATAAGATCCCCTCTCAATCTCCTAAATTCTAGAGAGTATAAACCGAGTCTATGCAGTATTTGTTCATAAGACAGTCCTGACATCCCAGGAATCAGTCTGGTGAACCTATTAAGCCATATTCAAATAGATTCTTTTGAAACACATTTAATTCAGGGCTACCTTCTGTTGTCCAAAGATAATCCAGTTTGCCTTTGGGGTCAGTTTTATTTTAAATAATTTTGTGAAAATTTCAAAAATTTCAGTCCAAAATTTTTAAATTTTTGTACAGAAGTCAAATGAGTGCGCTATAGTAGCTTCTTGACATTGACATTTATCACAAATAGGTGAGACATTGGGAAAAAGTTTACTTATTTTAGTTTTTGAATAGTATAATCTGTGTAGACTTTAAATTGTGTCCTACGTTAATTGAACATTTATGCACATTTAATAAGTGTTCTTCCCTCCTTTCTTTGGAAATGTTTATACTTAATTATTTTTCCCAGTCTCTTCTAATACCTTCTGTTGTTGGTATTTCTGCATTTAGAATAATATTTTATATATATATATTTAATATTATTCTAAATGCAGAAATACCAACAACAGAAGGTATTAGAAGAGACTGGGAAAAATAATATATATATCATATATATATATATATGATATTGGGTTTGCTGATTCAACCTTTGTATTCATTACTTCATCCAGTAAATCTGATGGCATATTGTGATATTCTTGTGCATATTTTTTCAGATAGTCACAAATTTGGAAATATTTAAAATACTGATTGTTTCCCAAATTGTATTTTAGTTGTAATTGTTTAAATTATAATAATTTTCCCGTTTCATATAAATCTCCCAAGGTTTTAATTCCTGCTCTTTCCCATTGTATAAATGCTTTATCTATAATTGAAGATTTAAACGAAGGATTTTCACTGATAGGAGATAAGAGAGAGAAATCTCTTAATTTTAAGTTGTATTTAATTGTTTCCAAATTCTAATTGTACTATGTATAATTGGATTTTTGTTGAAATTTGTATTATTCATCGTCATTGGCGACAGAAGGATCACTCCAATATTGCTAGGGGAGCAGTCCTCTTTCTCCATAATAATCCAATCCGATTGCTGGAGAGAATTATCCAGCAATTGAATCATATTTCTAATATTTACAGACCAGTAATAATACATTAAATTAGGGACTGCTAATCCCCCTACTGCTTCGAATTTATGCAGGTGTGATCTTTGTATTCTATGGGACTTATAATCCCAAACAAATTTGTAATATCTAAGTCCAGTTTTTTTTTTAACTTTTCGGGTAGGTGTATTGCGATTGATTGGAACAGGTTTAAAATTTGTGTTAGAAAAATCATTTTTATGGAGTTTATTTGGCCTATTAAGGACATCGGAAGCGTTTAACAAAATTTAACCAAGTTATATAGTTTCTTAAGTAGAGGGTTATATTTTGCGTTAAACATGTTTTGATATCTTATAGTGATTTCAATACCCAAGTATTTAAATTTTTTCATACCTATTTTAAAAGGAAAGTGTAAAAGATGTGTTGAATTTTTCGGTTTTATTGACATGATTTCACTTTTATTCCAATTTATTCTATATCCTGAAAATGATCCGAAGTCCTCTATTAAGTTTAAAATATTTAGTATAGTAACATGAGGTTTTGTGATGTACAATAGTACATCATCAGCGTATAATGATATTTTATTGTTTGAATATTTTGTATTCAATGATAGTTTTTGATCTTCAATTTGGTGTGAATGCATTCCGTTGAGCAGACATCTCAAATTATTAAATGATTGTCTCTTAGTAATAAACCCCGTTTGATCCGGATGTATTAATTTACTAGCATATTTGCTTAGTCTTCTAGCTAGTATTTTTGCTAATATTTTTGATCTGTGTTTAACAACGCAATAGCTCTATATGATCCGGGTTCTTCCACATCTTTATATTTCTTAACTATTAATGTGATGGTGGATTCTGCTAGTGTTTCAGGTAGTATTTGTTCTTTAAAGGCATATGTATACATTTTCTGTAGGCGAGGTGTAAATATGTCATAAAAACTTTTATAGAATTCGTAGCAAAAGGATTTGAGTATAGGAGCAGGGAGGTTCTACTTCAGTTGTATAGGGTCTTGGTGAGGCCCCACCTGGAGTATTGCGTACAGTTCCGGTCTCCAAATCTGAGGAAGGACATTATTGCCATAGAGGGAGTGCAGCGAAGGTTCACCAGACTGATTCCTGGGATGTCAGGACTGTCTTATGAACAAAGACTGCATAGACTCGGTTTATACTCTCTAGAATTTAGGAGATTGAGAGGGGATCTTATAGAAACTTACAAGATTCTTAAGGGGTTGGACAGGCTAGATGCAGGAAGATTGTTCCCGATGTTGGGGAGGTCCAGGACAAGGGGTCACAGCTTAAGGATAAGGGGGAAATCCTTTAGGACCGAGATGAGAAGGAATTTTTTCACACAGAGAGTGGTGGGTCTCTGGAACTCTCTGCCACAGAGGGTAGTTGAGGCCAGTTCATTGGCTATATTTAAGAGGGAGTTAGATGTGGCCCTTGTGGCTAAGGGGATCAGAGGGTATGGAGAGAAGGCAAGTACGGGATACTGATTTGGATGATCAGCCATGATCATATTGAATGGCGGTGCAGGCTCGAAGGGCCGAATGGCCTACTCCTGCACCTAGTTTCTATGTTTCTATATTACTAAATCCGTCGGGACCTGGTGTTTTTCCATTTTTTAAATTACATTATTGTTTCTTCTATTTCTTTATTTGAGATTTGTGCTCCCAATTCCTCTTGTTCCCGCAACTCTAGTTTAGGAAGGTTACAATTATCCAAGAACTCTGTAACTTTATTGGTGTCCGTTGTCGTTTTAGATGTATACAAATTCTCAAAAAATAGCGCAAATCTTTTATTAATATCACTCGGCAAAGTCAATACTTCCCCTCTATCTGATTTGATCTTTGAAATTGTGTGTTCCTTTTCTCGTTTATTTAAACTGATGTGCCAGAAGTTTATGGGGCATATCCCCAAATTCAAAATGTTCCTGTCTTCTAATTTGTAATAATCTTATAACTTTCTCTGATAATAATTTATTTAATTTAAATTTCAGTATTATTATTTTATTATGTTTATCCATAGTTGGGTCTTTAGCGTTTTCTATGTCCAGTTGTCTAATTTGTTCTTCTAACTGTCTTTGTTCGTTCTTATTTTTCTTATTTTGAAAAGCTTGGTATGAGATTATAACACCTCAAATAAATGCTTTAAAAGTTTCCCATAATAATGTAGGTGATATGTCTGGCGTATCATTTATTTCAAAAAAAAGATCCATTTGCTGTTTTAAATATATACTCCCTTGCAGGTCTTTTAAAATTTGAGGGTTGTACCTCCAAAATGGTTTGTTCTTAGTCATTCCTTCCAATTTTAGAAAGAAAGTTGGTGGGGAGTGATCTGAGATCGTATTTGTGTGGTATTTGGTTTAGAAGTGTGGGGTATTAATTTTGTATCCACCAGGAAATAATCTATACGTGAATATGTCTTGTGTACCATAGAATAGAACGAGTAATCCCTGCCAGTCGGATTTGCATTCCTCCAAACATCTGCTATATTTGTGTTTTTTATATATGTGTTTAAAAGTTCACTCATTTTGGATTTCGTAATACCTCTCTGTTTTTGACTGGATTTATCTAAGTAAGCGTCTAAAACATAATTAAAGTCTCCACCGATTATGACATTCTGGTTACTATATTCTGCGATTATATTCAAGATTTTTTTGAAAAAATGCAGATTGTCAAAGTTGGGCGCATATATATTTACCAAGGTAATTGGGGTAGCATGGATCTCCCCGGTAACTATCAAATATCTCCCGTCCTTATCTGTTAAGGTAATTTTGGGTTTAAATGGTATGCCTTTGCAAATAATAATAGATGTGCCTCTAGATTTCGACGAATATGACGAGTGAAAAGTTTGCCCTATCCAATTCGCCCTCAATCTAGATTGATCTTGAAGTTTAAGATGTGTTTCTTGTAAGAAAGCAATATCTGTGTTGTATGCTTTCAGCTGAGCTAGAATCTTACCCCGTTCAATGCGTTCATTAACACCCCTAATGTTCCAACTGCAGAATGAGATTCCTCCCAGTTTATTTTGGTTATCATCTTGCATTTTGAATAGATTGAATACCTGTGTATCTTGCGGTGCAGCTGTACCTCAGGTCTTTAGATATTGGGGGAGCATTTACCCTACAAAGTTCAATTAGTAGATTCCCTTTGCGATTGTCCTTAAATAGAAAACACACACATGTGACTAATTGTGGTAATAAAAAAAAACTAATAAAAGTGAAAATACAGTGTCCGAACTTATCAGTACTGTGACATGTGACCCCCCTGTTGGTGGGAGAAAACATTTTGTCGACTTCATTTGTCGATATTAAACAAACAAATAGCTCCGCCCCCTCAATTACTCATAACATACTGGAGCGGGACCGGTTTAAAAATCAAATGTATAGTACCCATTTACAGTATATGTATCCATTTCATAAATATCCCCGGATATAACTAACATTTTTATCTACTAAATGTTAACCGTATACTTTAACCTTGGAAATAATCAACTGTTGGTTGAAGGGGTTAACCTGATACAGGCTCCTGGTACTGACCAGGAGCCCGCCTCTGCCCCCCACCCCCCAATTATAAATCTACTTGAGATTTATTAAGTTAAGTTATAAATGTTAATTTGTAAATCACCCTTTCTACCTTCCTGGTTAACATTCATTACTATTTCTATGTTAATATTGTTAAAAATGTTAATTCTATACCATTTAGGTTATTCATTAAATCTCTTAAACAACAATAATTGCTCTGCCCACAGTCTGCTGTTGAGCTCTTCATTTTGGTGGTTATCTTTTTCCGCTTCCCTTGGAACAGAGTATGTCCTTGAGTTAGCATTCAATCGATAAGACGTCTAGACAACGTTCCTTCTTCTGGCAGATTACCATTCAGGGTGAAATAGTAAAAAGAAAGAGTATCCATACCGTCCGACCCTTCCAGCTACTCCTTCTGTTCCATGATGGTTAGAGCATATTTGTATGCCTCCTCCGGATTTGTGAATGATTTTTGCTGTTCCTTGTAGGAGATCCGCATTTTAGCTGGGTAGTAGAAACCAGATCTAACCTCCTTATTTACTTGGAGCGCCTGATTTGCCTTAGAGAACTGATTTGGCTTTTGCACAATTTCATAGGGATAATCCCTGAATATTTTAAAAGTTGTTGCGCCATACTTCAGTGGCACTTCATATTTGATATTACTCATAACCTCATCCACGTCAAAAATGTCCCGGAATTTCACAATAATCTGTCGTGTATGTTCTGAACCAGTTTGAGATTTTTGTTTAAATCTCTGGACTCGGTGTGCCACTTCAATTTTCGGTAGGTTAGGGAGCTTAAGAGCTTCTTTAATTAAGCCCGCAGAGAACTCCCGAATGTTATCTCTCTCGGCTCCCTCTGGTACTCCAACTAATCTTAGATTTTGGCGTCTCGAATGAGCTTCCAAGTCCAGGCATTTGGCTGAAACTTTAGCCAGCTGAGTCGCCATCCGTCTTGTAGCAAGGTCTTGTTCTGACCTCAAATTCTTCATCTCCTCAACCATTCTTGCCACCTCTTCCTCCATTTCATGCATTGATGACATACAGGTTGAGACAGTTCCCAGCATAGCACTGAACCTCTTCGTGGTGTCTTCTTCACCCGTATCAATTCTCTCCGATAATTCATCTCTCACGTCGTCAATTTGTTTATTTATGGTGCCAATTGAATCCTGCACAGACTCAATAACTTTCTGATTACCAGCATTCATATTCACCGTCGGCTTTTCTATCTTTTCCATCATCACTCCCATCATCTGTTCCATCTTTTTTCCATCCGCCTTTTCATCTTTCAGTTCTCTTACCGATAACTTTAATTCCTCAAATTCTTTGTCCTTACCCAGATCGGTCTTAGATCTTGTAGCCATGTCGGAGAGCACCTTTTCTTAAAGAGCCACTTCAAAAATAAGTTCTCCAGGCTTCGTCTGGCTTCCCCAGGAGTGTTTTGTAACTGTTCTCCGAGGGCTCTGACCAGGGGGAGAATTTTTCATTTAAAGTGCTTTAAGCCTCCGTTAATTTCACAGCGCTTACTGATGACGTCGTCAGAGGCGCCGGTAAGTTTTTAAAAATCGGTGCCGACCAGTAGACCCAATTTTCACGCGGAAAATCGCGAATTTTCGGAAGCGGAGCTATGTGCAGCGTCTGTTATTGGAACATGGTGCCACCGGAAGTCTAAATTAGAGTTTCTAATAATCACAATTAAGAAGACTGATATTCATTGTAACAATTGTTCGTGCTGTCTGAATAGCAGTGTAATTGAAGATAGACAGGAATTGCCCTCTCAGCTTACACATAAAAATAAATCCCAATATCGGAAGCTGATTTTGATTTAGTTCATTGAGCTCTATAATTTATTATAATGCCCAAACGTATTTACAGTCGTTCATAGTTTGTGGTGAGAAAGCTGTTCTCATCTAGAACAGCAATGGCATTACAATTGATTTAACTGTGTTTGGGCTAACGATACAAATGATGATGATTCCTATTCCTAATTGATGACCTACTGATACACATGAGAGAAATTAAGAGCGGACAGTGGTACAGCAGTAGAGTTGCTGCCTTACAGCGCCAGAGACCCGGGTTTCATCCTGACCGTGGGTGCCGTCTGTACGAAGTTGTATGTTCTCCACGTGAGCTGCGTGGGTTTTCTCTGGGTCATCCAGTTTCCACCCGCACTCCACAGACATACAGGCTTGTAGGTTAATCGGCATTTGTAAATTGTCCCTAGTGTATGTAAATGGTGTTAGTGCGCGGGGTCGCTGGCCGGCGCAGACTCGATGGGCCAAAGGGCCTGTTTCCGCGCTCTATCTCTAAACTAAACTAAAAAAAATTATAATTTCCAGAAATCAGAAGGAACATATGAAGAGGAATAGTCTATCACTAAATAGACAATAGGTGCTGGAGTAGGTCATTTGGCCCTTCGAGCCAGCACCGCCATTCAATGTGATCATGGCTGATCATCCCCAATCAGTACCCCGTTCCCGCCTTCTCCCCATATCCCCTGACTCCGCTATTTTTAAGAGTCTTGCATCCTCCAATTCGATGATCATAATCATATTCTATTAGACAAGTATGTTTTGCAACATACGAGGAATTTGATTTGCTATACAGTCATACCAATAAAAAGCAACAGAACACACAAAATACATTTTAACATGAACATCCACCACAGTGACTCCTCCACATTCCTCACTGTGACGGAAGGGGAAAAAAAGTTCAATCTCTTCCCTTCTTTGCTCTCCAGCGGTCGGGGGCCTCGAGCCTTCCGCTGACGGGGCGATCTTGGCTCCCGTAGCCGGCTGCATTTGGACCCGATCAAGATTCTGCTGCAATTTTTGACAACCATTATCATTATCTACAATAGGGTTACTTGTAATACTATTTCAATGGCACAAAACAGTGTGGTGCAATTTCTGACTCTGACTGTGCCATTTGTTTTTTCTGCAGCACACCTACTAGTTTTAGCGATGGGATTCCAGTACTTCTCACAAATGACATAGGACAGGAGACCGAGGATGTCTTGGATAGAAGTTACAGTGAGGTGGTCACATCTAGGGTAAAGGTAGAAAGTAAATGGGTGACCACTAGGAAAGTGAATCTATATCAATGATTTGGAGAGTATGTACAAGGCAGGATTAGTAAGTTTGCAGATGGTATTGTAGGCAGTGAAGATAGCTATCAAAATTTATAGAGGATCTTAATCAGCTGAGCAACTGGACTGAGAAATGGCTAATGGAGTTTATTGCTGATAATTCAAGGGTTACATTTGGGGAAGTCAATGCAGGGCAGGACATAAGGGTTGCAGGGATACAGATATATATTCCAGAAAATGGTGTCACAAGGTGGTAAAGTAGTTTTTTAATATATTGGTCTTCAGGTGGCTCGAGTAACTCAAAGGGTCAGGCAGTATCTCTGGAGATATACAGGTGGCCATCTGATCACCATCTGAAACATTCACTATCCATGTCCTCCAAAGATGCTGCCTGACTTGTTGAGTTACTCCAACACTTTCTGCCTTCTTTTCTAAACCAGCAGTTGCAGCTCCCTGTACCTACACACAGAGGGCAGTATGTATTTAATGTGCATTTTCAATCAAATAGCTCTAAAATTAACAATGCTCTTTTTATGCTATTTTATGCGATAGGTATATAGACGGGAAGGGAATGGAGGGGTATGGTCTGAGTGCAGATAGATGGGACTAGCGGAAAATAAATGGTCGGCACAGACTGGAAGGGCCGAGAAGACCTGTTTCCATGCTGTAATTGTTATATGGTTATATTTGTTCAAATTGCTGTTCCTATGGCACCCAATGGCCATAAACCTGTCTCACTGCCTAGTAAACTTTGCAAGTATATTCTCCTAGGGCACAGACTAAACCATCTGCTCCACTCGATACAGAAAACATCCTTCCTATATGTGGCACAACGGTAAAGTTTCTGCCTTTCAGCACCAGAGGCTCAGGTTTGATCCTCTCTACGGGTGCTGTCTTTGAGGAGTTTGTAAATTCTCCCCGTGACCGCGTTGATTCCCCCCAGGTGCTCCAGGTTCCTCCCTCATTCCAAGGACGTGTGGGTTTGGTTGGCTTTTGTAAATCGTCCCTAGTGTGTAGGATGGAACTAGTGTATGGGTGATTGGTGGTTGGCATGGACTTGGTCGGCCAAAGGGCCCGTTTCCACACTGCATACTGTTGTGCTGCAGCAAGTAACAATGTCATTGTTCTATCTGGCATAAAGACAATAGAACACTCTCGACTTGACTTAGTGATGTAGATTCTTACCCCCAGGATATCAGTAGACAAAGCCCGTGAGCATTTTTTGCTTCTCAAACCTGCTGTTTGTCAGGCTTGACTGTCTGCTGGTGTAACAATTAGTATTGCTTTTAAATGCTTAGTTGTTCCCAAGTTCTATGTCCAAATACTTATAGTTCAAGCATCATCTCTGGAGAGAAGGAATGGAGACCCTTCTTCAGGCACGAAGCAGTCTCGACCCGAAACATCACCCATTCCATCTCTCCAGAGATGCTGACCCGCTGAGTTCATCCAGCTTTTTGTGTTTCAGTTTAAACCAGCATCTTCAGTTCCTTCCTACAAACCTACACTTCAAGCTTCTTACTGCTAGATGGCACTCTCGCTCCACCTAGCTTTCTCACACCAGCAGAACTATGAGGTTTATTTTAAATGCTTCAATCTTTTATTATTATAAATTTGTGTAAACACATATTTTATTTTCAGTATTATCTTTCATTTTTACCTTATTTTTTGGTTACTTCCACTGATCCCCCATCTCACTTCACAAAGTAACAAGAACCTACATGGATTTTCAGAAGGCAAAGCAAAAACCCATCTCTTCGATCTCTACAAAGCAGAGGCCACGCGCCAACTCTCGGACACCTCCTCCTACTTACCCCTGGACCATGACCCCACTGACGAGCACCAGGCCACCATCTCGAGCACCATAACTGACTTCATCAACTCCAGCTCCCTACCCCCCCCCCCCCCCCCCCCCGAGCCTCCAACCTCATCGTTTCCCAGCCCCGCACAGCCCGATTTTACCTTCTCCCCAAAATCCACAAACCCGACTGCCCCGGCAGACCCATTGTCTCTGCCTGTTCGTGCCCCACCGAACACATTTCCACATACCTTGACTCCATCCTATCCCCCTTTGTTAAATCCCTCCCCACCTATGTTCAAGACACCTCAGACACTCTCCGTCGGCTCCGCACATTCCGTTGTCCAGGCCCCCATCCTCTCATCTTCACCATGGACGTCCAGTCACTATACACCTGCATCCCCCACCAGGATGGTCTCAAAGCCCTCCGGTACTTCCTCGACCAGAGGAGCAACCCATACCCATCCACTGACACCCTCCTCCGCCTAGCGGAGTTGGTCCTTACCCTCCACAACTTCTCTTTTGACTCCTCCCATTTCCTCCAAACACAAGGCGTAACTATGGGCACACGCATGGGCCCTAGCTACGCCTGCCTCTTTGTCGGGCACGTCGAACAATCTTTGTTCTCGGCGTACCAGGGCCCCACCCCCGACCTTTACCTCCGTTACATTGACGACTGCTTTGGTGTCACCTCCTGCACCCACGCAGAACTGACTGACTTCATCCATTTCACCACCAATTTCCATCCGGCACTCAAATATACTTGGACCATTTCCGACATTTCCCTACCATTCCTTGACCTCACCATCTCTATTGCAGGTGATACACTCCTGACTGACATCCACTACAAACCAACTGACTCCCACAGCTACCTGGACTACTCTTCCTCCCACCCTGCTTCCTGTAAGGACTCCATCCCCTATTCCCAATTCCTCCGTCTACGCCGCATCTGCTCCCAGGATGACGTGTTCCACACCAGGTCATCACAAATGTCCTCGTTCTTCAGAGAACGGGGTTTCCCCTCCCCCACTATAAATGCGGCTCGTACCAGGGTCTCCTCCATACCCCGCAACACTGCCCTCTCTCCCCATTCCCCCACTCACGACAAGGGCCGAGTCCCCCTGGTCCTCACCTTTCACCCCACCACCCAGCACATACAACAGATAGTCCTCCGCCAGTTTCGCCACCTCCAACGTGACCCCTCCACTCGCCACATCTTCCCATTTCCCCCCCTGTCTGCCTTCCGCAAAGACCGCTCCCTCCGCAACTCCCTTGTCAATTCTTCCCTTCCCTCCCGCTCCACTCCTTCCCCGGGCACTTTCCCTTGCAACCGCAAGAGATGCTACACTTGTCCCTTCACCTCCCCCATCCACTCCTTTCAGGGACCCAAGCAGTCATTCCAAGTCCGACAGAGGTTCACCTGCACCTCCTCCAACCTCATCTACTGAATCCGTTGCTCCAGATGCCAGCTGATCTACATCGGTGAGACCAAGCGGAGGCTGGGCGATCGTTTCGCCGAACACCTCTGCTCGGTCCGCAATAACCAACCCGACCTCCCGGTGGCTCAGCACTTCAACTCCCCCTCCCATTCCGTATCCGACCTCTCGGTCCTGGGCCTCCTCCAAGGCCAGAGTGAGCAACACCGCAATTTGGAGGAACAGCACCTCATATTCCGCTTGGGGAGTCTGCTTCCTCTGGGCTTAAACATTGAATTTTCTCAATTCTGTTCACCCAGACTGCCCCCACCCCTCCCCACCTCTCCCTCAGCCCTCGGGCCCTGACATTCCTTCTCCATCTCCCCCCCCCCTCCCCAGTCGCACTAGCTTCTCATTTTCACACCACAAACAGCTTACAATGGCCTGTTTCCCTTATCATCAATACTTTTTTGCATACCTTTCATTCATTGTTCTTTATCTCTCCACATCACTGTTTATATCTCTCGTTTCCCTGATCCCTGACCAGTCTGAAGAAGGGTCTCGACCCGAAACGTCGCCTATCTCCTTCGCCCCTTAGATGCTGCTGCACACGCTGAGTTTCTCCAGCTTTTTGTGTAACCCACATGCTTGGCATCTGATTCACCTGGTACTGTTTCCTGAGCTCACTTTAACTCACGAGGGCCCTTTTTCCTGTGCTCCTTTTAAACCCGGTTCATTATAAAATGTGTTATATTGGTGTGTAACATATTTTTAAAATATATGAATTAAAAATCTGTTCGATATTAATAGGAATGTCATTCAATAGTCCTGAAAATCTGCCATACTGGCACTAAAATATCCAAGGGTGCCAGATAATCAAAGTTTTATAGCATACTAGACTCAGTGGGACCCGTTGTGTTCCAGTCACACGGGAGGCCTGGTCCTCCAATGCAACCCATTCCCCAATGCAATATTCCATCATGGTGTGGGAGAGGGGTGGTGTGGGTGAGGTGGGGTTGGTATGGGGGAGGGTGTGTGGGGTAGGGGTGGTGTGTGTGGGGGAGGGGTGGTGTGGGGGAGGCGGGGTTGGTGTGGGGGAGGGTGTGTGGGGGGGAGGGGTGGTGTGTGTGGGGGAGGGGATGGTGTTGGGGGGAAGGGATGGTGTGGGGTGGAGTGGATGGTGGTGGGGTTGGTTTGGGTGGGTGGGGATGGGGGTGTGGGGTGGGGGATGGGGATGGGTGGTGTGGGGGAGTGGGTTGGTGTGAGGGGGGAAGGGGTGGTGTGTGGAGGGAGGGGTGGTGTGGGGTGGGAGGGTGGTGTGGGGGGAGGGGTAGTGTGGGGGTGGAGGGTGGTATGGGGGAGGGTGGTATGGGGGGGTGGGTGGTATGGGGGGGTGGGTGGTATGGGTGGTATGGGGGGGTGGGTGGTATGGGGGGGTGGGTGGTATGGGGGGGTGGGTGGTATGGGGTGGGGAGAGTGGTATGGGGGGGAGGGTGGTATGGGGGGCAGGGTGGTATACGGGAGGGTGTTATGGGGGGGTAGTGTGGGGTGAGGGGGTCATGTAGGGGAGGTGGGGTGGTGTGATGGGGTGGTGGAAGGGTGGAGGAACGGGGAGGGGTAAAGGGGGGGTGTGGGGGGTAGGTGTGTGGGGGGAAGGGGAGGGGGAGGGGGGAAAGGAAAGGGGGAAAGGGGAAGACGGAGTTGTGTGGAGAGGAGGAGGGGGAATGGGGAGGGGGAAGTGCGGTGTGGGGCGGGGTGTGTGGGGGGGAGGGATTCCACTCAGCAGCCACCGGCAACACCTCCCAACTCCACACAGCAGCTTTCCCCGACTCCACACAACCGCGTTCCCGACTCCACTCTTGCGGACTCAATTAGCACGCAGTGGTCTCAGCCCCAGCTCCGGGATTTTATTCTCCAGCGGGTGCCGGAAGGGGCGTTACCTTCATGGTGACGGACAGGCGAGAAGAGCAATCTGCTTATCTCACAATTTTTTAAACCTTCGTACCTTTTCTCATATTTTACCGATCGGAACAAAACTTGGTGTCTTGGTGTAGAGGAGAATGATGAGTAAGGTGGCAAAAATATCCTAGCAATACAGGGTAGCGTTTTTGCGCAAATTTAATTACAATGCAGACCGGAAGTGGTCAAGATGAGAGTTTTAGTAATAGTATAGATTAAACTGTCTCTTCCAGTATGAGAAACCAAAGAACCTGGGTGTATATGTACACAAATCTTTGAAAGTGACAGCACATGTTAGTGTATATGGATTCCCAGGTATTGAAAATAGGTTCTAGCATTTTTTTTGGTGTAAAAGCAAGGAGATTACGCTGAAACTTTATAAAACGATGATAAGGCATCAATGTATCTTAATATGAATGCCATGCGTTAGGCTTTAGGGTGCATAGGACAATTCTAGAGAGGACACAGAAATGACTTATCAGAATGGTTCCAGCAAGAGATTAGAGAAGCTGGGACTGTTCGCTTGGAATAATAAATGTTGAGAAGATATTTGATAAAATGGTACAAGATCACGATGGAATTAGAAAGGTAAATAGTGAAAAACGGTCTATTAACGGATGGTTTAAAAACTAGAGGAATCATATTTAAAGTGATGTGCAAAGAATAGTAAATGGATTTGAGAATTATTTTTTGTTTATTAGTGTAGTTACTGTACCACAAAATCTGAAACATAACAACTTAATACAGAAAGTATATAAAATAATTTATGTCATGACCATTCTGTGATGGAATTCAGGCCATCTATTGTTCTACATATGCTTTCTACAAAAGCAGCTGTGACAAAAATCGAGTGTAACTCAGCGGGTCAGACAGCAACTCTGGGTAAAAGTAATAAGTGACGTGTCGGGTCGCGACACAGCTTTTTGTGTCCATCTTTGATTTAAACCAGCATCTGTAGTTCCTTCCTACACAAAGGCAGTAGTAACACCCGTCACTGCACCTCTGCTCTCACTTCCATCCATCGACCCCAGCAGCCCTACCAGGTGAGAGAAAGGTTTGCGTGTATCCCTTCCAATCTTGACTACTGCATTCAGTGTTCCCAACGTGGCCTTCAGTGATACGTCAGTCAATGATGCCAGCGGTCGCCACGTAGGACAGGCCCTTTCATCAAAATCATTTATGTATATTGTAACTAGCTGCGGTCCCAGCACAGAGCCTAGCGGCACCCCACTAATCACTGCCTGCCATTCTGAAAGGGACCCGTTAATCCCTACTCTTTGTTTCCTGTCTGCTAACCAATTTTCTATCCATGTCAGTACCCTACCCCCAATACCATGTGCTCTAATTTTGCTAACTAATCTCCTGTGTGGGACCTACCTTTTCAAATGTTTTCTGAAAGTCCAGGTACACTACATCCACTGGCTCTCCCTTGTCCATTTTCCTAGTTACATCCTCAAACTTTTTGGTCTCCTAATTTGAGGAAGGACATTCTTGCTATTGAGGGAGTACATCGTAGGTTCACCAGGTTAATTCCCAGGATGGCGGGACTGACATATGATGAAAAAATAGGTCGACAGGGCTTATATTCACTGGAATTTAGAAGGATGAGAGGGGTTCTCATAGAAACATAACATTCTTAGGGGATTGGACAGGCTAGATGCAGGAAAAATATTCCCGACGTTGGTAGAGTCCAGAACCAGATGGCACAGTTTAAGAATAAGGGGTAGGCCATTTAGGACTGAGATGAGGGAAAACCTTTTCACCCAGAGAGTTGTGAATCTGTGGAATTCTCTGCCACAGAAGGCAGCGGAGGCCAATTCACTGGATTTTTTCAAGAGAGAGTTAGATATAGGTCTTAGCACTAAAGGAATCAAGGGATATGTGGAGAAAGCAGGAACAGGGTACTGATTCTGCATGATAAGCTATGATCATATTGAATGGCGTTGCTGGCTTGAGGGGCCGAATGGCGTACTCCTGCACCTATTTTCTATGTTTCTAATTTGCCCACATGTCCCAGCTACACTAGTCCCACCTGCCTACATTTGGTCCATATCTCTCCAACTGTTTCTTAAATGTTGGGATTGTCTCTGCCTCAACTACCTCCTTTGACAGCACGTTCCATACGCCCACCACCCCTTGTGTAAGAAGGTTACTCTGCATCTTTCCCTTCGCTTTGTCTTTTGTACTTGAGATGGCATGATTTTATACATGTTTGAATTATCGGATTTGATTGGACAGCACACAAAGCTTTTCACTGTACCTCAGCACAAGTGAGAATAATAAACCAAAGCCTAAATATATAATTAGGGCCACATCCAATGGGATTGTGCAGCAAGATACATCCTACAGATAGATACAAAATGCTGGAGTAACTCAGTGGGTCAGTTTGCCTCTCCGGAGAAAAAGGATGGTTGACGTTTTGGATCGGGAACCTTCTTCCCTCTAGTATGGGGGAGGCAACTGAAGGTAAGAAAAAGCCTTTTCTTCTCTTCTTTCAGAATGATATCAGAAGGGGATGATGGTGGAGTTTGAGCTTCTGTACCTACTACACGATGGTAGCAATGAGAAGTGGCCATGGCCTGGATGGTGGAGATCTTCAATGAAAGGTGCCAACTTATTGTGCTTTTGATGGTTCTGCAGCCTCTTGTGCTCCTGTGCATTGGAATTGCTATATCAGGCCATGGTGCAAGCAGCCAGGATTACTTTCTATAGTTCGGTGACATATCGAATCTACATAAACTTTGGAGAAAGTCGAGACAGTGCTGCACCTTTATCATGATTAGGTCTATATGCTGATCCCAGGACAAATCATCGGGGATGTTAATGAGCAGGAATGTGAAGATTCTACTTTTTACCAGCTTAAAAAGGTAAATAGGCAAACATGAATTTAAGAAATTGGAGCAGAATTGTCATATTGGTGTTTGATCTTACTCAGCCATTCAAAAAAAACATGACTGATCTGGTCCTGGCCTCAACTCCACTTTCCAGTCTGTTTCCCACACCTCTTGAACCCAGTTTAGATCAAACGTACAGCTCTCTGGACTAAATTAGTGATTTTTCACACTCTTGATTGCCCCAGTCAGTTTCAATAGGATTATATATCAGTCTTTCAAACACCAGTGTATGCCAATCTTGCTCAATTATTCATTCTAATCAATCTCCTTATTCCAGAAACCACACTAGTAGATATGCTACAAACATCCTCGAGGTGCTGTATATCGTTCCTTAAATAAATATATAAATACCTTGGTGATAGAGAGATTGGTAATGATGCACATTAAATCCTGCCTCCCAGACAGCCTTGATCCACTGTAGTTTGCATATCACAGCAGATGCCATTACTCGGTCTCTAACCTCAACACTGAAACGTCTAGGCTCCTATTTATCGACTATAGCTCTGCCTTCAATACCATAATCCCATCCAAACTCATCTCCAAACTCCTGGACCCAAGTCAGCAACCCCACTATGCCACTCATTCTTCGACTTTCTGACCCAGAGACCACAATGAATGAGGATAGGTGATAACACATCCTCCTAAGTGTGTGGTGTTGCATATCAATGACAAACAGCAGTAGGCCCAGCATACCACTAGTCACAGGCCTCTTATCTGAAACACAACCTGGCACCACTACCCTATGCCTCTTACCATGAAGCCAATTCTGTTTCAAGTCTGTCTAAAGAAGGGTCTGGACCCGAAACATAATCCATTCCTTCTCTCCAGAGATGCTGCCTGTCCCACTGTGATACTCCAGCATTCTGCGTCTATCTTCGGTTTAAACCAGCATCTGCAGTTCCTTCCGACACACCAAGTTAGCAGGCCTTCTCTGCATTCTAGGTGATCTAACCTTCCAGAGCAGCCTACCATGCAGGACCTTATCAAAGGGCTTGCTCAGTCCATATTGACTATGTTTAACAATCCTGCCTTCATTAACCTTAGTTACTTCTTCAACAAACTCAGTCAAAGTCATGAGACACAGTCTCCTATGTACATGGAAGAGAATGGGGTAATTGGGCTTTGTGCATGACGGGCCGTGTCTCACTAATTTGAGGAGGTGAGGAAGGAGATTGATGAAGGTAGGGCGGTGGATGTTGTATACATGGATCGTATTAAGGCTTTTGACAAGGTCCCTTATGGTAGCTGATTCAGATTAAGATGCACGGGATTCACGTTGACTTGGTCGTATGTATTCAGAACTGGCTTAAAATGTGGAGGCTTTGTGAGGGTGCAGAGGAGGTTTACCTGAATGCTGCCTGGTTTGGAAGGTTTCACCTGCAGGGAGAGGTTGGGTAGACTTGGTTTGTTTCCTCTGGAACTTCGGAGGATGAGGGGAGGCTTGATAGAAGTATGTAAGATTGTGAGATAGGATAGATGACCAGAACCTTTTTTCCCCCCAGAGTGGAAATGTCCAATACGAGAGGGAATAGCTATAAGATGAGATGGGGAAAGTTTAACCAAGATGTGTGGGGCAAGTTTTTTTATTACACAGAGAATGGTAGGGGCCTGGAACACACTGCCAGGAATGATGGTGGAGGTAGGTACAAGAGCGGTATTTAATAGGCATTTAAACAGGTATAAGGAGTGCAGGGAATGGGCATCTGGGAAAGGGAGATGCGGTGGAGTCTGCCTCATGGTAAACTCTTTGTGGTGCTCAGATGTAGTAGTCTTGTCCAACCACTGCTCTCTACACCTGGGGCACCTAACAGTGAAGTGCCACCCCTTCTACCTCCTGAGGGAATTCACCTCTATCATCATAACCAGTCTACATCCCACCGCAAGCAAACATTCATCTAACACTGGAGGAGCTGCACACTGTGGTCAACAAACGGCATATTCCCCGACACCTTTCCCATCATAGCTGGGGACTTCAACAAAGCCATCCTGAAGCAATCACTCTCTAACCTCTCCCAGCACATGCCCTATTGCACTAGAGGGTCAGACACTCTCTACCACTGGTATACCACCATCAGAGATGCCTATCGCTACATCTCTCTCCCTCACTTTGGAAAATCGGACCACTTGGTGATGTTCCTTCTTCGTGCATATTGGCAGTGACTGAAGAGCAATGATATCGGTCTCAGACTCGCGTGTGCCTTTTCCCAGGGTCATCGTTGCAGAAGTTAGATGAGCCTTCCTGAGGGTGAACTCATGGAAAGCAACTAGCCCAGACAGAGTTCCCTATCCCATGCTGAGGTACCTTCCTGCTTCAAGAAGACCACTATCATCCTACTATCAAAAGGAGGTACAAGGACAGATATTGCATCTCCAACAGTTGCAGGGGAAAGTCCCTGGGGAGGAGTGGTTTGGGTGGGAAGGGCATGGGGAGAAGTTTGAGTGACCAATGTGGGCTCCACCTTTCCTTGATCATCATTGATGGCTTTGATCTGTCTTTTTGCACCTTATCATATCTTTCAGCTCCCTCTCCCCTGACTGTCTGAAGAAGGGTCTCGACCCAAAATGGCACCTATTCCTTTTCTCCAGAGATGCTGCCTGATCCACTGAACTACTCCAACTTGTGTACATCTTCAGTATTAACCAACATCTGCATTGTCTTCCTACAGATTCAGTAGGCCTTGGCGGACTGAGCACAAGCGTTCAGCGAAACAGTCGCTGTCTACACTTGGTGTCATCAACGTAGAGTAGGCCATATCATGAACACTGGATGCAGTAGACAAGGTTAGAGAGGGTGCATTGTACGGAGTCCCTGGATGAAGGCAGTATAGGGATCCTGTGTGGTTGTAGGGGAACGTCCCTGGGAAGGGGGTAGGTTGGATGGGTAGGGATGAGCGAGTTGCAGAGGAAGCGGTTTCTGCGGAAAGCAGTGGGAATGGAAAGATGTGACTGGTGGTGGGATCACGTTGGAGGTGG
Organism: Raja brachyura; assembly: GCA_963514005.1. The sequence continues at coordinate 4,383,040 of OY740794.1, read as the reverse complement.
CGGAAATGTTGGAGAATAAGGTGTTTCATGCGGTGACTGATGGGTTGAAAGATGAGGACCAAGGAAACTCTATCCTCATTTCATCTGGGGGTACTGAGAGCAGAATTAAAGGACACAGCGGGCGAGGGATCATGTATGAATGAAAGCGGGAAGAAACCACGTTTTTGACGGATACTTTCTATCACAGTGCTAAGGCAATTATTCACTCTCAGATCCTAGAAACCTACGAGTGGGTTAACATTTCAGTCCAATCACCTGCCATTAAATGAATAGCAAAAAACCTGCACATGTTGAAAATGTGACATAGATTTAATCCAAGATCAGCATTGCCTCCATTTATGTCAGACTCATTCCTCACTCCTTCCTGCTGTGATAACCTCATAACTATGAATAGGAAGAAACTTTACGGCTGCCTGAACTTGCTTTGTCATTCATCAACCATGGTCAAACCTCTACCTCAATGCCAATTTTTACACCATCTCCACATTCTTTGATTCCTTTTTCGAGTGGTGGCGCCATAGGGTGTGGCAGCCTCGCCTGCAGCTGTTCGTTTTTCACCCTTTAAAAAAAATGTAGTTTGTTAAAAAGTTTTGTTCTGGAGGCCTTTTAAGGGCCTGTCCTACCAGCATCCGACTCCATGCGATGAGCGCAATCAAACTAGAAGCGGGGGCCGCGCGGAGGTCGGGTGATCCCTGTACAGGGCCGTTCCCACCAGCATGCGCCTGCATGTGGCAAGCGCGACCAAACCGGCAGCGAGGGCCGCGCGGAGTTCGGGTGAGTGGCACAACGCGGCGCAAAGTGTGGCGAACTTGGAGCGAAGTCTTAAGGTAAGTTCACCAGGACAGGGAGGGGCACACAGAGAGGGGCACAGAGGCACACACACAGAGGGCCACGGAGCCACACACATAGAGGGTCACGGAGGCACCTACAGATAGGTTCACGGAGGCACGATGTCGAGGCGGTGTGTAATGTGTCGAGGCGACTGCGAGCCGACAAGCCGTTGCCGCGCGGAATTTTTGAACATAGTCAGTTTTTCGGAGCCCCGCGCGATATCGGGATGAACTCCGCACAATTCCGCATGGCTCCGGCGATCGAAGTGGAACCGGCCCCGCGACGCTGGACGGCTCAAGCGACCACGTTAGGTCGCGCTCATCGCATGGAGTTGCATGCTTGTAGGACAGGCCCTTTAGTCTTTTTATGCGGGTGATGGGTGGGGGGAAGGGGGAAAACTGTTTTTCCCAGTCCCTACCTGTGTGAGGATGCGTCCTTCCTCCGAGCTGCATCTTCTCGCGGCCTACCATTCGGATTGGCACAGCCTTTCCTGCTGGAGATCGGCCAGAGCTTCGAGCTGCAGATTCAGCACTGAGGTACCATCGCGGAGCGGGGCGATGCCTTACCCGGTTCGCCGTGTTGGAGGTCCGGAGAACCGACTTCAACATTGTGGAGCTGTGGTCTGTGGAGCTTCCAGCCGTGGCGGCGCTGACTATAAACACCACGGAGCCTGGGATCTCTCGCCGAGGTCGCCTGTGTTGGAGCTCCGCCCAGCTCAGCCTGTGGACTTCGGGAGCCGCGGTCTCCGGTAGCATGCGGCCGTTTTGGAACTCCAAGCCGCTGAGAATGTTCTTCCGACGCAGGAGTTCCAGAGGGCCTGAAACATCGGGCCGCTGTAGCGGCGACTGCGAAGGCCCCAATCACGTGTGAATATGGAGGAAGTGGACTGAACGTTGCTGCCTTCCCTCACAGTGGGAAACGTTGATCCCGTTGTGGGCGGGATGTTTTTTAAGTTTAATGTTAAATTCTATAACGTTGTGTTTATTTTATTCGTATGTTGCAATGGCAACTCAAATTTCACTGCACCAATTGGTGTATGTGACAATAAATGTCCTTTGTTCTTTGTCTTCTAAAAATCTCTCTCTTTTGTAAGAACTCAGTGAGCCTCCAAAGCTTTCTGGATTAGAGACTTAAAAAATGTCACCATCTTTCGCATGAAGACGTTTCTCACTTCAGTCCTAAATGGCCTACTGGAGCAGTGATCCCTGGTTCTGGACTTCCTAGCCAGGGGAAACACCCAGTCTACTGTAAGATTTTGTTTTAATTTCAAGGAGATCTCCTTTCGTTCTTCTAATCTCAAGCAGACCAAAATATAAACAGAAAATGATAAAATTATCCAGCTTGTCAGGCAGCTTCTATGGAAAGAGCGGTTTTAAACATTTTTTGTTCAGAAATGCAGGCCTAATCTCGCCTTTAACATTAAACCCAACATCTCTGGAACTACTCTAATGAATCTTCACTTCACTCCTCTTTGACAAGTACAAGAGAACTGTCCACAAACCGACGTTTCCATTAGATTAGATTAGATTCTTTATTTGTCATTCAGACCTTTCGGTCTGAACGAAACATCGTTCCCCTGCAGTCATACATACAATCCTTTTAAAAATGACAGAACAAACAACAAACACAAACCCAACATCCACCACAGTGAGTTCACCAAACACCTCCCCACTGTGATGGAAGGCAAAGTCTTAAAGTCTCTGTCTCTTCCCTCTTTGTTTCCCTCTGCGCCGAGGCGATCCAGGCCTCAGTGTGACCCCACCGGGTGATGGTATTCCACCGGGCCCGTGGTTGCAGTCGGGCCGCTGCCACTGCCAACGCCACCGCTCCGGGACCGAGTCGGGTCACCGCCGCTGCTGCTGCCGCCGCCGCTGTTGCTGGAACTGCCCCGGGACCGAGCCGGGCCGCTGCTGCCACTGCTGCTGCTGGAACTGCCCCGGGACCGAGCCGAGCCTCTGCCGCCGCCACTGTTGCTGGAACCGCCCCGGGCCGCTGCTGCCACTGCTGCTGCTGGAACCGCCCGGGACCGAGCCGGGCCGCTGCCGCCGCCGCCACTGCCGCCGCTGCTGCTGGAACCGCCCCGGGACCGAGTCGGGCCGCTGCCGCCGCCGCTGCTGCTGGAACCGCCCCGGGACCGAGTCGGGTCGCCGCTGCTGTTGCTGCCGCCGCCGCTGTTGCTGGAACCGCCCCGGGACCGAGCCAGGCTGCTGCTGCCACTGCTGCTGCTGGAACCGCTCTGGGACCGAGCCGGGCCGCTGCCGCCGCCGCTGCTGGAACTGCCCCGGGACCGAGTCGGGTCGCCGCTGCTGTTGCTTCCGCCGCCGCTGTTGCTGGAACCGCCCTGGGACCGAGCCAGGCCGCTGCTGCCACTGCTGCTGCTGGAACCGCTCTGGGACCGAGCCGGGCCGCCGCCGCTGCTGCCGCCGCCGCTGCCGGAACCGCTCCGGGACTGAGCTGGGCAGCTGCTGCCGCTGCCGGAACCGCTCCGGGACCGAGCCGGGCCGCCGCTGCCGCCGCCGCTGGAACCGCTCTGGGACCGGGTCGGGTCGCTGCCGCTGCTGCTGCCGTCGCCGCCAGAACCACCCTGGGACCGAGCCGGGCCACCGCCGCTGCTGGAACAGCTCTGGGACCGAGCTGGGTCGCCGCTGCCGCCACCGCCACCACCGCCGCTGCCAGAACCGCTCCGGGACCGAGTCGGATCGCTGCCGCTGCAACTGCTCCTGGACCGAGTCGGGTCGCCGCCGCCGCTGGGACAGCCCCGGGGCCCGAGGATGCCAGCCTCGCCACTAGGCCCCGGCGCAGACGGAGACGAAGACAGGGAATACGACAGAAAAGTTGCACCCCCCCCCCTCCTCCCCGAAGGAAGAGACCCAGACATGCTACTCACCCCCACCCACATACACACACAATCCAACAAAACAAAACCAACCAGAACAGGACAAAAAAAATTAATAACAGATGGACCGCAGATGTTAAGCCAGCGCCACCATCTTGGTGAAAAGGAATAATTCTTCCCCAATCATGAACTGAAATCTTCAGCTCCTGACGACTGAATTACAAAGAGTAGACTGAGGAAGATTAGTATGGGTGATAGGAGGCATTACCAACAAGTGAACAGTGACAAATACTTGTAAGAATGCAGCTCCGGTGGACTGACTGCAGGAGTTAATCTGCTAATCAGCAGGAAAGTAATCAATGTTTTAATAAATAGTTTACTTATTTCTGTCCAATAAGCAATTCCCAAAATCCACATCAGTATGTTAGCTCCAACTCCATGTGCCTCAACCTTGTTCACTAATATGGGACCTTATTGAAAGCATTCCAGAATCCAATTACAGCACATAAACTGACAATAAACTGACCTTGAAACCTTAAAGAGTGGTGAGTCTCTGGAATTCTCTGCCACAGAAGGTAGTTGAGGCCAGTTCATTGGCTATATTTAAGAGGGAGTTAGATGTGGTCCTTGTGGCTAAAGGGATCAGGGGGTATGGAGAGAAGGCAGGTACAGGATACTGAGTTGGATGATCAGCCATGATCATATTGAATGGCGGTGCAGGCTCAAATGGCCTACTCCTGCACCTATTTTCTATCTTTCTATATAAACTGGTTCTCCCGGATTTACTTCTTCAAAGAACCTCCAGTAGATTAGCCAAATATGATGATGCAATGATGAAGGCAACCTCTTAGTGCCTCTATTTTCTTAGAATTTTAAAGAGTTGGCAGCCTCGCCAACAGTCTGTCTGTCCTTTTTTTTGTTATTTTTAATGTGTTTTAAAAGTTTGTGTTAATGTTCTCTGGTTTGTTTTATGTGGGGGGTGGGTGAGGGGGTCAGGGTAAACTTTTTTCAATTTCTTACCTTGCCGGAGATGCGATTGTTTTCTGGATCGTATCTCCGGTTGCTCTGCAGCCTAACATTATGGAGCCGGAGGCCTTGCTCGGGACTGACTTTGACCCCCCACGCGGGGACGTGGACTTGCCATCGGAGCCGATCCCTTGCTTGGGATCGACGCTCCAATCGCGGCCTGTGGATTTCAACATCGCGGAGCTTGCAGTCTTGGGTAGAGAGCGAGTCGGGAAACTCCAACGACACAGAAGGTTCGACTAGCCCAGACCCAGGGTCCGATCGCCCGGCGTGGGGAGCTGACATCCCCCCGATGTGTCTTGTTGCTTTTTACTTCTATGATTGTATAGCAAATCACATTTCTTGTAAGTTGCAAAACCTACTTGGCTAATAAAGTATGATTATGATATTCTAACAAACATTTACAGATAGACTGCAGAAAGTATTCTGAATGGTTGCATCATGGCCTGGTATGGTAATTCCAATGCACAGGAATGCATGAGTCTGCAAAGAGTGGTGGAATCAGCCCGCTCCATTGGAAGTGCAGGACCTCCATCGAAAACATAGATCATAAGATCATGTGATAGGAGCAGAATTAGGCCATTTGGCCCATCAAGTCTACTACGCCATTCAATCATGGTCTATCTCTCCCTCCAACCCCATACTCCTGCCTTCTCCCCATAACCTCTGACACCTGTACTAATCAAGAATCTATCTATCTCTGCTAAATATATCCACCAATTTGGCCTCCACAGCCTTCTGTGGCAAAGAATTCCACAGATTCACCACCTTAAGAAGGCAGCATCTAAAATCAAAGATCCCTACTATACTTTAACAATTTCTCATTTAACTCCTCCCACTACCTCTAAACCCAAGGCGTAGCTAAGGGCACTCACATGGGCCCCAGCTATGCCTGCTTCTTTGTAGGGTGCATCCATAACTCACTGTTCCAGGCGTACACTGGACCTATCCCCGAACTCTACCTCCGCGACTGTATCGGTGTTACCTCCTGCACCCATGCCGAACTCACAGACTTCATGACTAATTTCCATCCTGCGCTCAAATTCACTTGGACCATATCCGACATTTCCCTACCGTTTCTAGATCTCACCGTCTCCATCACAGGAGACTGACTATCGACTACCATCTATTACAAACCCACCGACTCCCATAGCTATCTAGACTACACTTCTTCCCACCCTGCTTCCTGTAAAGACTCTATATAGGGAATTATTGATGAGGCTCTCACTAGGGCCTCCTCGATATTCCGCAGCTCTGCTCTTGCTTCCCCTCCTCCCATTGGTCATGAGGACAGTCACCCTTGTCCTCACCTTCCACCCCATCAGCCGTCGCATGCAGCACATAATCCTCTGACTGTCTACCCTATATATGATCTGGACTCTCGCTTAACTTTTTTTCTCTGTAACCAGCCGGGCAACCTAGGCAGCTTTTCAGGTTGCCAAATGACAGTTTAGGTGGTCATTTAAGACGGTTTGCATGATGCATATGATTATGTGCTCGGACGAAGTGCGTAGTTAGCAGTCGGAATTATGCTCAATGAAGCATTCACATATTATTTCTGCTTCAAATAAGTCCCGAACTAAACATATTCACCAATCAAGACATGATATATACCACAATGACATGCAGCAAAATAATAACACAGTATCTCATCTCTTTTTACACATTGCAATAAATGCAATTTCTATTATTTCTTTCCACTTCCAAACAAAAATGTGGTTGGATTATTCAGCGTATGATCAACCTCGGTGAGACCAAGCGCAGGCTTGACGATCGCTTCACCCAACACCTACACTCAGTTCACAATATATATATTTTTTTAATATTTCAAAATAGACTTTATTCAAGTGATAAATATATACAATGCATGAACCTCGCGGAAAATCCATCCGACATTTTCGGAGGCTATACAATTTGCTCGGAAAATACTGAAGGAGGCAGAAGAAAGAGAAGAAGGAGAAGAAGGAGACGCTGTGGAAGAAGGAGTAGACCCAACTGGGTAGTGGATGAATGAACTTTATGGACCTGTGGCTGTGAATCATTTACTGAGAAAAAGGCGGAATAATGGACATCGATTTGTAGTTTTATAATGTTTACTAATTAATTAATAAATACTAATTTGTAATTTTTAATTATTAATTATTAATTACTAATTAGTTTGATTTCCCTTACTCCCCTCATATAGTATTACTAATTATGATAATAATTATAGCTGAGATTAACAACTAAAAATTAGTAATATGAATAATAGAAAAATTTATTAAGAAAATAAAGTTAGCACCCCCACCCCAATATACACAGTATTTCAAATAAGAGCTGGAATATTTAACATCTTTTTTTTTAATACGGAAGTCGTTAGATTAGTAGCCATGTTAGTGTGGCTTTCACTTGCACTCACTACACATTATATAAGTGTAGTTTCTTTTTTTTCTGATCACCTTTTTTTCACCCTTTACTTTTTTTATATTCACATTTGTTATTATTTTTGTTATTTTTTGCATAACACATACTTGATATTATATTATATATTATATAATTATGACTTTTATCTATTTTATATAATCAGATTAAATGAATATGGTTTAACGGAATTGGAAATTCGCATCGGACTGAAGTTGGGGTGTAGTGTCGGGCTGGAGGAGCCAAGAAGGCTACTCCAAAAAAAGCCACCCTAACAATAAAATGCAGGATATGAATGTAAGGAATGGAGATGATGGAATCACCTTCTGTAGCTGGAATGTTAAAGGAATCAATGAACCAATTAAAAGGGGAAAGGTACTAGCTCAGTTGAATAGATTGAAATCTGGAGTTATGTTTCTTCAAGAGACACATCTTAAAAAAGATGCTCAATATAGATTAACCGCGAAATGGATTTCAAAAGTATATCACTCTTCGTTTATACACAAATCTAGAGGAGTTGCAATAATTATTCGTAAAGGTATACCTTTTAAACTTAATTCATTAATAGAGGATAAGGAGGGTAGATATTTAATAATTACAGGGGAACTACATTCAAAAAAAGTAATTCTTATGAATATATATGCACCTAATTTTGATAATCCACTATTTTTTAAGAAAATATTTAATAGTATTCCTATATCCACCCAATATAATTTAATAATTGGAGGTGATTTTAATTGTACTTTAGATAATTATCTGGATAGATCTTCTACAAAAATTAAGGCTCTCTCTAAATCAAGCAAGCTTATAAACTCCTTTAGTAAGACATTGAATGTTAAAGATATTTGGAGATTGGATAATCCTACCGGACGGGAATATTCATTTTTCTCGCCGGTATTTGGAACATATTCGAGGATTGATTATTTCTTAGTAGACTCAAAACTACTCCCCTTTACATATGATGCAAAGTATCATAATATTATTATCTCAGATCATGCCCCTTTAACATTTAAGATAAAATTAAAAGATATGGTTAATAAAACTAATATTTGGAGATTCAATACACAGATATTAAAGGATAAAGACTGCTGTAACTATGTGGAGAAACAGATTAAATTATTTTTTGAAACTAACGATAAACCTGAGACTTCCTCATTACTATTATGGGACACATTTAAAGCATTTATGCGTGGTGCAATAATATCAGCACAAGCTCATTTTAATAAAGAAAATCGAAAGATGGAGCAAAAGTTAGAAAAAGAGATAAACCAATTAGATAGTGAAAATATAATACACCCTTCAAAAGAGTTGAGTAATAAAATTGCAATATTAAAATATAGATTAAATAAAATTTATGCTGACCAAGTGATAAAATTATACCAACAAACTAAACAAGTTCATTTTGAATTCGGTGATAAACCTCAAAAATTATTAGCACGACAACTCAGAAGATTAGACGATGAAAAAACTATACATAGTATTAGATCGGCGCAGGGAAATACGTTGACTATACCAAAAGACATTAATGATACATTTTTACAATATTATCAAAATCTTTATTCATCTAAATTAACAGGGCAAACAGATGAAATGGAAACATTTCTAGAAAAATGTCATTTTAATAAGTTAAATTTTGAGAGTAGGCAATTATTAAATGCTGAAATATCTGTAATAGATATCGAAGAATCAATTGGATCGTTAAAAAATGGTAAAACAGCGGGCCCCGATGGCCTGAATGCAGAATTTTATAAAAAATTTCACGATCTACTTTCACCTAGATTACAAACAGTGTACAGACACACCTATGAGTTAGGAAAATTACCAGACTCTTTAAATGAATCTACAATTACATTAATTCCTAAATTAGATAAGGACCTGGAAGACCCTGGATCATACCGAGCGATTGCCCTTTTAAATACTGATCAAAAAATACTAACTAAAGTACTCTCTCGGAGGCTAAGTTTAGTGATTTCCAAAATAATACATTATGATCAAACAGGTTTTATTCCAAAACGTTACTCATCACATAATCTTAGACGCTTGTTTAACATTATTTACTCGAGAAGAAGGAGAGATATAGAATTAGCAGTTATATCGTTGGATGCTGAAAAAGCATTCGACCAGGTGGAATGGTCATATTTATTTAATATAATGGAAAAATATCAACTGGGGGACGGATTTTGTAAATGGGTAAGAATATTATATTCTAACCCTACTGCAAGAATTTTAACCAATCAAATATTATCACCTAAATTTAATCTCTTTAGGGGATGCAGACAGGGATGTCCGTTATCCCCTTTATTATTTGCCTTGGTGATAGAACCTCTGGCTGAAAGAATCAGATCAGAACCCGAAATATATGGGTACAACACTGACATAACAAATAATAAGATATCTTTATATGCAGATGATATTCTGATTTATATTACTAAGCCGGAACGTAGTATTCCAAAGCTATTCAATGTTATAAATGAATTTAGTGTATTTTCAGGATATAGGATTAATTGGAGTAAAAGTGACATAATGCCTATAACTGGTATAAATGTAAATATATTACAAAAATACCCATTAAAAATAGTTACAGATAAATTTAAATATTTAGGAATTAATGTGTCTAAATCCTATAAATTATTAATTAAAGCTAATTATTATCAATTATTAGAGAAACTTAAAAAAAACATTTTATATTGGAAAACACTTCCTATATCTATGATCGGTAGAATTAATGCTATAAAGATGATTTTTTTACCACAATTGTTATATTTATTTCAGGCAATTCCTTTTTTTCTTCCAAAAAGTTTTCTAAAAAAAATTGATACCATAGTTAATAATTTTGTCTGGGATTACAAAAGCCATAGAATAGGTAAAAAACACTTATGTAAGTCGAAGATAAATGGAGGGCTGGCACTTCCAAATTTTTTATATTACTATTGGGCAGTCCAGATTAAGAATATGAATTTTTGGTGGGTAAATATGGATGTTGAACCAATGTGGCTAAAAATGGAAAAGGAAGACTGTTTACCCTTCACTATAGAGTCGATTATTTTCGCACCAAAGGAAGTACAAAAAAAGACTTATAGGGACAACATTATCATTCATAATATTAGGCGTATTTGGAAACAGATAGTTAAGACCCTACATCTGGATAATCTTTCTTTTAGGTTATCAATTAGGAATAATCCACTGTTTAAACCCTCAATCTTAGATGCGGGGTTTAGACTGTGGGAGGATTTAGGAATTAAAAGAATAGAACACCTTTATAGAAATGGAAAATTATTATTATTTGAAGAGTTACAAGATATTTTTGGATTACCTTCACAACATCATTTTAGGTATTTACAAATTAGAGATTTTATTAAATGTAACACATACGACTATAAAAATAAAGGACCAGGCTTATTAGATGAAGTGTTTAATTTACATCCAAATACGGATAAGCTTATAGCTTATATCTACAATATTATTTTAGATAAAGAGAACCCAACAACTGAAACATATCGTCAAGCATGGGAAAATGAAATTGGATTACCTATAACGAAAGAAACTTGGGAAGAAAGCTTACAAAGAATACATTGGTGTTCTTTGAATGCCAGACATACATTGATACAATTTAAAGTTATATATAGATTACACTACTCGAAAACCAAATTAAAAAGTATTTTTCCTAACCTTTCCTCTATTTGTGATAAATGTACGAATTTTGAAGCAAATTTAATACATAGTTTTGTAACATGTCCACGGTTGAATTTTTATTGGATTGAAATTTTTAAAGTTATTTCGGAAGTCCTTAAGGTTAAACTTGACCCAGACCCAAAATTAATAATATTTGGAATCCCGGAGCCAAATTTGGTACTCACAATTAATCAAAGAAATTTTTTTGATTATTGTTTAATAATTGGGAAAAAAATGATACTTAAATTTTGGAAGGGAACATTATCCCCAACAATTAAAATGTGGAAAGCAGAGATGTTGGAGACGTTGAATTTGGAAAGAATTAGATTTGTCCTTTTGGACAAGTATAATTCTTTTGAATTGATATGGTCTCCATATATACAGTATTTAGAGAAGTAGCTATTCTTGGAATCACGGCTTCGACGGGCACCCTATGGATCCGATGCGAATAACTTACCTATAATTGATAATATTGTGTATTTATTAGAGATATTTCTGAATGAAATAGTATCTCGTACAATGTCTTTAGTTTTTGTTTATATATATATATATATATATGTAATATTATTGTTTTTCAAATTATCTTTTTAATTTTTAATTGATATATGTGCGAAAAAAAAAATTTTTTATTCCCTTTTATTTTTCCTTTTTTCTTTATTCTTTTATATATCTTTTTCTTTATTTCCATAAAAATAGAAGATATTATGTATTGATATGCTATTTGTAGTAATACTGAATTAAGGTGTTAGTTTATAAAGTAAGCTATATATTGTAAACTATTTACTTCAAATAAAAAAAATATTACAAAAAAAAAACAAATTGATCAATACAGTTTATACATTTTTTTCCAAAATCCACAAATCAGTCCCCCACCCATGCCACTCATGTGGCCCCCTGACGTGGGGTACCTTCCCTTATTTTGAGGGGCATCTCCACCACACCCTGCCCCCCATGTCCAGCAGCGGAAGAACCCTAGACTGTGGCCCTCCCCCACAGAGCCTTGGCGTTGGCTGCACCGAGCTTCAGTGCGTCCCTCAGCACGTACTCCTGCAGTCTGCAGCGGGCCAGTCGGCAACATTCCCCGACGGACATCTCGCTCTGCTGGGTGGTGAACAACGCTCGGGCAGACCAAAGAGCGTCTTTCACCGAGTTGATGACCCTCCAGCAGCACTCGATGTCAGTCTCTGAATGTGTCTCTGGGAACAGTCCGTAAATCACAGAGTCCTCTGTGACGGAGCTGTTCAGGATAAAGCGTACCAGGGACCCTTGCATACTTCTCCAGACTCTTTTTGCAAATCCACAGTCTGCAAAGAGGTGGGCAGCCGTCCCGAGGGCAGCGTGCGCTGGCAGTGAGGTTCCGACGGTGCAGGAAGGATCTGACTGGGAGGGCTCCCCTCACCGCCAGCCAAGCAGGTCTTGGTGCTTGTTGGTGAGTTCTGGCGATGAGACATTTTGCCAGACAAGCTGGGCAGTCTGCTCAGGGAACCACGCCACCGGGTCCATCGAGTCCTTTCCCTGCAGTGCCTGCAGGACATTCTGTGCTGACCACTGCCCAATGGACATGTAGTCAAAGGTGTTGGTCCGGAAGAACCTTTCCACAGACGACAGATGGGGCGGCAATGTCCAGCTGACTGGCACCTTGCGTGGCATCTGCGCCAGGCCCATCCTTCGCATCACCGGGGACAGGTAGAACCTCAGCAGGTAGTGACACTTGGTGTCCACGTGCCTTGGCTCTACACTCCGCCTGATGCAGCCACACACGAAGGTGGCCATCAGGATGAGGGCGACGTTGGGCACGCTTTTACCCCCGTTGTTTGCTGACTTGTTCATTGTGGCCCGTCGCACCTGGTCTATCCTCGACCCCCAGATGAACTGGAAGAAGGCCCGGGTGATCCCTGTGGCGTAGGAGGGAGGGACAGGCTACACTTGTGCCAAGTACAGCAGGCCCGAGAGCACCTCACACCTGATGACCAAAGTTTTACCCGTTATGGAGAGGGAGCGTTGCCTCCACAGCTTCCTCCCCACCCTGGCTATCCGCTCCAGCCAATTCTTGTTACACGCCTCAGCCCCCCCAAACCAGATCCCCAGCACCTTCAAGAAGTCAGGCTTGATGGTGAAGGGGACGGAAGATCTGCCGGGCCAGTTGCCAAAGAGCCAATGGCCTCGCTCTTCCTGCGGTTCACCCTGGCTCCCGTGGCCGACTCAAACTGGTCGCAGATCCTAATCAGTCTGCGGACCGACCCTGGATCCGAGCAGAAGACAGCGACATCGTCCATATACAGGGAGGTTTTTACTTGAATGCCCCCACTGCCGGGCAGTGTCACTCCTCTTATGCTCGCATCCTTCCTGATGGATTCGGCAAAGGGTTCAATACAGCAGACAAACAAGACAGGAGAGAGAGGGCAACCCTGCCTGACTCCAGACCTGACAGGGAAGATGTCCGATTCCCACCCATTGATTTGGACTGCACTACGGATGTCGGTGTAGAGCAGTTTGATCCAATTCCTGATTCCCGCCCCAAAACCGATTTTGAAGAGCACGTCCCTCATGTACGTGTGCGATATACTGTCGAAGGCCTTCTCCTGGTCCAAGCTGACTAGGCAGGCATCCACCCGTCTGTCCTGCACGTAGGCGATGGTATCTCTCAGCAGGACAGCGGGGGGGGAGGGTGGGAGAAACAGGGTTTTAGTCTCTCGTTTCGGGGGGATGCGACTTTTCTTGTCGTGTCCCCCGTCACCGTCTCCGTCTGTGCTGAGGCCCTAATGGCGGAGCTGGCGGCCTTGGAGCTATGGTGGCCTTCCAGCAGCGGCGGCACGGCTTTGGAGCTTCAGCGGCGACCTGGCTTCGGAGCTGCGGTGCTCCAGCGGTGACGTGGCTTCGGGGCTGCAGTGCTCCAGCGGCGACCTGGCTTCGGAGCTGCGGTGCTCCAGCGGCGACCTGGCTTTCGGGGCTGCGGTGCTCCAGCGGCGTTCCGGCGGCGGCCTGGTTTCAGAGCTGCGGTGCTCCAGCGGCGACCTGGCTTCGGGGCTGCTGTGCTCCAGCGGCGACCTGGCCTTCGGGGCTGCGGTGCTCCAGCAACGTTCCAGCGGCGAACTGGCTTTCAGGGCTGCGGTGCTCCAGCGGCAGCCTGGCTTTCGGGGCTGCAGTGCTCCAGCGGCGACCTGGCTTTCGGGGCTGCGGTGCTCCAGTGGCGACCTGGCTTTGGAGCTGCGGTGCTACAGCATTCCAGCGGTGGGCCCTTTGGCGGGGTTCCGGCATTCCGGCGATGGCGGTGGCCTGGTTTCGGAGGCTCGGCTGCGGGCCTGGTGGACGGCAACATCGGAGGCCTGGATCTCCTCAGCGCAGAGGGAGAACAAGGAGGGAAGAAGACAGAGACTCTAAGACTTTTGCCTTCCACCACAGTGAGGAGGTGCCTGGTGAACTCACTGTGGTGGATGTTAAATATGTGTTTATTGTGCGTTTTGTTTTTTATTATATGTTATGACTGCAAGGTAACAAAATTTCGTTCAGATCGAAAGGTCTTAATGACAATAAAGGATAATCTAATCCAATCTAATGATGCATATATATGTGTGATATATATGTATATACATATATACCACACACACATGTATAATTCTCTAGGGTACACAAAAAGCTGGAGAAACTCAGCGGGTACAGCAGCATCTAAGGAGCGAAGGAGATAGGCGACATTTCGGGTCGAGACCCTTCTTCAGACTGGTCAGGGATCAGGGAAACGAGAGATATAGAGAGTGATGTGGAGAGATAAAGAACAACAAAATGAAAGATATGCAAAAAAGTATCGATGATAAAGGAAGCAGGCCATTGTAAGCTGTTTGTAGTGTGAAAATGAGAAGCTAGTGCGACTGGGGTGGGGGAGAGATAGAGAGAGAAGGAATGCCAGGGCCCGAGGGCTGAGGGAGAGGTGGGAAGGGGAGGAGACAGCCAGGGTTAACAGAATTGAGAAAATTCAATGTTTAAGCCTAGAGGATGCAGACTCCCCAAGCGGAATATGAGGTGCTGTTCCTCCAACTTGCGGTGTTGCTCACTCTGGCCGTGGAGGAGGCCCAGGACTGAGAGGTCGGATACGGAATGGGAGGGGGAGTTGAAGTGCTGAGCCACCGGGAGGTCGGGTTGGTTATTGCGGACCGAGCGGAGGTGTTCGGGAAACGATCGCCCAGCCTCCGCTTGGTCTCCCCGATATATAATTCTCTAGTTTATTTCTTGTGATCTCTAATTTTGTTGAACTTTTTTTCTTTCATTCAACCTCTCTCTCTCTGAAATCCTAATGTTGTGAACTGTGAATAAATTATAAATGAACACATGGCAAGATATTTTGTTCACTCTATATTAGTGTAAAGAAATATAGTGTATACATATCTACATGCGCCAGTATCACAACTCAGCCGCTGGCGGCGCCGTGACGACACGTGTCCAGGCGGGGGCCGCGGCGGAAGTGCGCTGGCGGGGCGGGGCGGGTGTGACGTGTTTCCGGGCTGGCGGCGGGGGGCGGGGCTGGTGGAGGTGATGATGATGATGATGATGGCGGTGCTGTCCAGTCCATGGCGGTGATGGTGATGATGATGATGATGATGATGAGGGCAGCGATCGGCGTCGGGCCGCCGGCCTCCGGCAGCCTGTGAGGCGGGGACGCCGACCGCGGGAAGAAGGGGCTCCAGCCGCCCGGCGAGGCCAGGTCAGGCCGTGGACCGGCGTTGTGTGTGTGTGTGAGCAGCAGCAGCAGCAGCAGCCATGATCCGCTGGATACGGGAGCAACTGGTAGGTGTGGCGGCTTGATGAGGCGCACCGAGCGGCTGGCTATCTGTCTGTCTGGCCCCTGATTACAGCATGTTTAACAAACAACTGCAGATGCTGGAACAGCGAGGTTGACTAAAGTGCTGGAGAAACTCAGCGGGTGCAGCAGCAGCAGCAGCAGCAGCGTCTAAGGAGCGAAGGGGATAGGAGAGGTTTCGGGCCGAAGCCCTTCTTCACACTCAGCGGGTGCAACCCAAAGGGTTTCGGGCCGAAACGTTACCTATTTCCTTCGCTCCACAGATGTCGTTCCTACTTTTTGCCGAGGTTTCAAAAAGCTGGCTCGTGTGTAATCTTCCACTTTGCCATCCGCAGTTGGTCCTCACTTGGATCTTGCAATGTCTGGTGGTGGACTTTCGCCACGCAACAGATACGTTTTTTTCTAATCCAGAATTTAAATTGAATTGCAGGCGACCGGAGGGAATACAATGCCATTATAATTGATCATTGCGTCGGCGACTCGAACTCGGTTTTCATTATTTAACTGGGTCCTTCTGTCAATGAGATTTCGCCGGGTTCATTCGATGTGTTATGGTGTCTTGTCCCACCAGTATGTTGCTGGTAAAATGTTTTCAGTTCACCGGTGCTAGAAAATCTAATTCCTGTAACTTTGTGATCAACTAGCAACAGGTGATAGACCGCACGTTTTTAAATACTGAAACCAAGCTGTCTGTGCTCAGGGCTTCCAGACTTTGTCATTCTGGACTATTTACTTAAAGTGATGACATTTTCCGTGTAGAAACTATTTGCATTCGGGATGCCTTTCGTCGATTTAATTTGCACCGAAAAACTGTACATTTCATTGTAGATTGAGAGCAGTCTGTTTTATGCAATTGAAGGCATCAGTCATTACCCAACGAGATACTACGCAGGCTGCATTATTGGGGGAAAAAAGGGAGCAGGCCCACCATCCTTTGGTCCCTGTCCACCATTTGCATCATGGTTCATCAATATGTAAGCTACTTGCATTCCAAACCTGGTCTCCTGTTCTTTAATAACTGAAAAATGTATCAATATTTTTCTGAAATCACAACACAATTATCTTTCCCCATAATAGTAAGTAGGATCTAAGTGGTGCGTGACTATGTGTTGCATCATGATTTAAGATTGCATAGCTGTAGCCACTTGTAGCTGTGGAGTTGTAATTGACACTCGTGTTTTAAGTTTGTAAATACATGCAACCTTGGTTGAGGTGTGGTCATTAATATGTAATTAAGCAGTACATATAGAAATTCATTTCTCTTTGTTGTTTTTATATTGGTTAATGAGGGATATCTATGCATTTTGAAATTGCAGGAAGATCATTGACATTGTCCAATAATGATGATAAACTCTTTAAAATCCATGTTCTCAAACCCAATTTATTCACACATTTTATTGGGAACTTAATAAATCTAACTAATTATTCTTTATAGTTCACTTTTGAATATTTGAAAACGTTGACTTCATAATTGTCTGGCATTGAATTGATTTTTGTTGCCATATATTGTCTTGAATACTAATCATAATTCATACATTCGTGTGGGGTGTGCAGCTGTCATTTAAATCTTTCATTATTTATTCTTCCAGACAATTACATGATTTTGAATATCTCCATTTGAATTATTTTTCCCTCCCCACTCACCAACCATTTGTCAATCCTATCATCATAATTATATATTCAGCCCTGATTGCACTTCATCTTACCTGGGGCTCCTATCTCTAACTGCAAAAAATTGTTGTGTAAGAATTCAACAAACAATTCCTTGGATTTTGTTTTTGTGTCAGTATATATAAATACCATTTTTGTACTTGTCTCATAGTATTTTAATAATTTTATAATCTTAACTGCATTTCCTCGTTTCTCTATTAGGCTTCAATTGTCATTTTAAGGTGTATGAGTTTACATTTTTTTTTTAATTAAAAAATGTTCCAAGCATTTTGCCAATAAGAAAGTAAACAGTGTTTTAATTGTGTTTAAAATCATATGATAATTCTACTCATAAAAACAATTTTTTTAGGAACACCCACATCTAATGTCTTATGCTTAATGTTTTCAGTTTTAGTTCTGAAGAATTCACTGGGGAGACAAGAAAATCCTAGTTTAACTTAACTTACAGATTTTAATAGTTTTTTGTGCATGATGTTCGAGGATTTTTTGTACAAATGCAGAGCGCGTTTCTCATTTGTTTATCTAGTTGTGTTTAGAAAAGAGTTATACAACTTGGTCCGGGCCATATTTGATAAATTAGTTTAGTCTTGGTTACTTTAATATAACTAGTGGACTTGTTTGGTTAAATTTCTACAAATAAAGTCAAAGTTATCAGCCATTTGTTTTTACACCGCAAGTACTTCCCAGCTTATGAATTGTCCTCGCAATCAATTTTTTCATAAAGTGAATTGATATTGCATTCTGTGTAATGACATGCGTAAGTGAATATGACCTATTTATTGTGTGAGACGTGAGGAACTCTTAAACCATACACTGAAGACTGGTTGGCTGTTTGAGGGTGTTTGTTGATAACAGCATATGATTTGTTTCACTGTAAACATGTGACTAAAAGTTTATTAAGTTTAAGAGCAATTAAACAGCAAAAGCCAAGGTCTATTTGCCAAAGTTCAAAACAAAAACAAAATTTATATATTTTATAGTTTCTTAATTTCTTTGCTCCACTCCGAGGAATGCGGGGGTAATGGATACAAAGCTGAACTTTCTTGAGTTAACATTTAGTTGGCAATCTAATCAAAGCTTTATCGTGTGTGAAGGAACAGGTCAATGCTAATTTGAACAGTTTTTAGTCTCTTCTTTCCCTTCCCTCAAGCTATTACCTGCATAGGTGCAGCTGTATGTTTCTACGAGCTCTTATACAAGCTTCCTGTTTTTATAATTGTGTGTTAAAACTCTGTTTATTCATTGTGTTGATGTTTCAGGTGTCACCACATCTGAGTCCAGTTCTGTCTCCATGTGATGTCATTCCAATTTTCTGTTTCACGTCCTTTTTGTTGGTAATCATTGATCTCTCCTTACCCCATATTACTGTGATTTAGATTGTTAAATTCATTCAGTTTCTAGATTGAGATCAGGCCTGAGACCATCTTTGTTTATATGATAACTTTCAACAATGTTATTCAAAACATTGGTATGGTCTCCACATTTCACATGTAATTTTATATTTTTGTTAATTTTATTGGCCTAAAATGTCATTGTATTATTTTTGCTAACTAAATTAACATCTTAATTTTGTGTTATTAAGATGTGCTCTGGTTTGTGATACAGAGGAGGGGGGGGGGGGGGGAGAGAAGAGAGAGAGAGAGAGACGTTTGTAGATTAATACAGCCGAAAACCTAATGCTTCGTTTGCTTTGTTATGGTTAGAAGAACATATTTGAAAAGTAGGGAAGTCATAATAAACCCAATTTGCACTTTTGTTGTCAGACAGGATTCACAAGGATGATATCATAAACGAGCGGGTATTTATTATCAGGAAAGGACAAATAGACTGTCTCCTTTTATTGCATTGAGATAAGGCTGAAGGTTAACTTAATCGTGATCTTTAAAATGAAAAAGCTTTTAATTGAGTAGATGTGGAGAGAATATTTTCACTTTTGGGACTGAGCTTAAGACAAGGTCATCAAAATACATTTTTCAAGCAATCATTTTTTCAGGAAATTCGGAAGAAACATTTTTATCCAAAAAGTAGCAATGATGTGGATTTCCTTACCACAATGATCGCTGTAAATTTTGTGTTGATGCATGTGGCAGGGATTTAACAAGGTTTGCACAGGAGAAGGAAACCAAAACATTGACAGAAATCAGGACACTAAATTTGAGGGACTGGGGTCAAATGGCTTATTTCTGTTTGGTCAGCTCTGTTGAAAAGTGGCAGAAAATATATATATTTGAAAAGGAACTAGATACAAAAGCTATCAAAGGGTAGGAGAAGAAAGCACACATATGACATTGTGGTTATTGATCAGCCATGATCGTATTGAATAGTAGAGGAAGTGGAAAGGGTCAAATTACCTACCCATTCTTGTTGTTTTTCCATGTTTCTTTATGAAAGTGACGGTGAAAGTGAAGTCGAAGAGGGGTGAACTATTTCTAGGATGAAGTAAAGCGATTTGTTAATAAGATTTATTTAAACGCTATCTCGGGGTAAAACAGCTTGTGAGCAATCGGAGTCATACACTGACACAGCATAGAAACAAGCCCTCTTGCCCACTATGTCTATGCCCAACGTTATGCCCATCTACACTAACTCCTTGCTTATTTAAGTGTCTGTCTAAGTGTTTCTTAAACATGATGATGGAGTCAGATACAATTACTTTCTCTGGCAGTGCATTCCAGATATCAGCCACTGTTTATTTAAGAAAAACACTTTCCCTCAAATGTCCTTATACTCCTTCCTCTTGCTTTAAGCTAACAACCTTTTGTTTTGTTAGCCCGACTTTGGGGATAAAAATTATCACCCTTATCTATGCCTCTTAGAAATGTATATACCTCTTTAAGTTTAACGCTCAGCCCCTTTAGCAGCAGAACATAAGCCCAACCTACCCACTCTCTCCACTCAACTAAAGTGCTCCAGTCTAGGCAACAACCTGTTGAATCCCTTCTGTATTCTCTCTCCAACATAAACATATTGTTCCTATTACATGGCAACCAGAACCACACAATCTGTTGAGAACATCCTAAACAGTGTTTATTAACACTGCAAAGTAACATTCCAACTTTAAGATCCTATGCCTTGACCCATGAAAGTTAGGATATGATCTGCCAGTTTTGCCACCCTAACCACCTGTGTACTGTAGTGCTTCCAAGGAACTATACCTTAAACCCCAACATCCCTCTTTCCCCTGTTTTACTGTACATAACCTACCTCCTTTTGGTTTCCCAAAATACATCACCTCATAATTTTCAGGATCAGATTCCATCAGCCCAACTTTCCATCTGATCTATATCCTTCTGTAGTCGTAATCAACTTTCCTTGCTAACCACAGCATTGCCAACTTTCATATTATACAAGGGCTTACTAATCCTACTTTCAATGTTCATATCTAAATCATCAATATAAATTACAGACAGCAAGGGTACTGCTGCCAATCTTTACAATACACCTATAGTCATAGACTATCAATCAGAAAAGCATTTTTCCATCACTACCCTCTTCCCCTGATCATTGAGCCAATTTTGGATTAAATTAGCTAGCTCATCTTGGATCCCACGTGCTTCTGAACCAACCTATCCTGCAACATCCAGATACACCACATAAAGCACCCTGTTTTTAATTCATCTTCATGGCTTCTACCTCAAAAAAACACAATCAAATTAGTTAGGCAAGATTTTCCCTGGACGATATACCACCTTTTGGGGTCTGCCAGTAAAATATTTGATGGGAAGGTATTAAAATGTTGATAGGATTAAAGATTCTTTGTTTTAGTGATTCACTTAAAGGAAGTTACGACTCATTCATGGCATGTCGGCAAGCAGCCCAAAGGCAGTTGATAGGGCACGGATGGCAATTATTGATGTACAGTGCCCTCCATAATGTTTGGGGCAAAGACCCATCATTTATTTATTTATTTACCTCTGTACTCCACAATTTGCGATTTGTAATAGAAAAAAATCACATATGGTTAAAGTGCACATTGTCAGATTTTAATAAAGGCCATTTTCATGCAATTTGGTTTGACCATGTAGAAATTACAGCAGTGTTTATACATAGTCCCCCCCATTTCAGGGTATCGTTATGTTTGGGACACAGCAATGTCATGTAAATGAAAGTAGTCATGTTTAGTATTTTGTTGCATATCCTTTGCATGCAATGACTGCTTGAAGTCTGTGATTCATGGACATCACCAGTTGCTGGGTGTCTTCTCTGTGATGCTCTGCCAGGCCTGTATTGCAGCCACCTTTAGTGTATGTTTGTTTTGGGGGCTAGTCCCCTTCAGTTTCCTCTTCAGCAAATAAAAGGCATGCTCAATTGGGTTCAGATCGGGCGATTGACTTAGCCACTCAAGAATTGACCATTTTTTTGCTTTGGAAAAACTCCTCTGTTGCTTCAGCTGTATGTTTGGGATCATTGTCTTGCTGTAGAATGAACTGCCGGCCAGTGAGTTTTAGGCATTTGTTTGAAGGATGAAGCAAATAGGATCTGTCTATACACTTCAGAGTTCATTATGCTACTACCATCATCAATGAAGATAAGTGAGCCAGGAACTTCAGCAGCCATACATGTCCAGGCCATAACACCACCACCACCGTGTTTCACAGACAAGGTGGGATGCTATGGATCTTGGGCAGTTCCTTCTCTCCTCCATACTTTGCTCTTGCCATTACTCTGATATGTTAATCTTCGTCTAATCTGTCCACAAGACCTTTTTTCCTGAACTGGGGTTGCCCTTTTAAGTACTTCTTGGCAAACTGTAACATGGCCATCCTATTTTTGCGGCTAACCAGTGGTTTGCATCTTGCAGTGCAGCCTCTGTATTTCTGTTCATGAAGTCTTCTGCGGACAGTGGTCATTGACAAATCCACACCTGACTCATGAAGAGTGTTTCTCATCTGTTGGACAGCTGTTTGGGGATTTTTCTTTATTGTAGACGGAATTCTTCTGTCATCAGCTTTTATAGGTCTTCCTTGGCCTGCCAGTCCCTTTATGATTAGTAAGCTCACCACTGCTCTCTTCCTTCTCAATGATGTTCCAAACAGTTGATTTTGGTAAGCCTAAGGTTTGGCTGATGTCTCTTAACCGTTTTATTCTTGTTTCTCCATCTCATAATGGCTTATTTTACCTTAATTGGCACAACTTTGGTCCTCATGTTGATAAACAGCAATAAAAGTTTCCAAAGGTGATGGAAAGACTAGGTGCTGAGAGCTCTCTTATACCTGCATTAAGGAAGCAATTAAACACGCCTGAGCAATTACAAACACCTGTGAAGCCATGTGTCCCAAACATTATGGTGCCTGAAATGGGGGACTATGTATAAACACAGCTGTAATTTCTGCATGGTGAAACCAAAATGTATAAAAATATCTTTTAATAAAATCTGACAATGTGTACTTTAACCACAGGTGATTTTTTTTCTATTACAAATCTCAAATTGTGGAATACAGAGGCAAATAAATAAATGATGGGCCAAACATTATGGAGGGCACTGTACAGTTTAAGAGTATTTACTCCAGGCGTATTGATTCATTTTTACGGAGACAACGGTAACAAAACTATTCTTATTCAATGTCCCGACACCCTTGCCGAGTTGATTGAGACTAAACTCAACTGGTTCCATTCTTCCTTACCCATACATAATCAAAGAATTGTCTGTATAAGAACTAAAATGGATGAGCTTGAGGCTCAGTTCGAAATTGGGAAGTATGATATTGTGGGAATTACAGAGACATGGCTGCAAGAGGGCCAGGGCTGGGAACTGAATATTCAAGGGTATACATCTTATTGAAAAGACAGACAGCTGGGCAGAGGGGGTGGGGTAGCTCTGTTGGTGAGGAATGAAATTCAGTCCCTTGCAAGGGGTGACATTGAAACAGGAGATGTGGAATCAGTATGGATAGAACTAAGGAATTGTAAGGGTAAAAGGTCCCTAATGGGACTTATCTACAGTAGCCTGGATATAGGGTGCAAGTTTAATCAAGAGTTAAAATTGGCATATCATAAAGATAATGCTACGGTTGTTATGGCAGATTTCACCATGCAGGTAGACTGGGAAAATCAAGTTGGTACTGGACCCCAAGAAAGGGAATTTGTGGAGTGTCTCCGTGATGGATTCTTAGAACAGCTTGTACTGGAGCCTAACAGGGAGAAGGCAATTCTGGATTTAGTGTTGTGCAATGAACTGGATTTGAGAAGGGAACTTGAGGTTAAGGAGCCATTAGAAGGTAGCGACCATAATATGATAAGCTTTAATCTACAATTACAGAGGGAGAAGGGAAAATCGGAGGTATCAGTATTACAGTTGAACAAAGGGGACTATGGAGCCATGAGGGAGGAGCTGGCCAAAGTTGACTGGGAAGATACCCTAGCAGGGATGACAGTGGAACAACAATGGCACGTATTTCTGGAAATAATACAGAAGGTGCAGGATCAGTTCATTCCAAAGAGGAAGAAATATTCCAAGGGGGGTAAGGGGCGACTGTGGCTGACAAGGGAAGTCAGGGACAGCATAAAAATAAAAGAGAAGTACAACATAGCAAAGATGAGCGGGAAGCCAGAGGATTGGGAAATGTTTAAAGAGCAACAGAAGATAACTAAAAAGACAATACGGGGGGTAAAAATGAGGTACAAGGGTAAGCTAGCCAAGGATATAAAGGAGGATAGTAAAAGCTTCTTTAGGTATGTGAAGAGGAAAAAAATAGTTAAGACCAAAGTTGGACCCTTGAAGACTGAAAAGGGTGAATTTATTATGGGGAACAAGGAGATGGCAGATGAGTTGAACAGGTACTTTGGACCTGTCTTCACACTAAGGAGGGGACAAACAATCTTCCTGATGTACTAGCCAGAGGATCTGGGGTAACAGACGAACTGAAGGAAATCCACATTAGGCAGGAAATGGTGTTGGGTAGACTGATGGGACTGAAGGCTGATAAATCCCCAGGGCCTGATGGTCTGCATCCCAGGGTACTTAAGGAGGTGGCTCTAGAAATTGTGGACGCATTGGTGATCATTTTCCAATGTTCTATAGATCAGGATCAGTTCCTTTGGATTGGAGGGTAGCTAATGTTATCCCACTTTTTAAGAAAGGCGGTAGATAGAAAACAGGAAATTATAGACCAGTTAGCCTGACATCGGTGACGGGAAATAGCAGCACATTTGGATAGCAGTAACAGGATTTACGAAGGGGAAATTATGCTTGACTAATCTTCTGGAAGTGTACCTAGAGCAAAGAGGTCCTTCTGCAGATGTACAGGGCCCTAGTGAGACCACACCTGGAGTATTGTGTGCAGTTTTGGTCTCCAAATTTGAGGAAGGACATTCTTGCTATTGAGGAAGTGCAGCGTAGGTTCACAAGGTTAATTCCCGGGATGGCGGGATTGTCATATACTGAGAGAATGGAGAGGCTGGGCTTGTATACTCTGGAATTTAGAAGGATGAGAGGGGATCTTATTGAAGATATATAAGATTATTAAGGATGTGGACATGCTAGAGGCAGGAAATATGTTCCCGATGTTCGGGGAGTCCAGAACCAGGGGCCACAGATTAAGTCTTAAGGGGTAAGCCATTTAGAACGGAGATGAGCATACGGAGAGTTGTGATTGTGTGGAATTCTCTGCCTCAGAGAAGGCCGGTTCTCTGGATACTTTCAAGAGAGGAGGCCGGTTCTCCGGATACTTTCAAGGGAGTGCTAGATAGGGCTCTTGAAGTTAGCGGAGTCAGGGGATATGGGGAGAAGGCAGGTACGGGGTACTGATTGGGGATGATCAGCCATGATCAAATTGAATGGCGCTGCTGGCTTGAAGGGCCCAATGGCCTACTCCTGTGCCTATTGTCTATTGGCAATCTTGTCCCTTCTGCTGTACTATTGCCTTTTTTTGGTGCCTTTTGATCCATTTAGCACCTGTAGCACTTCTGTTTCCCATATACATTCTGAATAGTGGCAAAATCATCTGAAAAGTAACCTGTCACATCTACGTTAGCAGCTCCACCTCAACATCACCTTTCCCTGGCCCACTTTTGTAGATGAAGATAGTTTTGCACAGTCAAATATTAGTGAGATCTATCCCACGACAATCTGGTCACAGGCTATAGGCCTCCCACCATTTGGTCCTAGTTTCAGCTGTTTCTGTGCCTCTTATTAGATGTTCATAAAAAAAGCTCTATGGCCACAAATGTCATAATACTTGTGCCGCACAGTATCATATTCTGTTCAGTTGTGCTCCTATTGTTAAAGGTGTTTCAAAATATAAGTTATAAGTGAATTTTGAACATTTGCCGTTTCCTGCTTGTGGTATTTTGCAGTGCACCTCTAACCACACACATTTTAAGTATGAATCTACAACACTTGGTTTCTGTTTTACTTGAATGAAGAATAACCTGCCCAAGATGATGACTCCAGGAAAATGGATATGGCCTAGGTTATCCAATGCTTACAATATCTTTATGTCTGCAATCTTGCAGATTAATTAAATTGCATTGCACAAATCCTTATGTTGACCCATTTAAAAATAAATTGTTCACTGTCAGAAATGAGCATTCTAACAGCTATTAGTGTGTTGCATAATAGATTAGAAACATTTGTCCATAACCAGGGGGCATTGTGTGTTTTTGGGTTGGGGAGAAATAAATGTTAGTGGTTTTTGAATTTATTTTCTTTAGTTTAGTTTAGAGATGTAGTGCGGAAACAGGTTCTTAAGCCTACCAAGTCCGCACCGACCAGCGATCCCTAGTCCTACACATACTAGGGACAATTTACATTTATACCAAGCCAATTTACCTACAACCTTTATGTCTTTGGAGTGTGGGAGGAAACCGAAGATCTCAGAGAAAGCCACGAGGGTCATTGGGAGAATGGACAAACTACGTACAGACAAGCACCTGTAGTCAGGATCGAACCCAGGTCTCTGGCGCTGTAAGGTAGTAGCTCTACTGCCATGCCACCACGGTACCCTTATTCTTAGTTTGGGATTTGAGTACCACTGGCAAAATAATCATTTATTGTATATCTCTAATTGTCCATGAGAAGGTGAAAGTGAGCCACACTTTGAACATCTGCAGTCATTATAGTGATGGTATTCCCACCATGTTGTTGGATAAGCAATTCCAAGTGATAGTCATAGAGCACAGAAACAAGCCCTTGGGCCCAACTTGTCCTTGCTAACCAAGGTTTAGATCCAGCATTATTGGTGGATCAAGTCCTGATTGTGCATTGGCATGTGCACGTGACCCTCACCTTCAGGTTTAAGAGGAGCTGCCAGAAAAGCCTATTGGTCATTGAATTGGTTTATTATTGTCAGATGTACTTAGATATAGTGGAAAACATGTATGATATGTAGTCAATTCATTTGAGTACAATCAAGCCATAGCAGTAGCTCTCACAATGTTCACTATTGACTGGAAATAAATTACTTCTAATTCGGTCAAAATTAGGATCTATGCCATGGTCTAAGGTAGGTTCTCTATTAAATTTTTAAGAAAGGACTGCAGATGCTGTAAAAATCGAAGGTAGACAAAAATGCTGGAGAAACTCAGCAGGTGAGGCACCATCTATGGAGCGAAGGAAGAGGCGAAGTTTCGGGTCGAAATCAGTCTGAAGAAGGGTCTCGACCCGAACCGTTGCCTCCCCCCTCCTCTCCCCCATTCCCCCCTCCTCTCCCCAGCAGGCTGAGTGTTGAAAACACTGCGCAGCGGGTGGCGAGGAGCAGAGCCATTGTGACGTCATCTGCTCGTTAGCTTTAAAAAATATTTCATTTTTGTGAACAGTTTAATAAATAACTCAAGAAATAATGAATCGCATTTTTAGATGATGCGATTTTTGAGATCATGAGGTAAATCTCTATCGGAATATGTAAAAATGTCACTGTTAGTGCGTTGTGTTTTCGAGGAGATGTGAATCACAGACAAACAAGACACACATACAAATAAATACATCAACAACATCCAAGATCAGAGTTTTATAAATATAGAGATGGTTCAACTTTGGAGCTGTTCATTGCCTGGTACTTGTGTGATCTTTACTTCCTGCTCATTAGCTCATCCCTCAATGCCATTTTGTTGCATGCAGTCATCGGGTGTTTCATTCACTGAGGTGTTTTGAATGTCGTGCACTCATTAGTGAATATCACACTTTATCTAATGACAAAGTGAAGGTCAATGGGAGAACTGAAAATGTTTGGACCGTGGATATCACCCTGATAAAGTCCAACCGCGATGCTCTGCGGCTGGACTGGTTCATCTCCACACCTCCAACCATTTTGTGAATGAAGTATGACTCCAATGATTGAAAAGTTTTTTGCCTTGATGTCCACAGACTTTAATTGTACTAGGGCTCCTTATTGCCACACTTGTTCAAAGATTGCTTTGATGCTAAGTAACTCCACTCCCCTAATGAATTCTGCATTTTTTTCCATGTTTGGATCAAGACTGTGGATGATTTTGTGTGGTGTGAATGATACTGGTGATGAGTAATCTATTCAGATTTTAGGTTTTACTTAATAACTTATTTTTATATTGCCAATACATTCTCTACAATTGCTCAATATTCCTGTCATTTTGATGAGTTGAAAAAAATTGCCAATCTTTTCATTTCATTTGTGATTTTACTTTTTGCCTATCTGCCTTCAGCAATTCTGAAATAGTGAGCTTGTGTATGGCTGTTTCATAAAGTATTGATTAACATGGTTACATTGGTTTGAATGCAAGGCATTCCACATTAGATGGAGTTATTCTTAATGAAATATTGACTAGAATCCACAACACAAGAATATAAAAGCTACAGATCTCCGCTTCCTTAACGCAAAGGTCAACAGCTGGATGAACAGTGAGGCAAGCAGCAATTGTGGAACCAAAGGGTTGGTCAACATTTCGGGTCATGACCATGAGTCAGGACTGACAGTGTAGCGGGAAGAAGACCAATCTAAAGAGATGAGAAGGAAGGGTGAGACAAGGGCTGGTAGATGAGAGGTAGAATTGGATGAGATGGTGAAGGTGGATAGATGGAGCCAGGTGAAAGAGTATGAGACACAAGCAGGTGGGTGATGGGTGGAAACAGATAAGAACATGCATAGACAGATGGGGGAGGGGAGTGGGAAGGTGGAGACAAAGGCTGGAAGGTGCTAGACTAGAGATACAGTGCGGGAACAGGCTCTTCAGCCCACCAAGTAAGTGCCGATTAGCAATCACCCCGTACCCTAACACTATCCTACACACTCGGGACAATTTACAATTTTAGCAAAGCCGATGAACCTGCAAACCTGTATGTCTTTGGAGTGTGGGAGGAAACAGGAGCACCCAGAGAAAACCCACGCAATCACAGGGAAAACATACAATCTCCGTACTGACAGCACCCGTAGTCACAATCGAGCCCGGGTGTCTGGTGCTGCATGGCAGCCGATCTACCGCTACGCAACTGTGCTGCTAAGTGGAACTGCATGTGGTATCCGATGGTGGGCATATGGAACCCGATGGGGAAGAGGATAGGAAGTATAGGCTAGCGGAGAAAGAAAACAAGGTGGATAGGTATTTGGGTGCTGGAGAGATTGAAATGGGAAAGACGAATAAAGCAAGAGACAACCCAGATGAACTGCTAAGATTGCAAAAGGAATACAAGGGTGTCGTTACCTGAAATTGGAAAATTCAATGTTCATATCATTGGATTGTAGGCTACCCAGGAAGGATATGAAGTGTTATTCTAGTCCTTATCTCGGTCCTCCCTCTCACTTCTTTATACTGTATTTTGCCTCTGCCGTCCTGAGGCCAAGTTACAACCCATATCATCAAACATCTCTCCTGCAAGTAAGATTCCAGCATCCGAGTCACTTAATGGAAACATTCTTGTGACTCCATTAAGTGAACAACCTTGTTAAAATTAGTTTATTCCTAGCAACCTTAATAATTTGAAAATCTATTGCAAAATGACATGTAATTTTCTGTCATTGAAATCGCAGTAGAATTACAAAATAAACTGGATAAAAGTCATAAATTGCATAAAGAAATGTAATATACATTTCAGAACAAAAAATGGATAACATGGTTCTTTTAATTGGACATTTCCATGCAAAGCAGAGCAGCAATCATGGCTAATGTGTTGCACTGTATTGAGTATGTTGTACAAGTCAGATGCTGTCATGATAAAATTATTTAATATGCCGATCAGATTACACGTTGAATAATGTATCCATTTCCAGCCAAGAGGCAAAATGACATTTACTGGGCTTTGCAGATCTATTTGCATTAAGTATAATCCAAAGAAACATTAGGGTATAAATATGCTTCAATAAACTTCATACGGATAGCTATTTGAATATCTCTTTCAACGTTAATAAAAAATATGCACTTTAAATTTTGTCAGCTAATTCATCTTGCCTTTAAGACTTTAACCGTTACTTAGGCACAAACCTCGTTTGGTATGGTTTAATAATTCGTAGACTTTTGAGGTATCGCAATCAATTTTATATTCGTTTTGGGAAGATTTGTTATGGGTACTTTTTATGGGTATTTACATTTGGTATTGAAATATCCTATTGAAAGAATACACTGGAAAATGTATTTTATCTTGCAGGGATTTGACCCGCCACATCAGAGTCCCACAAGGACAATTTACGTTTCCAATCATTTCCCTGAGCACAGTCCTTTTGTTCGCCAGACGTTTCCAGACAATAGGATAATATCATCCAAGGTAATGAGCAATCAGTAGAACATTTCATAATATCTGCTCTTTCATAGCATTGCAGTACTATGAGTTCTTGCAATTTATTGGGAATTTAATGTACTTAAATAACTTTTTTTGACCGTTGTAATAACATGCATGCTTTGATCTGAGTATTCTGATTATTTTTGCAGTTGAAACATATCTGATAATTGCACAGAAATTATGACATTAAAATAGGCCACTAAATTGTACATCCTAGTCTTATTAAGAGTTTGATCTTAAAGTTTGATTAAAGTTTGATCAAACTTTGTCAATGCATCCTGTCTTTCCTCTTTCATGTACTAATGTAGTTGTCCTTTAAATATAGCAGCATTCTTTTAACTGCACAGATGGTATTTGCCTTGAGAATGCCAAGTTGCATATTTTAACCCCTCTCTGTACAAAGGTTTCTCCTGAATTCTTTCTTAGGTTTATTGTTACCTGTTTTATATTTATAGCCCTTGGCGTTTGCCTACCAGATAACATCTGTTTTTCTTGGGGCCTATAAAACATTTCATAATTTTAAAGGGTCACCTAAAGGCCTTTTGTACTAATAAGCTGTTTTTTCCAGCGCATATACACAGAAAAAGATAGTTTATTTTTGAGGGGGTCTCCTGGCGTCTCCCAGACAGCCAGCCGCACATGGTCGAATGGTCTCCCTGGAAGGGTCTTACATTCTGGGCCCTTAAGGGCGACTGCTGGAAGAGATTATCCACTGTCCAATTGTTTAGAAATCCCAAAGGTTCAACATCCAGCTCACTTGGTTTTATTTCTTGCACTCCCTTTAAACCTGCCATGGCCCCATTTCGCACACTCCATTTAAAATCACTGGGGCCTCTAGGAAATGTATTATATCTCTGTGTAACATGTTAAGAAATGTAATTTTAAAATGTCTAGGTGTATTATTAGGAGTAATAAACAACAGTCAAGATGAATTGCAGTCCAGCACCAGCAACATCTGTGACAGGTTTTTGGAGTTTTACTGCACCTAGTTGTTCAAGGTTGTCCATAATTCTTTGGACTTGAAAACATTTTACTGCCATATCTTAATCAATATTGAAATTTGTTTTGTAATCTGTAATTTTGATAAGATTCCACTTTCTTTCTTGAAGGTGACTTGTTGCTATGCCACGATAGGCCACAATCTTATTGAACCAAATAATTAGTAAAATATATTGTAACTCGAATCCAAGCTGAAGAGGGTTAATGGCAGCGAAGTGGATATCCCTTTAATGTGATAGAATTTATTTTACATTTGTATTGCATCTTTTAGCCTTTTTATACATTTGCATTGCAGGCATAATTGTTTTTCCTTTATTTCTTACAGTACACGCTATGGAATTTTATCCCAAAGAATTTATTTGAACAATTCCGAAGAATAGCCAACTTCTACTTTCTTGTAATTTTTCTTGTACAAGTAAGTTTATCTGGTAACCAAATGTGATCAGTATTATTGATTGAAATGTCTTGCTTTTGAATTAACGAACATTATTAAAATTTGAATTAGTCTGGTTTAAAAGTTTGAATGCCTCATTTAAATATCATCTTGGATTCAGTAATGGGATCCAGTTGTTGAGTGTTATTGGTTACATAAAGCTAATTAGTGTGGAATTTCAAGCAGTTTATGTGGTCATGTCCTACTCCAGCTGTAAAGTTTTGTTTTTCCGATGTAAATTAAGTCAAAAACCCCGCAGCTTATTTGAGTCCATTTTACAATTAATACTGATGAAGATCATATTTCAGACTGAATTTTGAACCTATTGACACTGCAGTGAGTATCTATTTATTTTAGCAATCCGTTTTGTAAAACAAATTTGATTCAGATTATAAACTTAGCGATAAACTGTACAGGCAGAGCTTTAATGATTGTGGAAATAATTTATCACTGCCAAAGGCACTGCAAGTAAAATTAATCTTGCATTAACACCAAATGTTTAATGAAGTGTTTAAAAAAAAAAAAAAATTATTTGATGTATAGAATATTAAGAAGTAGGACCAGGAGAAACTGTAACACCGATCAAATCTGCTCATTATTTCAGTACCATCAACATCACGACTTTGCTTCAACACCCCTTGCTCCATTTGCCTTCACAACTGCAATTTGACTTTCATTTTTGAGGAAACCCAGATCTCTCTGAATGACGGCATTAGTCTTGCATCATTTAAATAATGTATTTCCAATCTCCTTTCAAAAGTGGAGAATCGTGCATTTCTCCACATTGCTCCATCTGCCAACATATTGCCTAGTTTTTTTAATCTGTCACAAATATCCTTTTGCAGACTACCCTCCTATAGCATGCTTCCCTAACCCCTCCCCCACCACATGCTTTATCCATGTTTACTCATTTCATCTAAGTCCTTAATGTTCATTTTAAATAGGAAAGGTCTCAGAACATATCCTTGTGATCTCCCAATAATTACAATTTGCCTATCTAAAAATCTGCCCATTTATCCCAATTTGGGTTTCCTGTGTTCACAAATCATGTAACAAGGCTAATGTTACTGTCAATCTATGAACACTTTTGTAATTACCTGAAATACAATCCTATCAAATGCCTCTTTGAAATTCAAATACACAATAGCCTCTGGCTTCTCATTTGGCCAGACACCTCCTTAAATAATCTAAATACATTTGATAAGCATAATTGCCCTTTTATAAAATAATCTGATCGTGCCGAATGTTATACATTTCCAAATGCATTATTATCTCTTCCTAAATAATGGATTCTACCATTTTCCAAGGCATCTGTTGTAAGGTTAACTGAACTATAGTCCCTCTCTGTCTTCTTTCCCGCTGGTTTCTTGAATAGCTGTGTTGTATTTCCTGCTTTCCATTCCACTGGGGACTTCCATTATCTAGGGATTTTTTTAAATGGTACCCAGCTTCCACTAGGGTACTCGTTTGGTCTCATTTAGAACCCTGGAATGCATCCCCTTAGTTCCAATGTTGTAACAGCCTTTTGGTCGCACAGGTTTGCTTTATACTTTGGCTCCAATTATATTTGCTACTACTTTTAAGATGCCTTTAATATCTACAGATGTAAAGACATACACAAAATAGTTTAACTTTAACGCTATTTATATGAAATATTGAATATGTTAACTATTGTTTCTATTGACATTTGCGATTATAATCCATTAAATAATGTACCTTGCATTCTGAAGAAGGGTTCCGACCTAAAACGTCACATTTTCTCTGGATGTTGCCTAACCTGCTGAGTTTGTGTGTACCTTTACCAGCATTTTGTGTTATCTGTACCATATAGCAATTCGCATTTATAGTTTGCAGTTTCAAAAGTAAACTTACAATTATTAAAAATACCTTTACAATTGAAAATCCTTGCGGGAAAAATAACTTAAGCATTGCAAGTATTTCAGTGGTTGATGCAAGTAGAATAACAAAATTTAAAAACATTTGGATAGGAAAATGTTCAAGGGATATGGGGCAGGAATAGGCAAATGGAACTAGCTTGGATCGGCAAGGACAGGTTGGGCCAAAGGGCCTCTTTCCATGCTCTATGACTCCATGACTTTGAATCTGAAACTCCCTGGCACCTAACACCTATTTCCCTGTTGATCCAATTGTCCTCATAAGGAAGATGGACAATAAAAGTGGGAGTAACAGGCAGCATCTGGGGAGGGAAGGAATGGGTGGTGTTTTGAGACCAGACTGTTGGGTAAATTGAATGGATTAAAGGCCGATAAATCCCCAGGGCCAGATAGGCTGCATCCCAGAGTACTTAAGGAAGTAGCTCCGGAAATAGTGGATGCATTAGTGATAATCTTTCAAAACTCTTTAGATTCTGGAGTAGTTCCTGAGGATTGGCGGGTAGCAAACGTAACCCCTCTTTTTAAGAAGGGGGGGAGAGAGAAAACGTGGAATTACAGACCAGTTAGTCTAACATCGGTAGTGGGGAAACTGCTAGAGTCAGTTATTAAAAATGGGATAGCAGCACATTTGGAAAGTGGTGAAATCATTGGACGAAGTCAGCATGGATTTACGAAAGGTAAATCATGTCTGACGAATCTTGTGGAATTTTTTGAGGATGTAACTAGTAGCGTGGATAGGGGAGAACCAGTGGATGTGGTGTATCTGGACTTCCAGAAGGCTTTCGACAAGGTCCCACATAAGAGATTAGTATATAAACTTAAAGCATACGGCATTGGGGGTTCAGTATTGATGTGGATAGAGAACTGGCTGGCAAACAGGAAGCAAAGAGTAGGAGTAAACGGGTCGTTTTCACAATGGCAGGCAGTGACTAGTGGGGTACCGCAAGGCTCAGTGCTGGGACCCCAGCTATTTACAATATACATAAATGATCTGGATGAGGGAATTGAAGGCAATATCTCCAAGTTTGCGGATGACACTAAGCTGGGGGGCAGTGTTAGCTGTGAGGAGGATGCTAGGAGACTGCAAGGTGATTTGGATAGGCTGGGTGAGTGGGCAAATGTTTGGCAGATGCAGTATAATGTGAATAAATGCGAGGTTATCCACTTTGGTGGCAAAAATAGGAAAACAGACTATTATCTAAATGGAGGCCGATTAGGAAAAGGGGAGATGCAGCGTGACCTGGGTGTCATGGTACACCAGTCATTGAAAGTAGGCATACAGGTACAGCAGGCAGTGAAGAAAGCGAATGGTATGTTAGCTTTCATAGCAAAAGGATTTGAGTATAGGAGCAGGGAGGTTCTACTTCAGTTGTATAGGGTCTTGATGAGGCCACACCTGGAGTATTGCATACAGTTCTGGTCTCCAAATCTGAGGAAGGACATTATTGCCATTGAGGGAGTGCAGAGAAGGTTCACCAGACTGATTCCTGGGACGTCAGGACTGTCTTATGAACAAAGACTGCATAGACTCGGTTTATACTCTCTAGAATTTAGGAGATTGAGAGGGGATCTTATAGAAACTTACAAAATTCTTAAGGGGTTGGACAGGCTAGATGCAGGAAGAATGTTCCCGATGTTGGGGAGGTCCAGGACAAGGGGTCACAGCTTAAGGATAAGGGGGAAATCCTTTAGGACCGAGATGAGAAGGAATGTTTTCACACAGAGAGTGGTGGGTCTCTGGAACTCTCTGCCACAGAGGGTAGTTGAGGGCAGTTCATTGGCTATATTTAAGAGGGAGTTAGATGTGGCCCTTGTGGCTAAGGGGATCAGAGGGTATGGAGAGAAGGCAGGTACGGGATACTGAGTTGGATGATCAGCCATGATCATATTGAATGGCGGTGCAGGCTCGAAGGGCCGAATGGTCTACTCCTGCACCTAATTTCTATGTTTCTATGACTCTTCTTAATACTTATAAAGGAGATTGTTCTGTACCAAGAGACTTCTTAGGAATACAACTGTTGCATTATAGCAGAACTACCTGTATAACCTCTGTGGTAGAAAAGGCAAAGTAGACAAGTGGCTGAGAAAATGATCACTTCAACTCAACAGGTAGAAAAAAATACTGGAGAAATTCAGCGGGTGAGGCAGCATCTATGGAGCGAAGGAATAGGTGACTTTTCGGGTCGAGACCCTTCTTCAGACTGATGTAGGGGTGGGGGGGGCGGGAAGAAGAAAGGAAGAGGTGGAGACAGTGGGCTGTGGGAGAGCTGGGGAGGGGAAGGAGGGAGAAAGCAAGGACTACCTGAAATTGTGGAAGTCAATGTTCACACAGCTGGGGTGTAAACTACCCAAGCAAAATATGAGGTGCTGCTCCTCCAATTTGTGGTGGGACTCACTCTGGGCATGGAGGAGGCCCTGGACAGAAAGGTCAGATTCAGAATGGGAGGAGGAGTTGAAATGCTGAGCCACCGGGAGATCAGGTTGGAACCGATCGCCAAGCCTGCGCTTGGTCTCGCCAATGTAGAGCATCTGACACCTAGAGCAGCGGATGCAATAGATGAGGTTGGAGGAGATGCAGGTGAACCTCTGCGTCACCGGGAAAGACTGCTTGGGTCCTTGGATGGAGTCAAGGGGGGAGGGTAAAGTGACAAGTGTAGCATTTCCTGCGGTTGCAAGGGAAAGTACCGGGGAGGGGGTGGTTTGGGTGGGAATGGACAAATTGACCAGGGAGTTACGGAGGGAGCGGTCTCTGCAGAAAGCCAAAATGGGAGGTGATGGGAAGATGTTGCCAGTGGTGGGATCCCGTTAGAGGTGGCGAAAATGTTGGAGGATTAACTGTTGTATGTGACGCTGGTGAGATGGAAGGTGACGACAAGGGGGACTGTCCTTATTACGAGTGGGGGGATGGGGGGTGAGACCGGAGCTACGGGATATAGAGGAGACCCTGGTGAGAGCCTCTTCTATAGTCGAAGGGAACCCCTCGTTCCCTAAAGCTTCAACTCAACAATTCATTTGCCTGGGGGTTACACAAAAAGCTGGAGGAGCTCAGTGTGTGCAGCATCTAAGGGGCGAAGGAGATAGGCGACGTTTCAGGTCGAGACCCTTCAGACATTTGCCTGATTCATTTGCCTGATAATTTTCACAGTGAAACATAATTGATTCTACTTTTGTCCAGTGCATTGGTCAATATTTTAATGATAACTGATCAGTCTCTTTATACTGTAATGTTTCAGTGATATGAAAAGTATATATTGAACATAAATATGTATACATGTTAATTCATTTTTTCCAGTTGATGATAGATACTCCGACAAGTCCTTTCACAAGTGGGCTGCCATTGTTTTTTGTAATTACCGTAACAGCAATTAAACAGGTAAATATACTCCCTATATTAGCCTTTAAATCACTTTTTTTTTACCATAGTTGTACATTGTTACAAATCGTGTTAACTTGATAACATCGTTCAGAAATTAGCCATAAAGGCATTTGAGGAAAAAAAAATGCTGGAGTTTTATTTCAGATTATCTGCTGGATTTTTTTTATTTTAAAAGATATTTGAGAAACTCGTTGATTTTTCTATCTTGTGGAACAGGATAAATTATTTTAGTTAAAGCACCACGTCAACTGGAAGCAAACCCTTTTCAGCCTTATTAGTTTTCTATTGAAGGAAAAATATTATTGGCTCTTTGACAATTATGTGCATGGATTTAATCTGGTTCTAACAAGCCTCTTTTTTATTATATATTCATAATTTATCATCAGATTTGAAACTGAAAATGATCAATGACAACATGTGCATTTTGTGGTACCATTTGCTCTGTTAAATGGCTCGGTTACAGTATTTGTCTCACTGAAGTTGACTCCGACAGCCCTGTATCTGTTGCCATGACAGCAGGATGTGATCTGGACTATATTATTGTTTACCACATGTATTTGTTAATCTCCAAGATTATATTGAATAATACAATGGAGTGCCATTTAATTTCAGGTGACTTTACTGGACACTAGGTGAAATATGCAAAACACAATGCATGTGATTTTTATGATTTGAACTATTGTATATAAACACAAAAGCGCATGCCCACGTGATGAACCCTTTTAAAATGTCAAAATATCAGATTTTGGACATCTAATTTAGTTGTATGCTTTTTGAAAGTCCATTTAAACCAAGCTCGCTGCGTTTGAGTTTTTCATTTACTTATTCAAACATTTTATTTTGTCAATTTTAAGGTTAGTTGAGGTGGTACAAGTGCATCCACAATGTGCTTTTTTTTAAAATAATGATTAACTCCTAACACGCAACACAGTTTGCTTTCATTTTTATTTCCTACCTGATTCCTAGCTTATAATTGTTTTATTTTATACCACCCGTTCAGTTTACAATTCTTTCATTGTAAGTAGAAAGGTGATTACCACAGCATGTTACTATTTGGAAGAATACTGAGATTTTGCATGTATGTTTTCTCAGTTTATACCCTTCTAATGCTGCTAGCTGGTATGGGTATTGTGCACGTACTTATTTAAGGAATATTATTTAATGGTTTTAATCAATAGTTTAATTTGAAAATTATAACAGCCATTCACAACAAACTTTATTCATCCCAAGGATGCATTTTGCCAAAGCAGCTGGACTGGTAAACCAAACCTGCATCAATTTAATTTCCAAAATCTACTACAAAACCTGACGTTTGATCTATATGGAACAACACAACATAAAATGCAACAGATTATTGATTTGGATTTGTACAAGAGTTGGCAGAGATCCTGATTCCAAATTTGGTCAAAAACATTAACGGTGCAATGCTTGTAACAAAGATGAATGCATTTCAGCTTGGCCTATTATGATTCAGAACTTTAATCGTGCAAACACTTTGTATAACATTTCTAAACATAAATGCACTGTGAAAAAATACAGTTTTGTTTTCTTTACAATTTGGAGGATTGCGAGTTAATCTCTCTTTTGGATATGCAAATTGTAAGGGATTTGACAAGATATATCAATTTTAACACTTAAAAAGTGAGCTGCTAAACTGAATTATAAATCTTTGATAACTTTTCATCTAGAATTCCTGCAATATTTCAGAGATTAATGTATGAATACTTATCTCCTCCTTCCCGTTAAAAGAAAAGTTAACTACCAATAAACGCTGACCATTGTCATATTTTAAAAGTTCCAACATGAACAGTAACAAGGAAAAGTTGAAATTGTGCCTGGATTTAAATCATTGTACATAACAATGTGTAACATTCAACTGAATATTGATAATATGTTTTTAAGCTTTTAAAGCCTCGTCTTCAATGTTTTGTGCTAAAATAAGTATAATTTGACTTGGTACGAAGTTGTTTCATTAATTATTGACATTTTGTACATTAGGGTTATGAGGATTTGTTACGACATAAAGCAGACAATGAAGTAAATAACACTCCTGTGTATGTAATTCGAAGTGGTCGGCTTGTCCAGACAAGATCACAAAACATAAGGGTAAGTCTCTAACAGATATGGTAGAAAAACAAAATTGTTCGTGCAACATGTTTCAAAGATGAATTGAGATAAAATCCATTGATTGGTCATTACTTTCCTTTTGATTATACAGATACTGTGCAATTAATTAGTTTTCTTTTCTGTTTTGTTTGAATTTCTTCCAGAAGTCGTCAACACTTCATTAGCTGTGAGCATCATTCTTTTTGTTACTCAATCTCTAGGCCTCTATCACAGACATTTTATTTGCTGTCACTTCTTCAAATTTAAAATATTATATCATATCCCTTTCTAACCTCACTGACCTCCCCTAACAATTGTAATGATTTTACGGACATACATTCCAAGATCCCCTATTACTTCACGCTACTCAATAGGGTGTGATTTATTGTGCATTCTCTTTTTCTGGTTGTCGCTTCCTAAAGGCACTAATCATTTCTCTACCTCCCTGCAGACTAAAGCTTCCCTCCGCTTAATGCAAACCACATATCCATTCTTTATTATGACTTTTTGTGTCTTAAACCATTAAAAATATATAAAACCCGAGTACTAAGCTCTGTGGAACTTCACTAAAGCAGCTTTGCAAAATTACTCATCAACCACGATAATTGGCTTCCTGTTCCTAACACAATCTTGAATTCAATTTGCCACTTTCCCTTTATATCCCATGGGCTGTTAACTTTTGTGACCACTTTGTCACGTGGACCACATATGTACTGTCTCCTTTATCCACCATGTTGCCGTGTCAAAATCAAACCAAATCCACTGATCTGAACTTTAACAGAATTGTGTCAACTATACTTAATTGCATGGAGGTTCAAACTGACCTTCAGAATAGATTTCAATACTTTAGCTGTCATTGTGAAGAAACATAGAAACATAGAACATAGAAATTAGGTGCAGGAGTAGGCCATTCGGCCCTTCGAGCCTGCACCGCCATTCAATATGATCATGGCTGATCATCCAACTCAGTATCCCGTACCTGCCTTCTCTCCATACCCTCTGATCCCCTTAGCCACAAGGGCCACATCTAACTCCCTCTTAAATATAGCCAATGAACTGGCCTCAACTACCCTCTGTGGCAGAGAGTTCCAGAGACCCACCACTCTCTGTGTGAAAAAATTCCTTCTCATCTCGGTCCTAAAGGATTTCCCCCTTATCCTTAAGAGGAGGTTAAACCTCAAGGTAATTTAGAAATCCTGGTGCCTGGAAGTAGGTGAAGCTACGACTGTAACTGTGATGGCTTTAAGGCAGGTGGATACAGAGTAGTGTGATGGCCATGTGATTTTTTTTTTTCTCCCACCCCTTTATTTCCTTTCACCCACCAGCCTGTGCTTCTACATTTTGTAATCCACCTTCCTCCTTTATCAGATTACATCATTTGCACCCTTTTGTATTCTTGCCAGTTCTTGCTCCACTGCTTCCCCTCACGTTTTTCTACCAGCTCTCTTCCCCCCGACTCCATCCGTCTAAAGAGGGATCTGGGCCCAATTTGATGTTTATCCATTTCCCTCCACAAAAGCTGACTGACCAGCTGGGTTCATCCAGCAATTTGTTTTTTGCTGTTTAGACAAGTTATGTAGTTTAAAGGACAATATCTTGCCCATAAAATTAATTCAAGGGCACCAAAACAACCCATGGAACTGCAGGCCAGTAAACGTGACATCAGTAGTGGGAAAGGGGGGGATTGTGAGGAGACAGGATCTAATACCATTTAGATGGAAGGGGATTTGTGCATGGGAAATAATGTCTCACAAACCTGATAGTTTTTTTTGCAGAGATCACCAGGGATTAATGAGGGCAGGACTGTGGGTGTTGTCTGTATTGACTTTAGCAAGGCCTTGACAAATCCTACATGGTAGGCCAGACTGGAAGGTTAGATCACATAGAATCCAAGGTGAGCAAGCCAATAGGATTCAATATTGTGTAGAAAGGAACTACAGATGCTGATATATACAAAGATACTTTCTTCAGCCTGAAAGTAGAGAGGAGGGTCTCACAGCTCCATGTGAGACCCTCTCTCACTGCTTCCCTCCACTTTCAGTCTGAGGAAGGGTCCCGACCCGCAACGCACCCATCCCTTTTCTCCAAGGATGCTACATGACTCACTGAGTTACTCCAGCACTTTGTGTCTATCTTCAGCATTAAATATTGGCTTGGAGGAAGGAATTAAAGGGTAATTGAGGAAAGTTCTTTCTGTTTGGAGGCCTGTGACCAGTGGTGTTTCACGGGGGTCGGTGCAGCG
Organism: Raja brachyura; assembly: GCA_963514005.1. The sequence continues at coordinate 4,342,076 of OY740794.1, read as the reverse complement.
GCCACTGTTGTTTGTTTTCGACATTAATAATTTTGCTGACAATGCAGTTAACATACTTAGTACATTTGCAGATGTGATCAAAATTGTTGGTATAATGGACAGTGAGAAAACACACCTAAGTTAAGGGAACTAGATAATTTGGGATATTGAGCCATGGAATGACAAATCGAATTTAACTCTAAAGTGTGAGGTGTTGTCATTTGGTATGTCAAACAAGGGTATGGCTTGCATAGTAAATGGTAGAGACCCGAGGAATGTTGTAGAACAGGTACATGGTTCCCTCAAAGTGGTAATCTAGGTGGACAGTGTGTTGAAGGCAGTATCTGGCACGCATGCCTTCAGTGGGAAACCTAGTCAGTACTGCATGATACATCCTGATACAGCTGAATAAGTAATTGGTGAGACAATACTTGGTGCACTGCATGCAAATCTGGTTGTTCAGCTATAAAAAGGATGTAATTAAGCTTTTTAAGAAGGAACTGCAGATGCTGGAAAATCGAAGGTAGACGAAAGTGCTGGAGAAACTCAGCGGGTGCAGCAGCATCTATGGAGGGAAGAAAATAGGAAGGAGAGGAGGGAGGGGGGGAGAGGAGGGGGGGGGAGAGAGGAGGGGGGGGGGGAGAGAGGAGGGGGGGGGAGAGAGGAGGGGGGGGGAGAGAGGAGGGGGGGGGAGAGAGGAGGGGGGGGAGAGAGGGGGGGGGGAGAGAGGGGGGGGGGAGAGAGGAGGGGGGGGGAGGAGAGGGGGGGGGAGGAGAGGGGGGGGGGGGGGGGAGAGGAGAGGGGGGGGGGGAGAGGAGAGAGGAGGGAGGGGGGGGAGAGGAGAGAGGAGGGAGGGGGGAGAGTGGAGGAGGGAGGGGGGGAGAGTGGAGGAGGGAGGGGGGGGAAAGAGTAGGAGGGCGGGAGCCGAGCGGGCTGAGGACAGTCAAAAGTAGCGAAGGGCTGGCCGATCGTGGCTTCCGTGAGAGGAAGCCCAACCACATGACAGACGATCGGGTGGGGGAGACGGAGAGGAGGTTGTCCCCCGTGACTACCAGAGATCGCCAGGTGGGATCGGGATCACCAGCGAGGAAAAGGTGTCATGATTCCCCGAGTCCCTGTGATCGACAGAGGAAGCGCAGGTGTCCATAGACAGCCTCTCCCAGAGGGAGTACTGGCTGCCTGGGCCACTGTGCTGCCCCGCACCTGCATGGTGATACGGCCGCCGCCGCCGCCATGTTCTAGAACTTCAAGGAGCCCAGCGGAGCGCGCAGCACGACCTGAGCAGCAGTTTAAAAATCGCTAAGTGACAAATTTAAAGAAGTAAAAGTTAAGAAGCCAAGAAGTACAGAAGACAGAACAGGGGTGACATCACTCGCAGCGTGAGCAGAGGCAGGCAGATCCATTGTGACGCCATCAGCGAGACCATCTCGTTTATTTTCTAAGTTATTTGAGATTTGTGAACATTTTCATAAATAACTCGAGAAATAATGCATGAAACTTTCAGATAAGGTGATTTTGACATTCATGGCGTAAATCTCTATCGGAATATGTAAAAAATGTCACCGTTAGCATGTTGTGTTTTCGAGGAGATGTGAAACTCACACGAACATCACACACAAATACACTCACATCCAAGATCAGAGTTTTATAAGTATAGAGATTTGGACAAATTTATGGATAGGAAGGGTGTTAAGGGATATGGGCTAAATGCAGGCTAATGGGACCAGCCCAGAGTGCCCACTTGGTCGGCATGGACAGGTTAGGCTGAAGCAATACAGCATATATACATGCATACATGCTGTATTGCACTCTGATTACATGACTAAAGCTAAGCCATTCAAGTGTGAAATCAAGATTTTGTTTTCATGTGATTGATATTAACATTTGGAAAGCTTATTTACAATTGATTGTCAATGTCGAATCAATTAGTACTTTAAAAAGTAGAATATTTTTATTTTTGTGGGATTGGGGCACGAGGGTGTCAAGAGGTGTAACAATGATGGAATAAACTATGACGTAGGTCAACTTTGTGTGATTGAATTTCATCGGGGGGCTGGTAAGCTGACTAGCTTACTTCAAACAAACTCAAGCAAAGAAAATAGACACAGGATGCTGGAGTAACTCAGCAGTTCAGGCAGCATCTCTGGAAAAAAGGAATAGGTAATATATCGGGTCAAAACATTTCTTCAGATTGAGAGTCGGGGAGAGAGAAACGGGGGATACTTATAGCTTAATTTTATAATACCAGTTAATGCTGAAGGAAAGGTGGTGCCCACAACGGTCCATGGTTGTTTGTGGAAGAGGTGATAACGAAGGGATATATAGATACGAACAGTGGAACTGGCAGGACGGCTAGGGTGGGGGAAGGGGCGGAGAGAGAGGGAATGCAAGAGTTACTTGAAATTAAAGAAATCAAATTCATACCACTGGGTTGTAAGCTGCCCAAATGAAATCTGAGGTGCTGTTCCTCCAATATGCGTGTTGCCTCTCTCTGACAGTGGAGGAGGCCCAGGACAGAAAGGTCAGTAGGGGAATGGGAAGGGGAATTAAATAGTTTGGCAGCCAGGGGATTGCGTAGGCCAAGGCGGGCTGAGCATAGGTGTTCAGCAAAACGATCATCTGCAGGGTCTTGTCGATGTATAGCAGTCCACACAGTGAACAACGGATGCTGTAAATAACTCGAGTGTAGTGAATGAAATATTTGATTTATACTGAGAGGTTACATTTAAAATGTGTTGGATAATTCACTAAAAATTATAATTTGTAATTAAGTAAGTTCTATATCTAAATTATTTCACTAATTTACAAAAGTTAACCTTGCATTGTGATTTTAATGTTGTACTATGTTGATTACTTATGCCTTCTGAAAAGGTTTTAATGAACTACTTAGTTATGAAAGCAACACTAAAAAGCAATGTTTGCTATCAGTTTCCTAAAGCAGCTGCCAAACGGCAAACAAAGGTTAATAATCTTAGCCCACATCTTGAAATTCTAAAATATTAATGCAAATAATTATGTTTTTAAGTTGGTTTCTTTCAAACTATTTAGCAGCTTTTTATTTCTACCTGTAGGTTGGTGACATTGTCAAAATAGAAAATGATCAAACATTTCCTACAGATTTAGTGCTACTGTCAACTGACCGTGCGAATGGGACATGTTATGTCACTACAGCAAGCTTGGATGGAGAAACCAATCTGAAGGTCACTTTTTTTCCTGCATGAGTGTCTTATTTTGATTAACTGTCGAGACCAAAAGTAAAGGCTTGTATCTTTAATGAGGAAAACTACAAAAGACTGTGAAAGACTCAAGATTGCATTTTCAGTGCAAATATGTTTGAACACAAAACATATTTTTGAATGTGCACTTTTCTTTGAAAGTTCACCTGTAAATTAGTTTCTGATGCTTTATGTGGGTAGAAAATATGAAAAGCATTTTTTAGACTGAGCGGTTGAAATGTGCATGCTAGCTTTGTGTATTTTGGATTTCTGTATTGGAGCTGTATTCCATTATGCAGTCGACAAAACGTTAATCTAAAATTTTATATTTTTCTGGAAAACATCTGCCGTTTAATTAATGAGCTGGTCAAATTGAGAATGGTTATTTAATGATAATTTCTTCCAAAATGGTGCATTAAATAAGTGTGGCATCAAGATGTCAATAACTATTCTGATTAATGTCTTTCTTTCCCTTTCTTCTGTCCATATACCCCAACTGCAAACAGCAGGTGCACATAAGATTCTTGCATTCCTCCATTTGGTTAGAGGTGCGTGGGGTGCGTAAAGGATTCTGATGTTACAATTGACATTAAAAGACATTGGCTGAGTAATTAGACTACTCCCCGCCCCACCCTCCCTGGTGCAATGCAAGGGAACTCATCATTCCCATCATTTGTACCCATAATGTACCCATCATTTATCTGTAATAAACTGGTAAACGAACATTTAACTGCTGTTAAAATCACAATTTGCATGGATTCAGAAATGCAAAGGAAAGTAGACAAATTTATATTTGTCCGATTTAAAACAGTGAATTTTAAGAAAACAATTAATACATTATGTCCTGTGAATTATGACCAGTGTTAAGTATTGCACACTTTATTGCACAATTCTGACGTTGAATGAACCTAAACAAAGGAAAATAAAATTAAAGAACTGTCAAAAAAACATGTTCAACCTGTTCAACCAATCTAGTCATCAACCAACACAATAGAATATTGCACAGCCTTTCTAACATACCACAGTAGCTCCTGTAACTTCTGAAGTACTACTCTGGCTATAAAGTGCTCTTACACCTAGTCGGCACTAGTAAATCATGATCAAGAGTGTTTTATTGTCATATGTCCCAGATAGAACAATAAAATTCATACTTGCTGCCGCACAACAGAATATGTAATCATAAATAATATAACAAAAACTCAGGGGAAAAAAGAACAAACAATAACAGTGCAATAATAATAATAAGTCTATTGTAGTTCATAGCTTATGAGGTTGTAGTGTTTTATAGCCTGATGGCTGAGGGGAAGAAGCTGTTCGTGAACCTGGACGTTACAGTTCACAGGCTCCTGTACCTTCTACCCAATGGCAGAGATGAGTTTGTGGCCAGGATGGTGTTGGTCATTGATGATGTTGGCAGCCTTTTTGAGGCAGCGACTTCGATAGATGGTGGTGAGATCAGAGCCGGTGATGGACTGGGCAGTGTTTACAACTTTTTTGCAGTGTTTTCCGCTCCTGGACGTTCAAGTTGCCGAACCAGGCCATGATACAACCAGTCAATATGCTCTCTACTGTACACCTGTAGAAGTTCAAGAGAATCATAGAAACATAGAAAATAGGTGCAAGAGGAGGCCATTCGGCCCTTCGAGCCAGCACCGCCATACAATATGATCATGGCTGATCGTCCGCTATCAATAATCCGTGCCTACCTTCTCCTTGTATCCCTTGACTCCACTAGCCCCTAGAGCTCTATCCAACTCTCTCTTAAATCCATCCAGTGATTTGACCTCCACTGCCCTCTGTGGCAGGGAATTCCATAAATTCACAACTCTCTGGGTAAAAAAGTTTTTTCTCAGCCGAGTCTTAAATGACCTCCCCTTTATTCTAAGATTGTGGCCCCTGGTTCTGGGCTCACCTAACATTGGGAACTTTTTTCCTGCATCTACCTTGTCCAGTCCTTTTATAATTTTATGTGTTTCTATAAGATTCCCCCTCATCCTTCTAAACTCCAGTGAATGCAAGCCTAGTCTTTTCAATCTTTCCTCATATGACAGTCCCGCCATCCCAGGGATCAATCTCGTGAACCTACTCTGCACTGCCTCAATCACAAGGATGTCCTTCCTCAAATTAGGAGGCCAAAACTGTACATAATACTCCAGATGTGGTTTCACCAGAGCCCTATGCAACTGCAGAAGAACCTCTTTACTCCTAAACTGAAATCCTCTTGTTATGAAGGCCAACATTCCATTAGCTTTCTTCACTGCCTTCTGTACCTGCACGCCAACTTTCAGTGGCCGGTGTACAAGGACACCCAGGTCTCGCTGCACCTCCCCCTTACCTAACCTAACCCTATTGAGATAAGTGGATAACCTCACATTTATCTATATTATACTGCATCTGCCCACTCACTCAACCTGTCCAGGTCCTCCTGCAACCTCCTAACATCCTCTTCACAGTTCACACTGCCACCCAGCTGTGTGTCATCCGCAAACTTGCTAGTGGTGCTCCTAATTCCCTCTTCCAAATCATAATATATAATTGCGGCCCCAACACCGAGCCTTGCGGCACTCCACTCGCCACTGCCTGCCATTCTGAAAAGGACCCGTTCACTCCTACTCTTTGCTTCCGGTCTGCCAACCAATTTTCTATCCATGTCAACACCCTACCTCCAATACCATGTGCTCTAATTTTAGTCACCAGTCACCCGTGCGGGACCTTATCAAAGGCTTTCTGAAAGTCTAGATACACTACATCCACTGGCACCCCTTCATCCATTTTACTTGTCACATCCTCGAAAAATTCCAGAGGGTTAATCAAGCATGATTTCCCTTTCATAAATCCATGCCGACTTGGACTAATCCTTTTACTGCTATCCAAATGCTCCATTATTACCTCTTTAATAATTGACTCCAGCATCTTTCCCACCACCGAAGTCAGGCCAACGGGTCTGGAATTCCCCATTTTCTCTCTCGCTCCTTTCTTGAAAAGTGGGATATCCTCCAATCCACAGGAACTGGTCCTGAATCTATTGAACATTGGAAAATGATCACCAATGCGTCCACTATTTCTAGAGCCACCTCCCTGAGGACCCTGGGATGCAGACCATCGGGCCCAGGGGATTTATCATCCTTCAGTCCCAATAGCCTACCCAATACTATTTATCGCCTAATGAAAATTTATTTCAGTTCCTCTACCCCCTTAGATGCTCTGTCCTCCAGTACATCTGGGAGATTGATTGTGTCCTCCTTAGTGAAGACTGATCTGAAGTACCTATTCAACTCTTCTGCCATTTCCTTGGTGCCCATAATAATTTCACCCGTGTCTGCTTTCAAGGGACCCACATTTGACTTTGCTACTCTTTTTCTCTTAACATATCTAAAGAAGCTTTTACTGTCCTTCTTTATATTCCTGGCCAGCTTCCCCTCGTACTTCAACTTTTCAGCCCGTATTGCCCGTTTTGTTTCCTTCTGTTGACCTATGAAAGTTTCCCAATCCTCCGGCTTCCAGCTATTCTTTGCTGTGTTATACATCTTTTCTTTTAGTTTTATTCTATCCCTAACTTCTCTCATCAGCCATGGTTGCCTCCTACTCCCCTTAGAATCTTTCTTCCTTTTTGGAATGAAATGATCCTGCGTCTTCCAGATTATGCCCAGAAATTCCTGCCATTGCTGTTCCACCGTCATTCCTGGTAGGATCCCTTTCCAGTCTACTTTGGCCAGCTCCCCTCTCATGCCTTCATAGTCCCCTTTGTTCAACTGCATCACTGCCACTTCCGATTTAACCTTCTCCTTCTCAAATTGCAGATTAAAACTAATCATATTATGATCGCTACCTCCAAGCGGTTCCTTTACCTCGAGTTCTCTTATCATATCTGGTTCTTTGGACAACACTAAATCCAGAATTGCCTTTTCTCTGGTCGGCTCCATTACAAGCTGCTCTAAGAATCCATCTCGGAGGCAATCTACAAACTCTCTTTCTTGGGGTCCTGAACCAACCTGATTTTCCCAGTCTACCTGCATATTGAAATCCCCCATCACCACAGTGGCATCACCTTTGTTACATGCCAGTTTTAACTCCTGCTGCAACTTACACCCTACTTCCGGCTACTATTTGGGGGACTGAAAATAACGCCAATTAGTGTCTTCTTGCCTTTACAATTCCTCAACTCAATCCACAGTGAGTCTACCTCGTCAGTCCCTATGTCTTCCCTCGCAAGGGACTGAATTCCATCCCTCACCAGCAGAGCTACCCCCCTCCTCTGCCCACCTGCCTGTCCTTTCTATAGGATGTATAACCCTGAATATTTAGTTCCCAGGCCCGATCCTCCTGCAGCCACGTCTCAGTAATCCCCACAATGTCATATCTACCAACCTGTAACTGAGCCTCAAGCTCATCTACTTTACTTCTTATACTTCGTGCATTCATATACAATACTTTTAATTCCTTTACGCATCTCACCTTTCACATCGATCCCAATTACACTTGGCCATACTCTCCTATCCCTTTGTGAGATTCCTTTCCCGTTAATTCTGGGGTCAATAACCATCCATTTACTCCCTTGAGTAAATGGATGGTTCTTTCCCTTGAACTCCATCGTCGACTATCCCATTTGACACCCCACCAACTTATTCAGTTTAAAACGACCCGTGTAGCAGTGGCAAACCTGCCTGCCAGGATGCCGGTCCCCCACCTGTTAAGATGCAATCCGTCCCTTTTGTACAGTTCCTCCTTACTCCAAAACAGATCCCAGTGATCTAAGAATCTAAATCCCTGTCCCCTGCACCAGTTACTCAGCCACACATTAAGGTCCCGTATCTCCCTGTTCCTGCTCTCGCCAGCACGAGGAACTGGAAGCAAACCGGAGATAACAACCCTGGAGGTCCTGCTTTTCAGCATTTTTCCGAACTCTCTAAAGTCACGCTGCAGAATATTCATCCCCTACTTTCCGACATCGTTTATGCCGACATGCACTACCACTTCCGGCTGTTCACCTTCGCCCTTGAGGATTTTCTGCACTCTGTCCATGACATCCTGGACCCTGGCACCAGGAAGGCAGCACACCATCCTCGAATCCCGTCTTTTGCCGCAGAAACCCCTGTCCGTACTTCTCACAATGGAGTCTCCAACTACAATGGCGTTGCCTGACGTTGGCCTCTTTGGTTTTGGTTCAACAGCCCTTTTTGCTTCGCAAGCCAGTCCGCCGCTCAGTGTGTTAACGTATTCTGAATCCTCTGACATAACGAATCTCCGTAATCTTCTCAGGAAGTAGGGGCGCTGATGTGCTTTCTTTATGATTGCATCAGTGTGCTGGGTCCAGGAAAGATCGTTGGATATATGCACGCCCAGGAATTTGACATTTTTGACTCTCTCCACCATCGTCCCATTGATGTAAACAGGGTTGTGGTTCCTCAACCTTCCTCTTCCAAAGTCCACAATCAGTTCTTTCGTTTTGCTGATATTGAGAGCCAGGTTGTTGTGCTGGCACAAGATGGCTAGTCGGTCGATCTCACTTCTATACTCTGACTCATCACCATCTCCGTAGTTCATCCCACAACGGTGGTGTCGTCAGCAAACTTGAGCTATGTCCGGCTACACGGTCATGAGTATAGAGTGAGTACAGCAGGGGGCTGAGCACGCAGCCTTGAGGTGCTCCCGTACTGATTATCACAGAGGAAGAAGTAAATGCGAGTATTTCTGATGGTAAAGCAATAGAATTCTAGTATTACGAACAAAATCAGATTACATCTTATTCTAACCAAAACCAGACAACACTCCCTGCTATCGAAAGATTGAGTTACAAGTTTGGTGAATCTTGGGTATTTTCTGCTGAAAAATAGACGGTTGTGAAATAATTGTCAAAAGTACCTGTTTATTTCCCATGATAATTCATAGTAGAAGTTAAATGAATAATGGTACCAGTCAAGCAATGTCAGACATGGACCAGTGGGGGTGTGGGAGGAAGCCATTGTGGGGGTTAACTAATATGTTTAAGAGCAGTAAGCAAGAGGGCGAGAGTGTGGAAAGGCATAGCAGGAAGACACATTTTTAATTGTTTTTGTTGTTCGAATAAAAACAAAGCTATAGCAAGCTTATGTATGTTTTTTTTTGTTATTTATTGAAGGACAAATGTTGTCCAGGATAATTACATAACTCCACTGCTTTTCCTGTGAGTAAAGCTTTTGGGTCATTTGTGTCAAGATGGAATGTTTAAGAAAGAACTGCAGATGCTGGAAAAATCGAAGGTAGACAAAAATGCTGGAGAAACTCAGCGGGTGAGGCAGCGTCCATGGAGCAAAGGAATAGGTGACGTTTCGGGTCGAGACCCTTCAGACTGATGTGGGGGTGGGGGGGGGGGGGCAGGAAGAAGAAAGAAAGAGGCAGAGATAGTAGGCTGTGGGAGAGCTGGGAAGAGGAGGGGAAGGAGGGAGAAAGCAGGGACTACCAGAAATTGGAGAAGTCAATGTTCATACTGCTGGGGTGTAAACTACCCAAGCGTAATATGAGGTGCCGCTCCTCCAATATGCGATGGGACCCTCTCTGGCCATGTAGGAGACCCAGGACAGAAAGGTTGGATTGAAAATGGGAGGGGGAGTTGAAGTGCTGAGCCACCGGGAGATCAGGTTGGTTAATGCGAACTGAGCGGAGGTTTTGTGCGAAGTATTCGCCAAGCCTGCGCTTACTCTGAACGATGTAGAGCAGTTGACACCGAGAACAACGGATGCAATAGTTGAGGTTGGAGGAGGTGCAGGTGAACCTCTGCCTCACCTGGAAAGACTGCTTGGGTCCTTGGATGGATTAGAGGGGGAGGGTAAAGCGACAAGTGTAGCATTTCCTGCGGTTGCAAGGGAAAGTACCAGGGGAGGGGGTGGGAAGGAATGAATTGACCAGGGAGTTACAGGGGGAGCGGTCTCTGCGGAAAGCCGAAAGGGGAGGACATGGGAAGATGTGGCCAGTGGTGGGATCCCATTGGAGGTGGCAAAAATGTAGGAGGATTATCTGTTGTATGCTACGGCTGGTAGGGTGGAAGGTGAGGACAAGGGGGACTCTGTCCTTGTTACGAGTGGGGGGATGGGGAGTGAGAGCGGAGCTACGGGATATAGAGGAGACCCTGGTGAGAGCCTCTTCTATAGTCGAAGAGGGGAACCCCTGTTCCCTAAAGAATGAGGACATCTCCGATGCCCTGGTTTGGAACACCTCATCCTGGGAGCAGGTGTGGCGTAGATGGAGGAATTGGGAGTAGGGGATAGAGTCCTTACAGGAAGCAGGGTGGGAAGAAGTGCAGTCAGTGGGTTTGTAGTAGATGTTGGCCAGTAGTCTGTTACCTGCGATGGAGATAGTGAGGTCTAGAATCGGTAGGGAGATGTCGAAAATGGTGCAAGTGAATTTGAGTGCCGGATGGAAGTTAGATGGAATTAGGTTTGTTCCATAGTAGGTTTGTAATAAACAACTCCCTTGAAGCTAATGGATTAGATGGGGCAGAATTTGTCAAGCATGTCCAGGAATGTTTTCTGAAGCAAAATATAGATGCCCGTACTAGGGAAGGGGACAATACTTGATCTCTCAGAAAATGAGACTGGGAAAATAGTTGATGTGTTCGTGGAGACAGATTTGGGACCGATAATCATAATTCAAGAAAATCATAGAAAAAGAGCTGGTCCATGAAAGTCCTAAATTGGTGAGAGGCTAATTTCCATGACTTCAGCCAGAAGCTCTCAAAAGTTGACTGGGAGTGGATGTTTACAAGTAAAGAGTTGGGTGGCAAGTTGGAAAAATGAAAGTGTGATAAGAGTTCAGGGTCAGTGGATTCCCATTGGAGTGGAGGACAAGCTGGGCAATGAGACTTGTTTGATGAAGGTTCTTGAGATTCCGGTTAGAAAAAGGAATGAGGCATATGTTTAGTACACGCTGCTGAGATCGAGTGTGTCCCTTGAAGAGTATAAGGAATAACCTGAAGAAGGAAATTAGCGGGGTAAAAGGGGGCCGTTAGATATCCCTGAGATATGATGAAGGAGAATACCAAAAGGTTCAATAACTATATTGAGGAAAAGGGTAGCTTAGAAGAGACTATGTACCCTTCAGAATCAGTGTGCTATTCTATGTGTGGAACAAGGGGTTAAATGAATAGTACAGGTTGAACACTGATTTTTCCGGCACCCTCGGTTCCAGAGCCTTTCTAGATTATCCGTTTTTCTGGACTAACAGGGGTCGTGTGATAATGAAAAGGCAGTACCCCCCTGGCCTGCTAATGACACCCCTCCCATGTCTCTAAAGCACCATGGAATGGCAGAAACTTTTATAAAGCAAATATAAAATATAAACTTAAAGTGATTGGAATAATCTGCCAACCCATCCCCGGCTCCCACTGTCTCCTCGACCGTTTAGAGCCTCAATTCTCACACCACTCCCGTCTAACAAGGGAGCCCTTCTTCACCCGCTAAAAGGACACAAAGTGCTGGAGTAATTCAGCGGGTCAGGATCTCTGGAGAACACGGATAGGCGACATCACGGCCCTTCTTCGGACTGGCTTAGCTACTCCAGCACATTGTGTTTCAATGTGTCCCCTCAGTCACTGGGAGGCACCCGCCCATCTCACCTGCTGTCGCTTCCAAGCTGGAGTGTTGGAAGCAACAGCAGTTGAGAGGGGAGGTGACTGTATGAATCTATTAAATAGGCAGAGTAATCTTATTAAAAAAGTCTCGCTAAACTGTGAAATAAATGCAAATCGAAGAATGTATGGACATTCTCCAATTTAAGTTGACGGTATTAGCAATAAGGGAATTGAGCTTCCCTTTTTAGATGGTTAGTCAGTTTGTGAAGGATTAGATGTCATTAGTTGTTTTTAAATTTTAAGCTTTGTGCTTCCTTTTAGACCCATCATGCAGTTCCAGAAATAGCAAAGCTGCAGACCGTTCCTCAGCTGGACACACTGAGGGCTGTTATAACCTGTCACCAACCTGAACCAGATTTATATAGGTGAGATCAAAGCACTCTGTTGGAAATGAATCAATGCTATTTGTGAAGGTAGACAAAAATGCTGAAGGAACTCAGCGGGAGAGGCAGCATCTATGAAGCGTAGGAATAGGTGACGTTTCAGGTCGAGACCCTTCTTCAGACCCTTCTCCATAGATGCTGCCTCACCCGCTGAGTTTCTCCAGCATTTTTGTCTACCTTTGATTTTCCAGCATCTGCAGTTTCTTCTTAAACAATGCTATTTGTGAATGTCAGTTAACTTAAGTAGCAAACGTAGGTTTTACTTTGAAAAATATTTTCTCTGTATTAATATTGAAGGTTTTTTGCTTGTTTGCAGATTTGTTGGTCAGATTGCAATAAATAGCCCAGAAGAAGAAATCGTGAGGTATGAGAATTTATATCTTCCACCTTTCTGTGAAATTGATGAAGGTATTCCTCACTGAAAATGTTCCACAGCTACTAGACATACTTTCAAAAAATACATTGTCAAAATGCAAACTAGCATGTTTGGGAATATTTTATATGGACAAAATATTGAAGGGCAAAATAATCATCAATTCAAACTAATTGTATATAAATGGAGCACCAATAACACAGTAAAAGACAAAAAAAAAGCTGGAATAACTTAGCAGGTCTGGCAGCATCTGTGGGGAACGTGTACGGGTGGGGGGTGGAAGGGGGAGAGAACTGGAAAGGAGGAGGGGCGGGATGAAGCCTGACGAGTTATAGATGCATACAACTGAGAGGGGGTTTTGATGGGCAAGATAAAGACCAGTGATGAAAAGGGGAAAAGTGTAAATAAGTACAGAAGTGCAAATTGTGAGACTCGAGGAAGGACGATAAGTGAAGGCACAGGGAGAAATGGGTGGGGCACAGGGGAAGAGGGGGGGAGGGGGGGGTAGGAATTTGATGTACTATACCTAAAATTGGAAAATTCAATGTTCATGCCATTAGGTTGTAAGCTACCCAAGTGGAATATGAGGTGCTGTTCCTCCAGTTTGTGTGTGGGCTCACCCGGGCAATGGAGGTGGCCCAGTACAGAAAGGTCAGTAGGGAATGGGAATGGAAGTTAAAATGGTTGGCAACCGGGTGATCCAGTTGGCCCTGGCGGATCAAGCGCAAGTGTTCGTCGAAACAGTCGCAGAGTCCACACTTGTTCTCGACAATGTAAAGGAGGCCACATCTGGAACACCGGATGCAGTAGATGAGGTTAGAGGATGTGCATGTAAGCCTCTGTCTTGCCTGGAAGGACTGCTGGGGACCCTGTATAGATGTGAGGGAGGAGATATAGGGCAGGTGTTGCATCTCCTGCAGTTACAGGGGGAAAGTATGTAGGGGGGTGGTGGTTGGGTGGGAAGAGTTGAGTGAACCAAGGAATTGCGGAGGCCATGGGCTTTGCAGAAGACGGAAAGAGATGAGGATGGGAGATGTGTCTGGTGGTGGGATCACATTGAAGTTGTCGGAGAATGATGTGTTGGTGGGGTGATAGGTGAGGACCATGCAAACTCTATCCTTGTTCTGCTAGGAGGGGGGGGGAGCAAGAGCAGAACTACGGGACATGGAGGAGTAGCGGGAAAGGATCCATCTATGACAGCAGGGGAAACCATGTTTGCTAAAGAAAGAAGACATCTTGGATGTCCTGGAAAGGAAGGCCTCATCTCGGGAGGAAATGCCTGGACACGGAGAAATTAACAAAGTGGGATAGCGTCTTCGCAAGAGGCAAGGTGGGAGAAGATGAAGTCCAAATAATTGTGGGAGTCGATAGGTTTGTAGTAGATGTCAGTCGATGGTCTGTTGTCTGTGATGCAGACAGATATCAAGGAGAGACAGGTGTCATTCAGTCCAAGGTCCCTACTACTCAGCACAGAATGGATTGAAGAAGAGTCTCGACCCGAAACATCACCCATTCCTCTCCAGAGTTGCTGCCTTTCCGACTGAGTTACTCCAGCATTTTGTGTAAGAAGGAACTGCAGATGCTGGTTTAAACCTAAGATAGACACAAAAAGCTGGAGTAACTCAGCGGGACAGGCAGCATCTCTGGAGAGAAGGAATGGGTGACGTTTCGGGTCGAGACTGAAGAAGGCTCTCCACCTGAAACGTCACCATTCCTTCTCTCCAGAGATCCTGCCTGTCCCGCTGAGTTACTCCAGCTTTGTGTCTACTCCAGCATTTTGTTTCTTATCTTCACTGAATGGATTTTTCTCATTTGCATTTTATTTAGCAAGCAGTTGGATGCACTCTAGCAAAATCCAGTCCCAAATTACACGGTGTTTTGGAAGTGATTTTTAGTTCAAGCAACTACAACTGTCAATGTTTTGGTAACATGCTGCTATGCTTTGTCTGTTTTTCTTTTCAGCATTAATGTACCTGCAATAAAATAATTGAATTGGCATTTTTAGCTGCATTCAGAAGATAAATTGGACACTTTAATTCATGTTATATAAAAGATTTTTAGATATGTAACCTTGAAGCAAATTTGGATTGAAACTAACTAATAAATTCCTCTGTTCCCTTAGACCTCTGGGACCAGAAAACCTTCTACTTAAAGGAGCAAGTTTGAAAAATACCAACCAAGTTTTTGGTACCAAGATTTTTTTTTATATTTATGTGTTCCAACCAAATTAAATTACTTTTGACTAGAATTTGTATTGACTTAGCAAATTTAGAAAAATTGCAGTACATTCAGAAAATAGTAAATAATAATTATGTATGCTTGTGAAATTGTCTGAAATATATCCAACATTGTTCAAGAGATTGGTTGGTGATAAGTTGATTTTCCATAACCTACATTTTATCTATTTTGTATAGGGATAAGAATGTAATTCAGAGATAAATTAGAGTAACAATCGATAACAATCAGCACGGGAGCACCTCAGGGCTGCGTGCTCAGCCCCCTGCTGTACTCACTCTATACTCATGACTGCGTAGCCGGTCATAGTGCGAACTCCATCATCAAGTTCGCTGTCGACACCACTATTGTGGGACGTATCACTGATGGGGATGAGTCCGGGTATAGAAGAGAGATCGAGCGACTGTCCATATGGTGCCAACATAACAACCTGGCCCTCAACACCAGCAAAACCAAGGAACTGATTGTGGACTTTGGAAGGAGTAGGATGGGGACCCACAGTCCTGTTTATATCAACGGGTCGATGGTTGAAAGGGTCAAGAGCTTCAAATTCCTGGGCGTGCACATCTGTGAAGATCTTTCCTGGTCCGAGAACACAGATGCAATTATTAAGAAAGCTCATCAGCGCCTCTACTTCCTGAGAAGATTACGGAGAGTTGGTCTGTCAAAGAGCACTCTCTCTAACTTCTACAGGTGTACAGTAGAGAGCTTGCTGACTGGTTGCATCGTGGCTTGGTTCGGCAACTTGAGCGCCCTGGAGAGGAAAAGACTCCAAAAAGTGGTAAACACTGCCCAGTCCATCATCGGCTCTGAACTTCCTTCCATCGAGGGTATTTATCAAAGTCGCTGCCTCAAAAAGGCTGGCAGCATCATCAAGGACCCACACCACCCTAGCCACACACTCATCTCCCTGCTACCTTCGGCTAGAAGGTACAGGAGCCTGAAGACTGCAACAACCCGGTTTAAGAATAGCTACTTCCCCACAGCCATCAGGCTATTAAACCTGGCTTGGAACTCTGATCATTAATATCCCTCCATCTGTTATTTGCACTTTATTAATTTATTAATTCATGGGTGTATTTATGTATAGAATTGTAGTCAATGCCTTCTATGTTCTGTTGTGCTATGCAAAGAAAGATTTTCATTGTCCTGTCAGGGACACATGACAATAAACTCTTTTGACTTTGAGTAGATATACAAAGTTATACTGCTCCTGTGCTGCTTACTGCTATGTGGTTTCAAGTTCCGTAATGTATCAGCATTTGTCTTTTTCCTACGTATTCTAAGCAGAGTTGCTGTATGACTACATTTCAAACAATAGTTGCACATAAATATATTTTCAATGGTTATTATTTGACTATTTCTGGCAAAAGTCGCTTTGATTTAATAACACAATTTGAAATTAATGATGTAACCTACAAAAAAGTATGACAATTCATCTTAAGAGAAGGATTAGAAGATCTAAAGCAGTGCAACTTTCAAGACAAGGTTATTATGTCTAACAGAATTAACAATGTTAATATCAAATGCATTGGGTTCATATACATTAATTATTTCAATTGCTCGCTCTATATCCACTCATTCCAATGAAAGGGAGAGGTTAGAAACCAGTCAGATGGTGAATCACAGCAGAAGGTAATGTGCTGCAAAAATAATATAAATGGATATGCGTTGCTTGTCCTTAGCAGCTGGTTGGCTGTTCAGGTTTTTTTAAAAAAGCTTGAAGCTAATAAACTCAGATGAAAGGCCAAGGACAGTAGATTGTAACAACTCCAGATTTCGGGGAGAATAATGAAGTTAATTGAGCAATTAATTCATAAGAATACAAGAAATAGGAGTAGGCTGACTGAACTCTCAAGCTTGTTCTGCCATAGTGACTGAGACTTACTCAGGGCAAGAGAACGGGCAGAATTTGTGAGGTGCATCCAAGGTTTCCTTAAACAATATGTGGATAGTCCGACACAAGGAGACACCATACTGGACCATGTATTGGAAAATGAGCCTGGCCAGGTGACTGGCCAGGAATTTGGGGATAATGGTTACAACACCATACGTTTTAAGATTGCTTTGAATAGGAACTGTTATGTATTTACTGGAGCAATAACCACAATGGAGTAATCAATGTAACAGTCATTTACCTTCTTATGCGCATGTGCGCCGGAATCTTACGCGCAAAGTCACAGGTACCCGCATGCGCAGCAAATTGGAAACACCGTCCAATCGGAGGATGGTGATGCAGGACTTGCGATATTTAAGAGAAGAAGTATAGAGAATCCAGGGAACTATAGGCCAGTGAGCTTTGCATCAGTGGTAGGGAAACTAATGGAGAGAATTCTGTGAGATAGGGTTAACTTCCATTTGGAAGAGAATGGGCTAATTGCAGTTTGCCTGCACGACTTTGTAAGCAACGGGTCATGACTCACTAACTTGATTGACATTTTTGAGGAGGTGACAAAGGAGATTGATGAAGGTAGGGCGATGGATGTTGGAGACATGGATTTTAGTAAGACTCTTGATAAGGTCCTTCATGGTAGGTTGATCCAAAAGATTAAGGTGTATGGGATTCGCAATGACTTTGTTGTATGGATTCGGAACTGGCTTATTCGTAGAAGACAGTTGTAGTGAAAGGTAATTATTCTGGATGGAAGTCTGTGACCAGTGGAGTTCGGCAGGGATCTGTGCTGGGACCTCTGCTGCTTGTGATATACAGTAAACCCTCATTATAACGGACCATGGGTGAGGAGGTGGTGTCCGTTATTGCTGATTGGCTGCTATAACTGAGTATGAACTACAGTTGCTGGTTAATACACAAAAGCACAAAGTGCTGGTGTAACTCATGGTCATGCAGCATCTCTGGAGAACATGGATAGGTGACGTCTCGGGTCCAGACCCTTCTTCAGACTCTTGGTCTGGAACTGGACCTGGATGACAGCCCCAGCCTGCGGCGAGCGGGGAGAGGCGAGGATCCAGGCCGTCGCTGGTTGCAGGTGGCCAGAGTGCAGGTACAGGTTGGCGGCCGGCGACTGCAGTGGCGACTGCAGTAACAGTTGCGGCAGCACCAGTGGCAACTGCGCTGATGATGGTGGCGGAGGTGGTGGTGCCGCAGTAGTGGCGGCGGTGATGGTGGTAGAGGCAGAGTTGATGGTGGCAGCGCGGGAGCGATCAGGTTGACGGCATGGGAGCGGCCGGGAAGCCAATCGTACTGGCGGCACGGGCAGGGGTGGCATCGGCAGCCCTGGCAGGCAGTGAAGGTCAGTAGGGCAGTCCACTATAACTGGAATCTGTCATGAATAGGTCTGTAAAAATGAGGGTTTACTGTAAATAAATGACATGGATATAAATGTACATGGGTTGGTGGGTACGTTTGCTGACGACACCAAAACTGGAGGAGTTGCAGAAAGTGAGGAAGGCTGTCAGAAGTTGCAGCGGGATATAGATTAGCTGCAGAAATGGGCGGAAAACTGGCAAATGGAGTTTAACCTGAGCAAATGTGAGGTGTTGCACTTTGGGAGGTTGAATGTAAGGGGAGAATATACAGTTAATGGCAAGACCCTAATGGCATTGATGTGCAGAGGCATATTGGAGTCCAAGTTCTTAGTTCCTAAGGGTGGCAGCACAGGAGATAGGGTGGTTAAGAAGGCATATGGTATGCTTGCGTTCATTGCTAAGGCTTTAAATATAACTGTCAAGAAGTCTTGATGCAGTTCTATTGAACTCTGGTTAAGGGCCTGTCCCACTTTCACGATGTAATTCACGACCTCTGCCGAGTTTGCCCTTGACACGTACTCACAGCATGGTTGTAGGAGGTCGTAGGTAGGTCGTGATGCTAGTCGTAGGTACTTGTGGCATCAAGTAGGTCAGGGCGTTTTTCTAGCATGATGAAAAATGTCCAAGAGTAAAAAAGGTCGTGAATTAGGTCGTGAAGGTGGGACTGGCATTTGGAGCATTGCGTGCAGTTCTGGTTGCCCCATTACAGGAAAGATATGGAGACCTTGGAGAATATATAGAGAAGGTTTGTCAAAATGCTGGCTTGGATTGTTTTGCTGGAACTTTGGAAATTATGGGGAGATTTAACATAGAAACATAGAAAGTAGGTGCAGGAGTAGGCCATTCGGCCCTTCGAGTCAGCACAGCCATTCAATATGAACATGGCTGATCATCCAAAATCAGTACCCCGTTCCTGCTTTTTCCCCATATCCTTTGATTACGTTAGCCCTAAGAGATATATCTAACTCTCTCTTGCAAACATCCAGTGATTGGCCTCCACTGTATTCTGTGGCAGAGAATTCCAGAGTTTCACAGCTTTCTGGGTGAAAAAGTTTTCCCTCATCACAGTCCTAAATGGCCTACCCCTTATTCTTAAACTATTCTAGCCCTAGTTCCGGACTCCCCCAACATCGGGACCATTTTTCCTGCATCTGACCTGCCCCTTAAGGATTGTATAAGTTTCTATAAGAACTCCTCTCATTCTTCTAAATTCTAGCGAATATAAGCCCAGTCGATCCATTTTTTCATCATATGTCAGTCACACCATCCCGTGAATTAACCTAGTGAACTTACGCTGCACTCCCTCAATACCAAGAATGTCCTTCCTCAAATTAGGAGACCAAAACTGCCCACAATACTCCAGGTGTGGTCTCACCAGAACCCTGTACAACTGCAGTAGGACCTCCTTGCTCCTATACTTAAATACTCTCGCTATGAAGGCCAACATGCCATTTGCTTTCTTCACTGCCTACTGTACCTGCATGCTTACTTTCAGTGGCCGATGTACAAGGACACCCAGGTCTTGTTGCACCTCTGCTTTTCATAATCTGAAACCATTCAGATAATTATCTGCCGTCTTGTTCTTGCCAACAATGTGGATAACTTCATATTTATCCACATTATACTGCATCTGCCATGCATCTGCCCACTCACCCAACCCATCGAAGTCACCCTGCAGCCTCATAGCATCCTCCTCGCAGCTCACGCTGCCACCCAGCTTTGTGTCATCCACAAACATGGAGATGTCACATTTAATTTAGGGATCCTAGCAGGGATGATGGTGGAACAGCAATGGCAGGCGTTTCTGGGAATAATCCAGAAGATGCAGGATCATTTCATTCCAAAGAGGAAGAAAGATTCTAAGGGTAGTAAGAGGCGACCGTGGCTGACAAGGGAAGTCAAGGACAGTATAGAAATAAAAGAGAAGACGTATAACATAACAAAGATGAGCGGGAAGCCAGAGGATTGGACAACTTTTAAAGATCAACAGATGGTAACTAAAAGGCAATACGGGGAGCAAAGATGAAGCACTAAGATAAGCTAGCCAAGAATATAAAGATAGTAAAAGCTTCTTTAGGTATGTGAAGAGGAAAAAAATAGTTAAGACAAATATGGGTCGCTTGAAGAGAGAAACAGGTGAATTTATTATGAGGAAGAAGGAAATGGTGACGGAGGAACTGAAGGAAATTCACATTAGTCAGGAAATGGTGTTGGGTAGACTGATGGGACTGAAGGCTGATAAATCCCCAGAGCCTGATGGTCTGCATCCCAGGGTACTCAAGGAGGTGGCCCGAGAAATCGTTGTCTCATTGGTGATCATTTTCCAATGTCCTATAGATTCTGGATCAGTTCCTGTGGATTGGAGGGAGAGTGAAAGCAGGAAATTATAGACCAGTTAGCCTGACATCGGTGGTGGGAAAGATGCTGGAGTCGATTATCAAAGATGTAATAGCGGCGCATTTGGATAGCAGTAACAGGATCGGCCCAATTCGGCATGGATTTACAAAGGGGAAATCATGCTTGACAAATCTTCTAGAATTTTTTGAAGATGTAACAAGTAAAATGGACACGGGAGATCCAGTGGATGTAGTGTACCTGGACTTTCAGAAAGCATTTGATAAGGTTCCACACAAGAGATTAGTGGGCAAAATTACAGAACATGGTATTTGGAAAAAGGTGTAGACATGGATTGAAAATTGGTTGGCAGAGAGGAAACAAAGCGTATGGAAAAACGGGCCCCTTTCAGAATGGCAGACAGTGACTAGTAGGGTGCCGCAAGGCTCGGTGCTGGGACCGCAGTTATTTACAATATACATCAATGATTTAGATGAAGGAATTAAAAGTAAAATTAGCAAATTTTCAATTGACACAAAAGTGGGTGGCAGTGTGAACTGTGAAGAGGATGATTTGAGGATGCAGAGTTACTTGGACAGGTTGGGTGAGTGGGCAGATGCATGGCAGATGCAGTATCATGTGGATAAATATGAGGTTATCCACTTTGGAGCAAGAACGGGAAAGCAGATTATTACCTGAATGGTGTCAGGTTAAGAAAAGGTGAAAGTACAACAAGACCTGGGTGTCCTAGTACATCAGGTACAGCAGGCAGTGAAGAAAGCTAATGACATGTTAGTCTTCATAACAAGAGGAGTTGAGTATAGGAGCAAGGAGGTCCTACTGCAGTTGTACTGGACCCTGGTGAGACCACACCTGGAGTATTGTGTGCAGTTTTGGTCTCCTAATTTGAGGAAGGACATTCTTGCTATTGAGGGAGTGCAACGTAGGTTCACGAGGTTAACTCCCGGGATGTCGGGGCTGTCATATGATGAACGAATGGAGCGACTGGGCTGGTATTCACTAGAATTTGGAAGGATGAGAGGGGATCTTATAGAAACACATAAAGTTATTAAGGAATTGGACACGGTAGATGTTGGAGGAGTGCAGAATGAGGGACCAGAGTTTAAGAATAAGGGGTAGGCCAATTAGAACTGAGATGAGGAAAAACGTTTTCACACACAGAGTTGTGAATTTATGGAAATCTCTGCCTCAGAAGGCAGTGGAGGCCGCTTCACTGAGAGGCATAGTTAAGGAAGACAGTCAAATCTTTTGAGTGGAGATGTCCGGACATGTTTTTTTTACATGGAGAGTTGTGGGATCCTGGGACATATTGCCAGGAATGATGGTTAAGGTAGATAAAATAGTGGTGTTTATGAAGCATTTAGATAGGCACATGGATATGCAGGGAATGGAGGGATATAGATCATGTACAGATAGATGAGATCAGTACAGCTGGGCATCATGTCGGGCACAAACACCGTAGCCCGGTCCTGTGCTCATAGAATGGTACAGCATGGAAAACAGGCCTTTCGGCCCAACTTACCCACACCGGACAAAAATGTCCCACCTGCCTGCGTTTGGGTCATATCACTCCAAACCTGTCCGATCCATGTACCTGTCTAACTGTTTCTTAAACGTTGGGATAGTCCCAGCCTCATCTACCTCCTCCGACAGCTCATTCCACACACTTACCACACTTTGTGTGGAAAAACGTACCCCTCAGATTCTTAATAAATCTTTTCCTCTTCACCTTAAACCTACATCCTCTGGTCCTCAATTCCCCTACTCTGGGCAAGAGTGCATCTACCTGATCGATCTATTCTGTTCATGATTTTATACTCCTTTATAAGATTAGCCTTCATCCTCCTGCGCTCCGCCTACTCAACGACTCCCTATAGCTCAGACCCTCGAGTCCTGACAATAGCCTCTTAAATCTTCTCTGTACCATTTGCAGCTTGACAACATTGCTGTACTGTTCTATGTTCTATGTTATTTGTTTCCCAAGTTTCCTGATATATCCGCATATCACTGCAATGATTTGTCTACATGGATACCCATGAACAGAACACTAGCGTTTCCCAGTGGCTCACCACTTGAAATGTGGAAATATTTCATATAATATGGTTGGGTTTGAAGGTTATAGAACAAAAAGTCAAAAGAAACCAATGTGTTCCCCAGTTTTGAGGTTGTTGAAGTTAAAATCAGAAACCATATACTTGGAATGCAAGAGGCAAGAAGATTATGTTAAAGGCTCGCAGTAATTCTTGAATTTTGAGAAATGCATTTTATCAGAAAAAAAAGAAAATGAATAATATGGCCAGTGGAAATAGCAGAAACATAGAAACATAGAAAATAGGTGCAGGAGTAGGCCATTCGGCCCTTCGAGCCTGCACCGCCATTCAATGTGATCATGGCTGATCATCCAACTCAGTATCCCGGACCTGCCTTCTCTCCATACCCCCTGATCCCTTTAGCCACAAGTGCCACATCTAACGCCCTCTTAAATATAGCCAATGAACTGGCCTCAACTACCTTCTGTGGCAGAGAATTCCAGAGACTCACCACTCTCTGTGTAAAGAATGTTTTCCTCATTTCGGTCCTAAAGGAATTCCCCCTTATCCTTAGACTGTGACCCCTTGTTCTGGACTCCCCCAACATCGGGAACAATCTTCCAGCATCTAGCTTGTCCAACCCCTTAAGAATTTTGTAAGTTTCTATAAGATCCCCCCTCAATCTTCTAAATTCCAGCGAGTACAAGCCGAGTCTATCCCATCTTTCCTCAAATGAAAGTCCTGCCATCCCAGGAATCAGTCTGGTGAATCTTCTCTGTACCCCCTCTATGGCAAGGATGTCTTTCCTCAGATTTGGAGCCTAAAACTGTACGTAATACTCCAGGTGTGGCCTCACCAAAACCCTGTACAACTGCAGTAGAACCTCCCTGCTCCTATACTCAAATCCTTTCGCTATGAATGCTAACATACCATTTGCTTTCTTCACTGCCTGCTGCACCTGCATGCCTACTTTCAATGACTGGTGTACCATGACACCCAGGTCTCGTTGCATCTCCCCCTTTCCTAATCTGCCACCATTCAGATAATAGTCTACCCTCTTATCTATTTTTGCCACCAAAGTGGATAACCTCACATTTATCCACATTGTACTGCATCTGCCATGCATCTGCCCATTCACTCAGCCTATCCAAATCACCCTGCAGCCTCCAAGAACTTCAGAAGGAATGTTTTTGTGCCTCGTATCGTATTGCATAAGAAGTTTAGTTATTCAGAGTGTTGCATTCTGTTACGTACGATTCAAACATTATTAGTGATAATATTAGTTTACCAAGTAGAAATCTTCTCATACTGGAAATTACCATTATATGTAGTTGCCAAACACAAGTTTACTGACATTATTGTTACACAAAATCCTTTATCTCTTGCTGTGGTAGCTAGCTTGCAAATACCACAGATATAATTTGATGTGCAAATCAGCAAATGGGGATCATTCCCATCCAATGCGTTTCCAGATCTTGCTAACCAGGTATCATAAAATTTCTCCATTCTGTATCCCTGAATAAAATTATTGTAACTGAA
Organism: Raja brachyura; assembly: GCA_963514005.1. The sequence continues at coordinate 4,318,095 of OY740794.1, read as the reverse complement.
TCTTTGCTTTGCATTCTTAATTCCAAATGTGTTAATCTCATTTTGAATAATTGCAAATTTCAAGGCTAACTTCCAAAATGGGATGTATCAGAGGTAGGAGAAGTGTAATTGCATTTGTTTAACATCATACCTGTCACCCATTCCTTCTCTCTAGAGATGCTGCTTGTCCCGCTGAGTTACTCCAGCATTTTGTGTCTATCTGGTTTAAACCAATGTCGGCAGTTCCTTCCTACACGTATTCAACTAGAGTGCCAGATCTGAAACAATAACTAAGCAAAGCCATTATTTCAAGAATCCTAAATGATTTGCAATGCTATCAGAAGGCTTACAAATGAGATGTAAGAGGTTTATCTACTGGTATTGGGATCATGCCACATGTAAAGCGAATGTATCTGCATTTCTTTGTTAGAAATATTGCTTCATCTGACAGCATCTTAATATTCATGAATTCTCCCATTTTACATTGGTAAATATGATTATGCTTATGATTGTCAGGTGTGGCTGTTTACACAGGAATGGATGCTAAAATTGCCTTGAACTACAAAAGCAAATCACAGAAACGTTCCTCTGTAGAAAAGTGAGTATATTTTTATGAACTTTAGGGACAAGATTTTCTTTTAAATAAGCAAATCTCGATTAAGGAATGTAACAAAAATGCCATTCTGTCAGTGGTTTGTCATTAAAAACATATTAGAGATGCCCAGCGGATCAGACAATGTCTTGGATAGTTTCATTTGTGAGTGAGCGGTTGTGAGAAGGAGCAGGGTGGGAGATTTAAAACGCAGCTCTTAGCATGTGGCTAGTTTCACCTAGTGGAAGCAGCTGATAGGAGAGCAGCCATTGGGGTGCAGGTGCTGTGTGGGTACAAAGTGCTGTGTGTGGGGGTGAGGTTTGTAATTTATTTTGTAACTCTTCCCTGGTTTTAGTGCTGTAGGGCACTCATATACTCCTTCTGCAGGATATAGGAAGTCAGTGAAAGCAAGATCCTAACAAGCAGAAGACACACAAAGTGCTGGAGTTACTCAGCAGGTTAGGCAGCATCTCTGGAGAAAAGAAATAGGTGACATTTCGGGTCAAGACCCATCTTCAGACAGTCAGTGGAAAGGGGAACGAGAGATATAGATGGTACTTAGGAGAAATGAATGGAAGATATGCAAAAAGCCATGATAAACAAGGAAATGTAAGGCACCCAACAGGCCATTGTTGGCTGTGGGATAGGTGACAATTAGTATACAGGCAGTGGAACTCAACAGGACGACAGAAACTAGTACGGGGCGTCTAGGGTGGGGAAGTGTCGGTGAGAGAGGGGATGCAAGGGTCACTTGATGTTAGTGAAATCAATATTCATATCACTGTGTTGTAAGCTGCTGAAGTGGAATATGAGATGTTCTGCACAGATGCAGCCTGACACGCTGAGTTACTCCAGCCTTTTCTGTCTGTCTTTTGTTTAAACCAGCAGCTGCAGTTCCTCCCTACATATCCTGACAACCAGGTTTGCTAGTGCTATTCAGAAGGGTTTAAAATAGACTGAGATGACGTAAAGCCACAGATCAAGGGTTCCCAACCTGGGGTAAATTTATCTCCAGGGTAAATTTTGCCTACCCAGGGGGTAAATTTGTTGATTCTGGATTTGTCCATATTTTTTTCTCATTGTCTGACTGTGTTTGGTTCTGGTATACCGGTGTATCTGTTCATCATTAGTTGTTCATAAATAAGTGAAATAACATTGTTACGTGCTATGAACGTTGCCAGGGGTAAACGGGACGAAAAAGGTTGGGAGCCCCAGCCATAGATTGATGCAGATGAAAACCGCCCCTTCCGCCCAACTCGTGCATTACAAACAAGCTAAATAATCCCATTTGCCTGCATTTGTCCCATATCCCTTGCCTATCCATGTACTTGTCCAAATTGGAGATGTAAAGGGGATTAGGAGTGCTGGTGCAGGATTCCCAAAAGGTTCATTTGCAGGTTGAGTAAACAGTAAGGTAGGCAAATGCAATATTTGCATTCATTTGGAACAAATTATAATGTAAAAGCAAGGATGTAATGCTGAGGTTGTATAAAGTGCTGGTCGGGCCATATTTGGAATAAGCGAGTTCGGTATTCCGACTGCTTCCAACTGCGCATGCCCAGGTCAAAAGTTACTATGTATAAACATCCCTGGAAAGCAGTGGACTTTCATTTCTTCTGATTTTTCCAGCTTTGATACTTCTTGGTAATAAAATACTGCTTTCAAACTATGAAATAGGTGTGTTTATTGTTCCTTTGTTAAAAGCTAAGATTATTTTGTCATTTTTATTGCGTTATTATGCTTTGGTGAGTGAGTGAGATCGTGCTTGTCCGTGTCGGTATCAGGCCCTGGTCTGTTGAGTTGCTGCTGGGCCATTCCTCTCCCCATCCCCATCCCCTCCTGGGTGTCTCGTTCCTGCCTGGGAGCAGTCGGAGGTGTTGGGCCGGGCTGAGCTTGCAGCCGGCGCGGGTAGGAGGCCGAGTTGCTGCAGCGCTTTATGTGTATCCCTGTTGATGGCTGGTGCTTGGATTCGCCGGCGCCGGGAGGTCCCTGGCCCGTCGAGGAGCGGGGTTGGACTGGAGTTGGCGCTTCTTCTCTGCACTGGCTGTGGGCGTTGGCGTGTCGTTGGTCACAGCAAGCGCGGAGAGGAAGTGCCAACTCCTGCCCAACTCCGCCCCTCGACGGGCCGCGGACCACCAGCCAACCCCCCCCCCTATGCCAGCGAAAGCCGAGCACCAGCCATCAACACCTCCGGCCGCTCCCAGACAGGAACGAGACTCACTCACCAAAGCATAATAAAGTAATAAAAACAACAAAATAATCTTAGCTTTTAACAAAGGAACAATAAACACAACCATTTCATAGTTTGAAAGCAGTATTTTCTTACCTAGAAGAATTAAAGCTGGAAAACAACGGAAGAAATGAAGGGTCACTGCTCCACTACTTACTAGGGCTGTTTATGCATAATGACCTTTGACCTGGGCATTGGCAGTCAGAACATCGAACTTGCTTTTATTGTGAGCTGTTTTGGGTCCCATATCTCAGGAAGAATAGGGTTGGAGAGCGTCCAGTAGAGGTTTACGAGAATGATCGCAGGGATGATTGAATTAACATATGAGGAGTGTTTGATGGCTCTGGGCCGATACACGCTGGTGTTTAGGATGATCAGGTGGGATCTCATTGAAACCTACCGAATAATCAAAGGCCTAGATAGGGTGGATGTGGAGAGGATGTTTCTAGTAGTGGGAGAGTTTCGATCCAGAGGGCACAGCCTCAGAATAATAGGATGTACCTTTTAGAATGGAGATGAGAAATAATTAATTTTGCCAGAGGGTAGTGAATCTGTGGAATTCAATGCCACAGATGGCTGTGGAGGCCAATTCATTGGGAATTTTTGAAGTGGAGATTGATTACTAATTTTGATTAGTAAGTTTGTCAAAGGTTACAGGGATAGGGCAGGAGAAAGGAATTGAGAGGGAAAAATAGGATCGACCATGAGCGAATGGCAGAGCAGATTTGATGGATGAAATGGCCTAATTCTGCTCCTTTTTATTATGGTCTATGTGTTTATTCAATGTAATTGTACCCGCCTCAACTACTTCCTCTGGTAGCATTCAATATACCATGCACCCTCTGTAGAAAACGTTGTACCTTGGGTTCCACTTCAATCCCACAGTTGAGCTATACGGATGGAGATATAAATGAAAAGAGAATGATTACATATTGGGTAATTTTCAAGGATTCGGATCAATGAATGGGAAAAGCACATGCATGCGCACGCGCGGTTTTAAAATTTTTTAAACCTCGCTAACTTTTACGACATTCAACCAATCGGAACAAAACTTTGTGGACTTGCAGCACAGGAGAACGGTGAGTGAACTGGGGAAAAAATCTTGGCTCTATCGCGAACCGTTTTGCACAAATAAAAACACCGCCAAACCGGAAAATAACATGATCAGAGTTTTAGTTATGCATAGAAGATAGATAGTCTGTTTAACCCTTACATTACACATTGTTGGGGTTGCTTTGTCGGCTCCCCAAATAATCAACAGGAATTTGAGCAATGCTGGGAGATTGCACACGCCTTCAAAACAAATGGACTTATCCTGGTAGTGGAATTTAACTTTCCCTTATAGACTGGGAATGCCGTCGTGCCAAAGGCTTGGAAGTGGTCGAATTTGTCTTCAGGAAAGTTTCCATAGGCAACATATCAAAGGCATGACGGGGAGAAAGCAAAGCTTGATCTACTCAAAGGGAATTGGGCAGGATAAGTGACTGGAGTGTCAGTGGACGAGCCTTTTGGGACCAGCGAACACCGTTTTATTAGCTTTAAATTAGTTATGGATGAGGACAGGTCTGGTCCACGTGCTAATGTTCTAAATCGGGGCAAGAGGAAATTTGAAGGTATTGACAGGAGCTTGCAAGTTGAATTGAGTATGCTGTTTGTGAGCGAATGATTGTCCAGAAAGTGGAATTCTTCTAAGAGTGACATTGCAAGTTCGAGGCATGCAGGTTCCTGTTAAAGTGAAGAGCAAGGCAAGTAGGAGTAAGGAAACCTGCATTACGAAGTAATTTGAACCTCTGTTCAGGAAACAGGAAGCATGGGTTAGGTATAGGCAGTTAGGATCAAGCACATCCATGGATGTGTATAAAGGAATGAGGCACATCAGAAAAAAATCAGGAGAGCAAAAAGTGTGTTTAAGATAGCTCTGGCAGACAAGATTGCGGAAAGTGTGGTGATTCTGTGTGTTTTAATGGAAAAGGGGTAACTAGAAAGAGAATAGGGACACTCAGAAACATAAGTGGTCATGTATATGTGGGTCCATGGGAAATTAGTATTTCTCCTAACTATGGAGAAAGACGTGAAGAATAGGCAACTTGGGATAGTTAATGGAGATGTCTTGAGGACAGTTCATATTACAGTCGAGGAGTTACTGAATGTCCTAAGATATATGAAGGTAAAGAAATCTCCTGGGTCTGATCATATATATCCGAGGACACTCTGAGAAATTGGAGAACAAAATTGCAGAAAAGTCTTGACTGAGATAAAATGAATCATCGTTAAACCCCTGTCCCACGGTGCGAGTTCATTCCAAGAGTTCTCCCGAGTTTGCCCTGATTCGAACTCGGAGATTTATGGTAATGGCCACTCGTCGGTACACGGGGCTCTCGTGGCCATTTTTCATCGTGTTGAAAAATCTTCACGGGTCTTCCCGTGCTTACCTGCCGTTAACGAGTCTTCCCGAGTACCTGCCGTTAGCACTAAGAGACGTCCCCGAGCTCTGACGTACCCGCTACGTTCATTCTCCGTGCTTACCACGAGTTTGATTTTTTTTAAACTCGGGAGAGTTCTTGGAATGAACTCGCACCGTGGGACAGGGCTATTAGTCACAAGTGACTAGAGGGCTGGAAAGTGAAACCTGGGATCTATAGACCAGTCAGCCAAACATCTTTTGTAATAAAGTTATTAGACAGGATTCTGAGGAATAAGATGTACATGCATCAGGATTGACAGGTTCTTATTATTGTTAGCCACTGAGGTGAATGGGAGATTGTGCCTCATGAATTTGATTGAGTTTTTTGAAGAAGTAACCATATAACATAACCATATAACAATTACAGCACGGAAACAGGCCTTCTCGGCCCTTCCAGTCCGTGCCGACCATTTATTTTCCCCTAGTCCCATCTACCTGCACTCAGACCATACTCCTCCATTCCCTTCCCGTCCATATACCTATCCACTTTACTTTAAATGTTAAAATCGATCCTGCCTCCACCACTTCTGCTGGAAGCTCATTCCACGCAGCCACCACTCCCTGAGTAAAGAAGTTCCCCCTCATGTTACCCCTAAACTTCTGTCCCTTAATTCTCATGTCATGCCCTCTTGTTTGAATCTTCAATGGGAAAAGCTTATCCACGTCAACTCTGTCTATCCCTTTCATCATTTTAAAGACCTCAATCAAGTCCCCCCTTAACCTTCTGCGCTCCAAAGAATAAAGACCTAACTTGTTCAACCTTTCTCTGTAACTTAGTTGCTGGAACCCAGGGAACATTCAAGTAAATCTCCTCTGTACTCTCTCTATTTTGTTGACATCCTTCCTATAATTAGGCGACCAAAATTGTACACCATACTCCAGAATTGGTCTCACCAATGCCTTGTTCAATTTTAGCATAACTTCCCTACTCCTATATTCAATGCTCTGATTTATAAAGGCCAGCACACCAAAATCTTTCTTTACCACCCTATCTACATGAGATTCCACCTTCAGGGAACTATGCACAGTTATTCCTAGATCCTTCTGTCCCACAGCATTCCAAGAAGGTTGATGAGAGCAGGACCATAGACACAGATTATATAGACTGCAGCAAAGCTCTTGATAATGTTCCGCATGGTGGGCTGCTCTGGATGGTTAAATTACATGGGATCTACGGGGAGCCCACTAACTGGATACAAAATTGGCTTCATGATAGGAAGCAGATGTGGTGGTGAAAGGCTGTTTTTTTGGTCTGGATGCCTATGACTAGTGTGCCTCGTGGATCGGTGCTCTCCCCATTGCTGTTTGTGGTTTATATGAACAAATTGGATGATAATGTGCAGGATATGATCAATAAGTTTGCAGATGACACTGAAGTAGGTGATATCCTAGACAGCGGAGATGGTTATGAAAAATGACAGTATGATCTTGATCAGCTCAGCAAGTGGGCTGAGGAATGGCCAATGGAGTTAAATATATGTACATGCAAGGTGTTGGATTTTGGGAAATCAAACCAGGGCAGGGCCTTCACATTGAATGGTAGAGTCCTGTATAGTGTTGTAGAGCAGAGAAATCTAGAAGTACAGGGGCCTAATTCCCTGAAGGTAGTGTCACAGGTACATGGGGTGGTAAAGGTGACCTTTGGTGCATTGGTTTACAGTAGGTATAGAGGTTGGGAAATTGTGTAGCAGTTGCATAAGATATTTTCCATTTTAAGTGAATGTAGGAAATTGTAATTGGTAGAATTGTCCCAGTGGGACTACAGAATGCTGGTTTGTTGGGTATGGAGTGGGAAAGTAGAAATGATCTGGAAAATCAATCATTATCTTTTATCTTAATTATCTGAAGAAGGGCCTCGACCCGAAACATCACTCATTCCTTCTCTCCAGAAATGCTGCTTGTCCCGCTGAGTTTGTCCAGCATTTTGTGTGATGGAGTAAACAAGAATCTGGCTTATTATATAGTTTCTTATACATGCTTCCAATCTAAGTGGTCGTAACCAGTTTTTACCACTATATAATTTGAAAAGCATGCATGCAAAATTGAATTGATGTGAAGAGAAACTTAACCAGATATTTCCATGTTTCTTTCCATGTAGGTCTATGAACACTTTTCTGATTGTCTTTCTGGAAATTCTCGTGATTGAAGCAGTTATTAGTACTATCTTAAAATATAGTTGGTTGCGTGAATCTCCATACAATGAAAGAACTGCACAAGAAAAAAACAGCAGCAGAGTGAGTATGGATACATTTTAATGTTTAGTAATAATACAGTTTAGTAATCTTTCCCACTAAAGAGCTTGGAATATAGCCTGAGCTTCAAGAGTGCGGTGTCAGGCATGCCATCAACATGGACTGCCCGGCATAGTGACTGATGAGAGCATTGATACTGTGGATGTTGGCCTAGGAATGAGAGCTGATAGTGGTTTTCTCCTTCTGGTAACTTTGGTAGATTTTGCAGAGGCATTGTTGGTATTTTTCCAGTACTGATATTCCTGCTGTAAGTGGTTCAAGGTTTAGAAGCATAGAGGGGAGCAGGGATCATTGTCATCTGGAAAAATTGGTTTTGTTGCAGGTCTGAGGTCTGGATCTTCAGATATCTATTTCCTCAATTGACCAAAGAATGTGCTGGTGAATTGAAGGCAATTTCAAGTGTTGTCATTCTTATCTACCTTGAGAGGTTGCTCCAAAGATACAGAAAGTGTTCATGTGTTCCAGGTCATCTCCATGAGCCTTTATTGTCAGAAGGCAATATGACGCAACAGAGGCAAGTTGGTAGAGAGCTTTTGTTTACTAGATATCGTGCATGTCAGACAAGTAAAACCAAGTGGCAGCTGAGGCATCACTGAGGCATCACTCACGGACAAACTCAATGTGTTCTACACTTGTTTCAAAAGGAAAAAAGTACCCAAAGCTCCTGATGCCATTGTAATTTCAGTCACTGAGGCTGACGTCAGAAGATCCTTCATGAACATGAAACTTTGGAAAAAATCCAAACCTGATGATGGACCTGGCCGCATTCTTAAACCTGTGCATATCAACTCCTACCTTAGTAAGAACCTGGACCAGCTACAATTTTCCTCACACCATAATAGATCAATGCGGGATGCGAACTTGCTGGCTCTCTACTCTGCACTGGGCCACTTGGACAATAAGAATATGTACATCAGGCTGTTGTTCATAGACTACTGCTTGGCATTCAACATCATCCACTCCAAACTTGTTTATCAAGGGAACATGTTCTCTGCTCATCCTTATGCAACATCGACTCTCTCTTCCATTGGTAGACCATAATCAGTATGAATTGGAAACAACACTTCCTCTTCGATAGCATCGGCACAGAAGCACCTCAGGACTGTGTATTCAGTCCCCAACTCAATTCGCTCTAAATCCATCCATGACTATGTAGCCAGACACAGTTTCAAAGCCATCTTTAAATTCACCAATGAAACCGCAGTTGTCGGTTGAATATTGGGTAATGATGAGTCGGAGTATCGGACGGAAATTAAAAATCTGATCTAAATCATGCGGAACAACAACCTGCCTCTCAACATCAGTAAGACCGAGGATCTGATGGTTGACTTTACAAGGGTAAGCGGAGGATCCACAAATCTATCATCTTCGCCGGGTTGGCAGTAGAGAGATTCACCAGCTTCAGGTTCTTGGGCATGCATCTCTCTGAAAATCTGCCCTGGGTAGAGCACATTGACACAATTGTAAAGAAAGTCCATCAGTGCCTCTACTTAGTAGATTGAGGAGATTTGATTTGTCGACAAATACTCTTGATCTTCTACAGGTATACGCTAGAGAGCATGATGACTGGTTGCCTCACGGCCTGGTTCGGCAACAAGAACACCCAAAGATGAAGGAAATTACAAAACTTGCTGGACGCCAATATTGCCTCCTCACCATCTAAGGGATCTACAGGAGGCACTGTCTCCAAAAGGCAGCCAGAATCATCGAAGGAGCACAACACCCTGGCCACGCTGTCATTTCACTCTTACCATCGGGAAGAAGGTATAAGAGTCTGAATAGTGTGACCACAAAGTTTAAGAATAACTTCTTCCCAACAACCATCAAATTCTTGAACACTGCACAACACGCACCGATGAACTGTGTAACCGATGAGTTGCACTAAGGACCGTGGACATTTTTGCACTCATAGCGGGGTTATTAATTTAATATTTTTCTTGTTTATTATATGTTATCTATGTGTATTGTGTTTGTAGGCCTGTTTTGCTATAACATGAAGAATTTCATTGTTCTTTTGTAGGTACTTATGGCAATGAAACATACTTGGCTCTTGATGTTCACTTTGCCTTTAGATGGGCAGGAACCTCACAGGGATACAGAGAGCAGTTATTCAGTCATTGGGAGGAGGCAGCTGAGGAATACCCTGGAGATGTATTTTCTTGCAGCTGATACCGGGAAGCCTTATCTGTAGCTAATACATACAGCCTTGCCTCCTTTCTTGAAGATGACCTCCTGGTGATGAGGATTTGTGATTGAAACACTTCACCACTGAGTTTTAGAATTTCAGCAGGGATATTGCCTGCTCCTGGAACCTTGTTATTTTTAAGTACGAATTGGAGCCTTCTCAATTAGTTCTTGGTTATTAGTCAATTAGCATGGCCTTCTTGTTAGTTGAGCATGGCATTAAGGTTGGCATAGAAAGACTGATGTGGAATGGAGTTGCTCCTATCATTCAGTTGAGAAGGACCTTGATGGTAATAATCTCCAGGATACTCCTGGTGCCAATTGCTAGCGAGGGTAGGAAGCGCTGGAGTGAGAGCCGAACCCGGGGCTTGGGATGGGGCCGTGACCGGGGCCAAATAAGTTCATGTGGCAGGTTTATACGACTTTGGTTAGACACCATTTGTAGTATTGTGTGCGGTTCTGGCTGCCCCATTGCTGGAAGGGTGTGGAGGCTTTGAAGAAGGTGCAGAAGAGATTTACCTAAATGCTGCCTAGTTTAGAGGGTAAAGGTTATAGAGGGGTTGCATAAACTTAGATCATTTTCTCTGGAACTCGTGAGGATGAGAGGAGCCCTAATAAAAGCATATAAAATAAGAGGCAAAGATAATGTAGGCAGTCGGAACCTTTATCCCAGACTCGAAAGGTCAAAGACTAGCGGGGCGGCACAATGGCACAGCGGTAGAGTTGCTGCCTCACAGCACTTGCAGCGCCGGAGACCTGGGTTCGATCCTGACAGATCCTGACTCTGGGTGCTGTATGTACAGAGTTTGTACATTCTCCCCATAACCACGTGGGTTTCTCTGGTGCTCCAGTTTCCTCCCACATCCCAAAGACTGTAGGTTAGATGAGAAACTCAGCGGGTGCGGCAGCATCTATGGAGCAAAGGAAATAGGCATGGTTTCGGGCCAAACCCCTTCTTCAGGTTTGTAGGTTAATTAGTTAGTGGTCAATCTGGTTAATTTTCCTATTTTCTTCAAAACGCTAGGCCACAGCCTTCCCATTTTCACACATTTGAGGTGATAAACATCTTCCCGTTGCATTCCCACCTATCTTTCCGGACTTTTTAATAGTTTAAAGTTTTTTTAAAAGCCAGAAAGCCTACCCATTTCGGACACCCGAGTGACGTCACAATGGACTCGCAAGGGAGGACGCGACACTCCGGGAGCACGGTGCACTCCAGCGCACCTGAGTGACGTCACAATGGACTCGCAAGGCGGGACGGGACACTCCGGGAGGAAGGGGCACTCCAACGCAATCGCGTGGCGGCCGCTGCCGGCAGGAAGGGTGCCGCTGGAGTGAGAGCCGAACCCGGGGCTTGGGATGGGGCCGTGCCCAGGGCCAAATAAGAACCAGCCGCTGGAACCAAGGACAGGCCTGGGTCCGAGGTCAGGGACGAGCCCACTGGAGCCCAGGCAGCGCCCGAGCTGGCGGCTCGAGTCTACAGCCAGTGCTGGGCCGAATACGAGAATCAGGCCGAGTTCCAGGCCCTGGCGTTGCTCCCCCTCACTACCCCCTCCCTATCTACCCTCACTCCCACCCTCTCTACCCTCCCTCTCTACCCTCCCTCCCCTCACTCTCCCTCTACCCCCTCCCTCTCTCTACCCCTTTCCCTCTCTGCCCCTCCCTCTCTACTACCTCCCCCTCCCTCTACACTCCCTCTCTACCCCATCCCCCTCCCTCTCTACTCCATCCCCCTCCCTCTCTTCCCCCTCCCTCTCTACCCCCTCCCTATCTACCTCATCCCCCTCCCTCTATTCCCCCTCCCTCTCTACCTCCTCCCCCTCCCTCTCTACACCCCTCCCTATCTACCCGCCCCCCTCCCTTTCTATTACCCCTCCCTCTCTTTCACCCCTCCCCCCCTCCTCTCTAGGGATTGAAGAGGGAGGGTGAGGAGGAGGAGGGAGTGCTGGGGATGAAGATAAATGAGCCGCGCCTGCACAGTTGGGGGCTATGCGTGAGTGGTGCAATATTGCATTGGGGGAATGGCTTGCGTTGGGGGAACGGGTGAGTGGTGCAATATTGCGTTGGGGGAATAGACCCAACGGGTCAGCACTTGGTCTAGTACCATTTAAAATGCTTTCTAAAATCTAGTTCAATTTGGCATCGTGTTCAGAATGGCCATTGTGCTCTGAAAACCCCTTTCTTTATTATACTGTTCCCTATTCTATGAACCTTCATAGGGGCTAATTCATCTAGAATTCAATGTAGTCCATTCACTATGGCTCCGATTGATTAGGAGTTGACAGGTAGTCTTTGAGACGTGACAAAATAATTAGCTTCACGAGATCCTTGAGAACTTCAATATTTTCTTGTGGTGACATTTCTGTTGAATCTGTGTTTTGTTGCCAGGTTAGTAGAGATGAGTAGACTTGGCAGTGGTTAGTTGCTCAGTCATCAGTACTAAGAATGCGGCAGATGCTGTTGCCATCCTTGTGTTCCCTTGCTTGGTTGATGAAATAATCTAGCTAGTACTGTTGCCTGGTGGCAGTTGTATTATGATTTAGTACTTTTCCCACTCAGCAAATAGGATGCTCGTTATGACAATGCCATACTCCAATGGTTTTGTCAGGGGAACCTATCAGATTTACTTTTTGCTACTGATCCTTTGACAATTATGGTTTTTCAAAGAGTTGTGTCATGGCCAATGATCGTGCAGCGTTCCCTCAGACGTTAATGATGGCCACTACTAGCTTGCTATGCTGACCAGTTTCTGTATTAGCTCTATACTCCCAACAAATGGCAGGGATAAACACTGCACATGGGCCTATGGCAGGCTATGCAGGATTTGAGGCTTAGTGTGGGACTGGGAAGATGAGCATTGTTAATGACTTCCACACTCAGTACATGATTCAAACACATCTTTAATCAGCACTGAAATTTAACAGCATGAAGGATGATTAGTTGTCAGTACATCCTGGTTGCTCCAACTGTCCGTGCTGGGAAACCAGTGTTAGTATAAGTATTACAGTGGGGTGGAGTTAGAAATGCTGGCTGGTGTGTGATTAGTTAACATGCAACATCAATCTGCAAGCATTATAGCTGGGACTGGGCAAGGTACATGGCGGGAATGTCATGTGGAGTAAGGCCATGTGCTTAGTTGAAGTGTGTGGGGAGAAGGGTGGGGTTCATGGCTGGAGTGCATGCAAGCACATATGGCATTGGCATAGTGTACTTTGACTAACACGGTTTCAGTTGCACCATTTCCCATTCTGAAGATTAGCTCCATTTCCACAGGAGGCTTGTTAGGTGCACATCATGCCAAGTAAGTTTGAGAAAAATGGTAATCTTTAGACATTAGAGCTACAGCGTGGAAACGGGCCCTTCAGCCCACCGCATCCGCGCCGACCAACGATCACCTCGCCCACCGGAGTACCCGAAGAAACCCTATGCAATCACAGAGAGAACGTACAAACTCCATACGGCAGCACCCATAGTCAGGATCAAACCCGGGTCTCTGGCGCAGTAAGGCATCGACTCTACTGCCTCGCCACTGCGCCGTCCCATTTGGCATGGCCCTCACTAAGATTGTTTGGTGCTGTGGCTTACATGATGTCATGGAACAATTTGTAAATTGGAGGCAAATTTTGACGGACAGCTGAACATGAGTAAATGGCAGTGTAAGTGCCACACAATGTACAAAGTTAGATGCAAAAGCAAACTGTGCAACGAGTGAGGAGGCAAATATTGGTACATGGAGTATAGTTTCAAAATATGGTTTTACCCATTTAAAAATAGTGATGAGGAATTTTCTTCTTTTGAGAAGTGTGTAAGTGACATTCTTTACTCCAGAGAACTCGGAGGGTTAGGTCATTGAATGCATTCAAGACTAATAATAGAGGTTATTATTGAAGCATAAGCGAATTATGGGTGATGGGAATGAACAGGAGTCAGAGTTAATATCAAAATCTTATCAGCCTAGATCTTATTAGAGGAGAATGAACTATACCCAATGTATTATTATGAAATAGTTTTCTGGGGAAGATGAATAGAAGAAAATTTTAACAGATCAGGCAAGAGTGAAGTTAAATGGTGTCACAGAGGCAGATATTATAGTCTTAGTGAGGATATTTTCTCCAAACTTCATATCTGTAAAAAGTATGATTCAAAGGATGTGCAATGCCTGGTTCAGGATCTGACAATTTCGAATGAATGGCATGGTTTTTTAGGTAGAAAACACTTTATATTCAGCTCAGATTTTAATGGTTTGGTTTTCTGCACATTATTCCTGGAAATATGATGAAATTGACTATTTAAAAGTCAAACACAGAAAATACTGGTTCCTGCCAAACGTTGGCTACATGTACCTGGGTGTGAGAGACCTAATACAGAATAATTCCCATTTGTAACATTGTGAAAAACCTGGAGAACTGATTTTTCTTTAGTAGATTAATGTCTCTGTACTTCACAATATAAATTAAACTGAAGTTGAACATATGAATAGAACAAATATTTCAAAATGTTCTAAGAGATTTGAGCAAAGCAGGTGTTTTTTGTTTTAATGATATAATATAGGTATTTGATTTATTTCCAGATTTTGACGGGTATATCTGATTTCTTGGCTTTCATGGTGCTTTACAATTACATCATTCCAATCTCACTTTATGTCACCGTTGAGATGCAAAAATTCTTGGGATCCTTTTTTATTGTATGGGATCGCGATTTGTACCACGAGGCTTCAAATCAGCGGGCACAGGTTAACACATCGGACCTTAATGAAGAGCTTGGACAGGTAAGAATTTTGTCTTGTCAAAGAGTTTGAGCATTAAATTTGATTAACTTCAGAGTTGTAGAATTATACAGCATGGAAATGGGCCCTATGGCCCAATTTGTCCATGCTGATGTTGATGCTCATCTAAGCTCGGCCACTGGCCTGCTTTTGCCTAAATCCCTCTAGCTGACCAACCAGAACTGCACACAGTACTCCCGAATGTGAGCTCACCAACGTCTTGTGCAGCTGTAACGTGACATCCCAACTCCTGTATTCAATATCCTGACACTGACTTTGTCATCCTGTCGTCCTGTGTCACCACTTTCAGGGAACTATGTACATGTGCAGCTAGGTCTCTTTGTTCTACAACACTCAGAGGAGAATAAATAGGATGAATACAGTGTCTGTTACCCAGGATAGGGGAATCAAGAGTCAGCGACTCAGATTTCTGGTGAGAGGGGAAAGATTTAACAAGAACCTGAGGAGTAACATTTTCACTCGGAGGGTGGTGGGTTTATGGAACAAGCTGCCAGAGGAGATAGTTGAGGCAGGTACTAAAACACACATTAAAAGATGGGTACATGGATAGGAAAGGTTTAGAGGGATATGGGCCAAATGCAGGCAGGTGGGACAAGCATAGACGGGACATCTTGGTTTGCATTGGCAAGTTGGGCCGAAGAGCCTGTCTCCAGGCCTCTAACAAATCCTTTCCTGGTTTGTAATCTTAAATAACCTTCTTCCCTGTCCACTACATCGCTAATATTGTTGTCATTTGCAAATGTACAGACCATAGAGTTATAGGTAATACAGCAGAGAAACAGGCCATTTGGTGCAACATATGTATTGTCTTTCCACTGACTGGATAGCCTTTAAAAAATACGCTTTTCACTGTCCCTTGGTGCATGTGATGATTAACTAAAATATCACTATAACTCTATCTATTCCCCTCATGATCTTATAGACCTCTATAAGATTACCCCTCATCATCCTGCACACCAAGGAATAAAGTCCTAGCCTGCCCAACCTCTCCTGATAGCTCTGGCCCTCAAGTCCTGGCAGCATAAATCTTCTCTGCACCCTTTCCAGCTTAACAACATCTTTCCTATAGCAGCGTGACCAAACTACTCCAAATGTGGCCTCACCAAAATCTTGTACAACGAAAAACGACCTTCCACAAACACCCTCTGCGTTCTTCCATGAAGCTAACCTTCTATCTAGTCAACTAGCTCTCCCTGGATCCCATGGGATCTAATCCTTCCAGAGCAGCCTACCATGCAAAACTTTATCAACTGCCTTGCTGAAATACACATAGACATCCATAGCTCTTCCCTCATCAACATTTTTGGTTACATCTTCAAGAAACTCAGTCTGATTCATGAAACATGGTCTCCCATTTACAAAGCCATGCTGTCGATTCCTAATTGGGCCGTCTATCTAAATGCATATATATCTTATCCCTCAGAATACTCTCCAGCAGCTTGCCCACCGCAGATGTCTGTAATTTCCAGCCTTTTTATTGCAGCCCTTTTCGAACAGAGGAGAAATTCTCAGAGGACCTTGCCATCTCTTGCAGCGCCACACAGAGGTGACTGCTTTGGTTCCTGATGGTTTCTTCTCTCTCTAGTCTTCACTAAGGAAGACACAAACAATCTCCCAGATGTACTAGGGGACAGATGATCTGAGGCACTAGCGATATCGCAATCTACCGCAGCTGCAGGAGCCTCCGACTGCAAGCGTTCCCTCGGTCGCTGGAGAACACCCGACCCAACTGGGGATCACAGGTACTGTACCTGGAAACACCAGGAAGACCTCCGGAGCCGAAGGGCAGGATCTCCCAGGAGCATCGGAGCTGGATTTGCTGACTGTGAGGGAATCCCCAATCGCAACGGAACTAAAGCTGCCGACTGTGAGGGAATCCCCGTTCCAGTGCAGGCTCTCAGAAACAGCAGGTACAGTACCTGGAAACAACGGGGAGGCCTCCATTGTGTCCGGAAACGTTCCCGACGGGCAGGACTTCAGGTCAGACTGAAGCGCAGCAGACTTCGGCCCCCTCTCCCTACCATCCTCCTGGCCAATGTACAGTCCCTTGAAAATAAAGTGGATGACTTAAGGGCAAGGCTGCTTTATCAAAGGGAGCTGAGGGAATGCTCTGTGTTCTGTTTTACAGAGACATGGCTCACCCCCAGCTCCCCAGACTCAGCGGTCCAGCCTGAAGGGTTCTCCATCCACCACATGGACCGCACATTGGCATCTGGGAAAGGGAGAGGAGGGGGCTTCTGCCTCATGGTCAACTCTGCGTGGTGCTCAGACATGGCAGTCCTATCCAATTCCTGCTCTCCACACCTGGAATACCTGGCTGTGAAGTGCCGTCCCTTCAACCTACCGAGGAAATTCACCTCCATCATCCTGACTGCGGTCTACATCCCACCCCAGGCTGATGTCCATCTGGCACTGGGGGAGCTGCACGCCGTGGTCAACAAACAGACATCTTACCCCGAGGCATTTACCACTGTAGCCGGGGACTTCAACAAAGCCAACCTGAAGAAATCGCTCCCTAACCTCCACCAACATGTCTCCTGCAGCACCACAGGACCAAACACCCTCGACCACTGCTACACCACCATCAAGGATGCCTATCACTCTATCCCGCGCCCTCACTTCGGTAAATCTGACCATACCACGATGCTGCTTCTTCCTGCCTACAGACAGCAATTGAAGAGCGCATCTCCCGAGGTGAGGACTGTACAGAGTTGGTCCAAGGGGGGAGAGGGGCAGAGGAACAATTCCAAGACGGTTTGGAGTCTGTAGACTGGGCAATGTTCAAGGACTGGGCAACGGACCTGAATGAATATGCCACAGTCGTTACAGACTTCATAAAGAAACGTGTGGAGGACTGCATCCCAACAAAAACCTTTCGAGTGTTTCCTAACGAGAACCATTGGATGAGCCATGAGATCTGCATTCTCCCGGGCATGCAGGTCTGGAGATACAGGGGTCTACAAGAAGTCCAGATATGACCTTGGTAAGGCAATCAAAAAGGCAAAAAGGGACTTCTGCTCCAAGCTGGAGGATGAGACGGATGTTCGGCAGCTGTGGCGGGGCTTGAATGCCATCACCTCCTACAAGGTGAAATCAGGAGGCAGCTCAAATGTCAGCGAAGCATCACTCCCTGACGAGTTCAATGCGTTTTACGCACACTTTGATAGGGAGAACACCGATGTGCCTTCCCGAGCCCCCATTCGCCGTGTTGGTATTTCGGTCACAGTCACAGAGGCCGACGTCAGAAGATCCTTCAGAGGGGTGAACCCTCGAAAAGCACCTGGAATTGATGGTATACCCTGGCGTGTTTTAAAAACCTGTGCAGACCAACTGGCTGGAGTTTTTACGGACATTTTCAACCTCTCAGTTCTGAGGTCTGAGGTTTCAAAGGGCATCAATTATACCGGTGCCTAAGAAGTGCAAGGTGACGTGCCTCAATGACTATCGACCAGTGGCACTAACGTCTGTGGTGATGAAGTGCTTTGAGAGGTTAATCACGGTGCAAATCAACTCCTACCTCGACAAAACCCTGGACCTTCTGCAGTTCGCTTACCGCCACAACAGATCTCACAGGTGGATGCGATCTCACAGGCTCTCCACTCCGCTCTGGACCACTTGGACAACAAAAACTCATATGCCAGGCTGTTATTCATTGACTACAGCTTGGGATTTAATCATCCCCTCCAAGCTCTCAGAACTGGGTCTCCGCGCATCCCTCTGCAATTGGATCCTCAACTTCCTCATTCACAGACCACAGTCTGTCCATATTGGTGGAAATGTGTCATCCTCAATAACAATCAGCACGGGAGCACCTCAAGGCTGCGTGCTCAACCCCCTGCTGTACTCACTCTATACTCATGACTGCGTAGCCGGACATAGTGCAAACTCCATCAACAAGTTCGCCGATAGGGACGAGTCGGAGCATAGAAGTGAGATTGACCGATTGACCAAATGGTGCAAGCACAATAACCTGGCTCTCAACACCAGCAAAACCAAGGAACTGATTGTGGACTTTGGAAGAGGTAGGATGGGGACCCACAGTCCCGTTGGTATCAACGGGTCGATGGTGGAAAGGGCCAAGAACTTAAAATTCCTGGGCGTGCATATTTCCAAAGATCTCGCCTAGTCCCTGAACACTGATGCAATGATAAAGAAAGCACATCAGCGCCTCTACTTCCTGAGAAGATTACAGAGAGTCGGTATGTCAAGGAAGACTCTCGAACTTCTACAGGTGCACAGCATGCTGACCTGTTGCATCGTGGTTTGGGTCGGCAACTTGAGCGTCCAGGAGCAGAAAAAGCTGCAAAAAGTTGTGAACACTGCCCAGTCCATCATCGGCTCTGACCTGCCCACCATCGAGGGGATCTAACACAGTCACTGCCTCAAAAAGGCAGCCAACATCATCAAGGACCCACACCATCCTGGCCACACACTCATCTCTCTGCTGCCATCGGGTAGAAGGTGCAGGAGCCTGAAATCTGCAAATCTGCAACATCCAGGTTCAGGAACAGCTGCTTCCCCACAGCCGTCAGGCTATTAAACACAACTTCAAACAAACTCTGAACTATAACAGCCTATTGCACTTTATCTGTTTATTTATGTGTGTGTGTGTGTGTGTGTATATATTCTATGATATGTGGACTCACTGATCTGTTCTGTATTTATGCCTGCAATGTTCTGTTGTGCTGCAACAAGCAAGAATGTCATTGTCCTATCTGGTGCACATGACAATAAGCTATCTTGACTTGACTTGATCTAGGGAGACAGAGGAATTGAAAGAAATTTGCATTTGGCGAGAAATAATATTGGGTAGACTGATGGAACTGAAGGCTGATAAATCCCCAGGGCACGATGGTCTGAATCCCAGGGTACTCAAGGAGATGGCTCTGAAAAACATGGACGCATTGGTGATCATTTTCGCCAAGTTGAAACCATTGAGGGTAGGGAAGATTCAAACAAGAGGGCATGACATGAGAATTATGGGACAGAAGTTTAGGGGTAACATGAGGGGGAACTTCTTTACTCAGAGAGTGGTGGCTGTGTGGAATGATCTTCCAGCAGAAGTGGTGGAGGCAGGATCGATTGTAACATTTAAAAGTAAAGTGGATAGGTATATGGATAGGAAGGGAATTGAGGGGTATGGTCTGAGTGCAGGTAGATGGGACTAGGGAAAAATAAATGGTCGGCACGGACTGGCAGGGCCGAGAAGGCCTGTGTCCGTGCTGTAATTGTTATATGGTTATAAGTTCTGTAAATTCAGGATCAGTTCCTGTGGATTGGAGAGTAGCTAATGTTATCCCACCTTTCAAGAAAGGAGTGAGAGAGAAAACGGGGAATTATAGACCAGTTAGCCTCACATCGGAGGCGGGGAAGATGCTGGAGTCAATTATTAAAGAAGTAAGAACGGCACATTTGGAAAGCAGTAAAAGGATTGGTTCAAGTCAGCATGGATTTACGAAGGGGAAATCCTGCTTGACTAATCTTCTGGAATTTTTTGAGGATGTGACAAGTACAATGAATGAAGGAGAGCGAGTGGATGTAGTGTATCTGGACCATCAGAAAGTCTTTGATTAGATCCCACACAGGAGATTAGTGGGCAAAATTAGAGCACATGGTATTGGGGTTAGGGTATTGACATGGCTAGAGAATTGGTTGGCAGACAGGAAACAAAGAGTAGGAATAAACGGGTCCCTGTCAGAATGGCAGGCAGCGGTGAGTGAAGTGCCGCAAGGCTCGGTGCTGGGGCCACAACTATTTACAATATATATTAATGATTTAGATGATGGGATTAAAAGTAACACTAGCAAATTTGCACATGACACAAAGCTGGATGACAGTGTGAACTGCGAAGAGGATGCTAGAAGGTTGCAGGGTGACTTGGACAGGTTGGGTGAGTGGGCAGATGCAGTATATTGTAGATAAATGTGCGGCTATCCATTTTGGCAGCAAGATCACAAAGGCAGATTATTATCTCAATGGTGTCAGATTAGGAAAAAGTGAACGAGACCTGGGTGTCCTTGTACACCAGTCACTGAAAGTAAACATGCAGGTCAAGTCAAATCAAGTTTATTCGTCACATACACATGCGAGATGTGCAGTGAAATGAAAAATGCTTGCGGATTGTGCAAAAAAAAAACACAAAACCAAATGGAACACAAACAAAAACAGAAATGGAACGGGTACAGCAGGCAGTGAAGAAAGCTAATGGCATTTTGGCCTTCAAAACAAGAGGATTTGAGTATTAGAGTAAAGAGGTCCTGCTGCAGTTGTACAGGGCCCTGGTGAGACCACATCTGGACTATTGTGTGCAGTTGTGGTCTCCTAATTTGAGGAAGGACATCCTTGCTATTGAGGGAGTGCAGCGTAGGTTCACAAGGTTAATCCCCGGGATGATGGGACTTTATATGAGGAAAGACTGGACTTGAAGGATACTGGAATTTTGAAGGCTGAGAGGGGATCTTATAGAAACATAAAATTATTAAAGGATTGGACAAGCTAGATACAGGAAAAATGTTCCCAATGTTGTGGCAGTCCAGAACCAGGGGCCACAGTCTAAGAGTTATCGGGGAGGCCATTTAAAACTGAGATACAAAAAAACTTTTTCACCCAGAGAGTTGTGAATTTATGGAATTCCCTGCCACAGAAGGCAGTGGAGCCCAGTTCACTGGATTAATTTAAAAGAGAGTTAGATAGAGTCTTGGGGCTTGCGGAATCAAGGGGTATGGGGAGAAGGCAGGCACAGGTTCCTGATCGTGGATGATCAGCCATGATGACAATGAATGGTGGTGCTGGCTCAAAGGGCTGAATTGTCTCCTCCTGCACCTATTGTCCATGTTTCCATGGTTACTCGATTTCCATTAATGTACATACAATCTCTTTGGATTTTCCACACTATGTATTATTTGCCAGACCTACCTCATTCTGCCCTTTTTCCCCCTCTAGATTTTCTTCTTAAGAATTCAATGTTAACTACATTGCCATCAAACAACAGTGGATCCAGCACGGATCCCTGTGGCACACTACTGGTCACAGGCCTCTGGTCTGAATAACAACCCTCCACTACCACTCACTGACTCCTTGTTGTATCTAATTGGCTAGCTCGCTCTGGATCCCAAGTGATTTAACCTCCCAAACAAACCTACCGTGCAGGCCCTTGTTAAAGGCCTTGCAAAAGTCCATATAGATGATGTCTTCTGCCCTGCCTTTATAGATCCTCTCAGTCACTTCTTCAAACTTGTGGGATGTTGTTTCCCACATTCAAAGCCATGCTGACTATCTATAATCCTTGCCTTTCCACATGCAGGTAGATCCTGTCTTCACAATACCATCCAGTATCTTTCCCACCACTAGTATTAGGCTCACCTGCCGGTGGTTCTTTGTAGTTTCCTGGAGAATACTTTGATCACAAAGTACAAACATGTTTGTGTTTTATGTGTTTGAACATTTACGTTGCAAGTATTAATGCAATATATTTTGTTAAATTGAACTCAAAAGATCAATTGCAAACAGTTCTATAATTTGGAAGTACCATTTAATTGAATTACATATTCAACTGTAATTATGTTCTGTGATGACCAACCAATCCTCCCTATCTTAATCCCTTCCCCTTTCCCTCTGCTCCCACCAACCCCTCCCACTCCAAAGCAGCTGCAACTACATCATAAGTCATACAGCGATACAACGTGGAAACAGGCCCTTCAGCCCAACTTGCCCACACCGGCCAACATGTCCCAGCTGGACTAGTCCCACCTACCCGCGTTTAGTCCATATTCCTCTAAACCTGTCCTATCGATGTACCTGTCTAAATGTTTCTTAAACATTGGGATAGTCCCCGTCTCAACTACCTCCTCTGGCAGCTTGTTCCACACACCCACCTCCCTTTGTGTGATCCTATTGAAATGTTTCCCGTTCACCTTAATCCTATGTCCTCTGGTCGTCAATTCACCTACTCTCAGCAAGACTCTGTGCATCTACCCAATCTATTCCTCTCATGATTTTATTCACCTCTATTGTTACCTGGTTAAGATACGCATCACTGTGAAATGACTTTTCCAGTGATAAATTATGTTTTAAATTAAAGATTCAGATCCCACACGGAATATGTATAATGTGATTTAATTCCTTACTTAGGTGGAATACCTATTAACAGACAAAACTGGAACATTGACTGAAAATGAAATGAAATTCAGGGAATGCTCCATTAATGGCATTAAATACAAATATACCAATGGCACTTTGATCCCTGAAGGAGCGACTGGAGAGATTAACAGACAAACATTTGTAAGTTCCAATTACATTAGATATACGTTACTTCAACACGATTTTTTTATTTTATATTGTACTAGACCAAGTGCTGATCCATTGGGTCTGCTCCCCCAACGCAAGATTCCACCACTCACCCGTTCCCCCAACGCAAGCTGTTCCCCCACCGTAATATTGCACCACTCATACATAGCCCCCAACTGCGCAGGCACCGCTCATTTTTCTTCATCCCCAGCACTCCCATCTCTTCCTCTTCACCCTCCCTTTTCAATCCCTAGAGAGGGACGGGGGGTAGAGAGGGAGGGGTGGTAGAGAGGTAGGGGGTGCAGAGAAGGAGGGGGGTGGGGAGGGTGGTGGGGGTAGAGGGAGTGGGAGGGTGGTAGAGTTGGGGGGGAGGGAGGGTAGAGAGGGCGAGGGATGGAGAGGGAGGGAAGTAGAGAGGGAGGGGGCAGAGAGAGAGAGAGGGAGGGGATGGGGGTAGAGGTAGAGGGAGGGGGGGTAGAGTTGGGGAGAAGGAGGGTAGAGAGGGTGGGAGTGAGGGTAGATAGGGAGGGGGCATCTCCCTCCACACACCCCCAGCTCCCTCCTCCATCCCCCCCCCCCCCCCCATCTACTTCTACCACCCCACCCCATCTCCCCCCTCCTCATTTCGCTCATCCTCCTCCCATCACTCCCATTCCCTGCCCCAGGACCTACCCAGGTTGTAGATCAGTGCCAGGGCCTGGAACTCAGCCTGGTTCTCGTACTCTGCCCGGCCCGGGCTGTAGATGCCAGCCGTCAGATCGGCCGCCGCCTGGAGTGTCCCGTCCTGCCTTGTGAGTGCATTGTGACGTCACTCGGGTTTTTTTTTCCAAAATAGGTGAGTATTCGGGCTGTTTTTAAAACTTTAAGCAATTAAAATGTTAGGAAATATAGGCGGGGATCCGATGGGAAGATGTCTATCGCCTGGACGGGAAAAATGTGAGTAGAATGTCTGAAAGTGGGAAGGCTGTGGCCTAGCGTTTGGAAGAAAATAGGAATTAGCCAGATTGTGCCCAGATGACTGACACAGACAGACAGACATACACAAACAAGGGAAGTGTTTTAGTAATATAGATTTTGGTGATCTCCATGTGACAAATGTTGACAATGGCTTGAGTGGATTTTTTACGTGCAGTGTTAGTGTGAAATCATCTTTCATCTAGGTCAGTTTAACCCTATCCTCTCCTCAACAAATGCAAGTATGAAATAGAAACCTAGACACACAGAAAATAGGTGCAGGAGTAGGCCATTCGGCCCTTCGAGCCCGCACCACCATTTAATATGATCATGGCTGATCATCCAACTCAGTATCCCGTACCTGCCTTCTCTCCATACCCCCTGATCCCTGTAGCCACAAGGGCCCCATCTAACTCACTCTTAAATATAGCAAAATGCTATATTTAAGAGGGAGTTAGATGTGGCCCTACACACACTGGGGACAATTTTACATTTATACCAAGCCAATTAACCTACAAACCTGTACGTCTTTGGAGTGTGGGAGGAAGCCGAAGAGCTTGGAGAAAACTCATGCAGGTCATGGGGAGAACGTACAAGCTCCGTACAGACAGCACCCATAGTCGGGATCGAACCCGGCTGCAAGGGATGTAAGGCAGCAACTCTACCGCAGCACCACCATGCCTCCCTTTATTGAATTTACATTGTGCAGAGTATGCAGTTAGGATTGCTGCTAATATAATTTTGTAGTTTCAACATACTCAATTCATCCCAGGCAAAATGATTAACATTGAATAAGGTTATTAAAGGTAAATATGTACATATAGCATGTCTATAAACCCTCCCCAATGTTTCATTTTGTGTCTACTACATTTCAATGTCTCATCTCTATGACCCTTGTATTGGAAATTGAGGATCTTAACTATTGTCATCGAGTTGGCATATTATGCTGTCATTATGTCTTTGTTGAGTGGTGTGGGCTGAATCACCTGCAGCTCAACACCGACAAGACTAAGGAGTTAGTGGTGGCTTTAGAAGGAGAGGAACACCCCTGCCCTCTGTCTCCATCAAGGGCGTGGATGTGCAGTTTACCAAGGAGACCAAGTACCTTGGAGTGTACCTGGACAGTAAACTGAACTGGTCCAGGAATGCTGAGGCACTGTACAAGAAGGGACAGAGTCGTCTGTACTTTCTGAGGAGGCTACGCTCCTTCAACGTCTGCAGTACAATGCTGAAGATGTTCTATCAATCGGTGGTGGCCAGTGCCATCTTCTACGCTGTTGTGTGCTGGGTTAGCAGGGCGAAGGCCGTGGACGACAACAGAATCAACAAGCTCATCAGGATGGATGGCTCCGTCCTGGGAGTGAATTGGATTCATGGGAGGTGGTCTTGGAGGGGACGATGCTCCTCAAACTGCGGAGCATCTTGGACAATACAGCTCACCCCTTCCATGACACACTGGTCAACCTGAGGAGCACCTTCAGCAACAGACTGGTTCCACCAAGATGCAGCACAGAATGCCTGGGATAGTTATATCGTATCGTAAAAATTAGATTAGTGTCATTCAAAAAAGACTGTTTTATTGCTTTCAGTTGTGTCTGATTATTTTCTTTCATCCTCCCTTATATATTGAATTATGTTTCTAAGATCTAGTCGAGGCAAAATCTAAGGCTTTACAACTGACTCATGCAAAGTTGCTGCAATTTTGGCTGTTGCTGGCTGAAGAGTACTTATCCTGCTTAATAGTATGCCTTCCTAATCTACCCTTCAGGTAATTGTAGCAGAACTGAATGAGATCTTAATTTGAATCGAGATCAAACCCAGGATAACCATATAACAATTACAGCACGAAAACAGGCCTTCTCGGCCCTTCCAGTCCGTGCCGACCATTTATTTTCCCCTAGTCCCATCTACCTGCACTCAGACCATACCCCTCCATTCCCTTCCCGTCCATATACCTATCTAGGATGATTTGCGTTCTACTATTTCTTTGTTCTTGATGAGATTTGGTTTGGCTAGACGAATGAATGTGTTATGATTGCTTTACGCTTCTTTTCCTAGACTAATGAAGAAGTGATGTTCTTGAAGGCAATATCACTGTGCCACACTGTGCATATTAGTGATTTGGAAGAGACTATCTTGAGGCATGCTGCTGCTGATGTATCCAAAGTACAATACTATGCTGCCTCACCAGATGAAATAGCTTTGGTAGAAGCTGCCAGAAGGTGAGCTTTTTTCCCCCCTTATTATTAATTTAACCTATCAATCTGGGTATTCATTCTCTAATTACATTATTTCTTTGAATCTGAATTCAATATTTTGAGCAAGAAACACACATCAGATCTTTACTGATTGTGCTGTCCCATAAAATATGAGAGGTCCTTATTCCCAGTTACTTGAACCCTTCAGCCATTATGACAATAAATGAAGATACTCCTGCAATATGATGAACTGATAACAAGAAGTTTGGCATGCTATAAATGTGTTGTTCTTCCAGTAACTTCAGCATTGTGGCTGTGACATCCAATGTGATATTTTAATGGATGTTCACATACTTAATTTCAGGTTATTGTGAAGTTTGACGCATTTAAGTGGCGTTTGCAGGGGTTTACTACTTGTACTTGTATGTGGATTATTTCAAGCATGCAATATATGTATTCAGAACAATATGCTAATGTACTTGAGCCCATTGAGTATTGCTATACATGGCGGCAGACTGTAATGATTCGTTTTAACATGGTGCAGTCTTCTGTTTACTGTGCAATGTTGTTGACTCTAGGTTTTGGTTGAGTAGTCAAGTGATCGCTGAGAAAGGCCGCAAGTCTATCAAATAGCTTAAAGTTTGACGAATATTGATTTCCAAATGTCGTGAATGATGAAGTTTGGTGTTTTTAGTGCCACTCACAGATGAAAGTACAAAATCTTATTTGACATTTCAGTGCAGTGCCATTACCTTTGCAAAATGCTTCTAGGCATCCTAGGATCATGAACATAGAGCAGTGCAAGTAATTCTGGTCTAACACCGTAATTGCATTTTGAAGAAACTTTGTATTATAAAATCAATGCAGTCAAAAGGCTAGATGCTAGAGGGTTTCAGATTTGCAGGTACTACGTTTTTCTTTTTCCACAGGGTTTTCAAAAATAAGTCTTTTAAATAGCTACACCTTTATTTTTGTTACTGCAAGCAAAAATACCAAATACTGAATATTCAATTTTTTTTAAAGGATATTATTGCACGTGTCAATAGAAGCATTACGTGTCAAATTTAATAGCCACTTGTGATGAAACTTGCAGCTGTGTTCTTTAGACATTGGCATGTAAGAGTTTACATAGAAACAATTTTTATTTCACTGGACTGTTGTTTTACTTCGGAGTCACGTGAGTGACTACGTGAAGAACCCCGATCGCCCGCAGTGCGCGTCATTACGACACACGCATTTGCGAAGCACTGTACTGGCAGGCACGTCGCTCCTGCCAGCGGTAAGTTTAATCTCCAGGTAAGTTGTGTTTTTTACCTGTTTTTTGATGTCCTGCAGGAACCTTTTTCCACAGAGGTTCCTGCCGGATGCTTCGCGGGTGCCGATGAGGGAACCAGCTGCGGGCTGTGGGGAAACCCCGGTCCAACCGTGGAAGCGGGTAGCTGGAGAATGTCGGGCTCGCGGAGTTCAGTCACTGACAAAACGGTCAGTGACTTCTGAGCGCTGGGTTCCCGGGGAGGGGAATTCCGACAGAAGTGCGGTTCTTAGACCACAGTGGCCCAGTTGGGGCTGAAGCTGACCAGAACGGTCAGCCCGGGTGCCGTGGGGGGGGTTCCCCTTGTTAAGGCACACAGACGCTAGGGTTCCCCGGAGAGGGGAAACCCAGCAGCAATGCGGTGTCCAGACTGCAGTGGTCCCTAGGATAGTGGGTAAACCGACCAATGTGGTCAGCCCTGATGCCGGAAGGGTTCCCCTCCGGGTAATGTAAAAAATGTATGTTGACCAGGATGGGGAGGAGGCTCCATCTAGATACACTCCAACTGCAGGAGTTGTGACAGTGCCGGCATATGGGAGAGCCAGCAGCACCTTTGCACAGGGCTGCTTTAAGGGATGCCGATTCTATGGTAATGCCGGGCCTATGGGTGAGCCCGACCCAGCAGCACCTATTGCACAGGGCTGCTTGATGGGATACCGGGCATAAGGATGAGCCCGAGCCAGCAGCACCCATTCCACAGGGCTGCTTTATGAGATACCGAGTCGATGGACCGCCGGCCTATGGGAGAGGCCACACCAGCAGCACCATGTAACAAGGCTGCTTTATGTTGAGGCCGAGGCTATGGCAGCACCGGCATATGGGAGAGCCACGCTAGCAGCACCTTGTAGCAGGGCTGCTTAATGTAGGCAGCAACATCTGTAGAAGGGCTGCATAATGTTTCCCTCATGGAAGAGGTGAGCTTCCCGGGACAGTTTGTTCTGACACTGAAGTTCTACAGCTAAGGGACCATTTACAAGTGGGTAAGATTTACACTTGGTTGAACAATACAAATGATTAAGACATTTTAATCGATTTAGAGGCATCTAACCATGTAACATTGGACAATGCTAGCATTCTAAGCAGGCTGGAATTGGGCCATAATTGTATTAAGGCAGGCGCAGTACTTTGGCCAGGGTTGCCTTCGAGATAGGTTCAAAAATATGGGCAGAATTGTCTTTCGAGACAGGTCTCAATTATGGCCAGAGTTGTTTTAGACAAATTAGAATTAGCAGACAGGCTCATTATTATGGTCAGGTTTGTCTTACAAGACAGGCTCGGGAATCGGGCCAGTTGCCGTTCAAGGCAGACACGAAGGATGACAGGCGTGGCCTGTTCATTGTGAAATGTGGCTGATTAACAACTGGATTCATAGGGTGTGCCCATTTACAGTGATCATTGGAGATATTTGGAGGAGGCATTGCTGTGATGAGGCAATATAATAGTATGATGACAATAAAAGCATTCAAACAGGACTAGTCAGATTTCCAAAACTTTGCTATGTCTGGATGATAATTTTTAACGCTGTATTTTGATAAAATCCACTGTTTCAGTCTCAAACCATGTTTGAGAAATTGGGCTCTATTCAATTAAAATAGTAAGATTAAACGAGAACTTACCAGTTTGAAGTTTGATCTTTATTTTATGAGGTGTTACGATGAGGGATTACGTGAAGACCCCGCCAGCACGCATGCGCGACATTCTTCAAAGCAGTGGTGTGAAATCACAGAACAACCAGTCACAATGACTGACATAGTAAGAGAAAAAGAGAACTTTCATACCAGGTGATCTTTATAATAGAGGGTCGGGAGCGGAGGGCACGTAATCCCTCATCGTAACACCTCATAAAATAAAGATCAAACTTCAAACTGGTAAGTTCTCGTTTAATCTTACTATTTTACTTCGGAGTCACGTGAGTGACTACGTGAAGATTTCAAAGCTCTGTGATTTCATGCCCTGGAAGCTCCATGCTCACACACCGCTAAAGCTGGGATAAGAGGATGGACGTGATTCAGACAAGACACTGGCTGAAAAACAAAACAGGTATTTATTCATACCAAACACAATATTGTGTCCCATAAGGGTTATTTATCTGGCAGCACTTAAAATCCTCCCTGCATAATTGTCAGGGGAGGTCACGGGTTTGTTGTAAAAGCGGTGGAAGGTTTTCTCATTGTTCCAACCCGCTGTGGCCAGGATGTGATCCAGTGGTACCTCCATCCTTCTAGCCGCCGTGGTGGATGCTGCCCTGGTGGAGTGAGATTTATACACATTAGTATCCACCCCGCCGCATCCAGTACCACCCTTAACCATCTGGAAATGGTTTGCACCGTGACCCTGTGATGAGGCTTCTTGTGACTGACAAGCAAAGCTGTTTCCGTGCCTCTAGATCTTTAGTGACTGAAATGTATCGCAGAATCAATGTAACGATACAAAGACGGGTGTCCGCTGGGTAAGCCAGGAACTCCAAAGTATGTCCAGACACTCCGGGTCGATCTTGCTTCAATAGTCCCTGCACCTGGAATGTAATCTTCCCACTGGTAATTGCCATGGCATCCAGACTGAGTTTGTGCAGGGACTGGACCCGTTGCGCCGTGATCAGTGCCATTATCATGACCATTTTGTAGGTTAATTTGGCCAAAGGGAGTCCCGTGTTCGGTGTCCATCCTCTCAGCATCGTCAATACCGTGCTGATGTCCCAGGTATGGCTATATCTGGGCCTGGGGGGATTGGAATTAAATATTCCCCTCATAAATTTGGATACTAGGGGATGTGACCCAATTCCCAATTGGTCACTCCCCTTGCCCAAGTAATACGATAGGGCACTCCTGGCACAGTTAATGGTGCTGTAGCTTAGACCCTCATCGTAATGAAGGGTAGCCAGAAACTCCAGCACTTCCGTGATGGTGGCGGTTTCGTATGTTGTTTTGGTAGTCACGCAGAATCCTTCCCATTTCCTGATGTAGGTCAGGTACTGCTTCCTTGTGGACTCTCTGCAGGCTGCCGTGATGGTATCAATGGTCCTGTTGGAGAGTCCGAATCCATGAAGTGGCCGTTTTAAAATCTGCAAATTAACAATCCCATGCGGTCATGACATGGATGACATTCTCCTGTAACAGGATGAACAAGCAGGCTAGGTCTTTTATTCACCCTGATACAGGGTTCTGTGGCCATCTTCTGTACCAGAGGGAACCATGGTTGAGTAGGCCAGTCGGGCACTACCAAGATACCCGATGCGGAGTCTTGCTTGATTTTTTTGCAAGACCCGACTGATGAGGCAGAAAGGGGGGGAAAGCGTAGCAAAATAAATCCCCCCGGTGTAACGAGAAAGCATCCATCGCTACTGCCCCCGGGTCTGGCTCCCAAGCAACATACGTTGGTAGTTGGTGATTTAGCCTGGACGCGAAAAGGTCGATATCTGGTGTCCCATAACGTTCTACAATATCTGCGAACACATTCCGATCCAACATCCATTCTATGTTGTCGTTGAATTTCCGTGACCTGGTGTCTGCCACTGTGTTTAATTTACCTGGAAGGTAAGTTGCGGAGATCCAAATTTCTCTTTGCAGACACCAGTGCCAGATATTGTTGGCCAATTCATCACACGATATCGACTTTACACCGCCCATGTGGTTAATATAGGCTACCACCGTGGTGTTGTCAATCTGTATTCTAACATGAACTTTGTGCATGTTAGTGCAGTATGCCTTAAGGCCGTGAAATGCTGCCAGCATTTCTGAATAGTTAATCCCTAAGTTTTTAAATAGGGTTAACTCTGGTGCACTCCATCTACCTCCACAGCTGGAGGTAGTGTTAGTAGCTCCCCACCCTTTGGCACTGGCATCCGTTTGTAAGGTGATCGAGGGATTGGTGATAGTAATGGGTTTGGAACAATTTTGGGCATTACCCATCCACCAATATAATTCGGCTTTTGCCTTTTCTGGAATTTTCATGGGCCTATCAAAATGGCCAGCATGATTTTTGAGCGCTGTAATTTTGGCTCTTTGTAAGTTTTGGTAATGTAAGGGCCCATATTGTGCTGCAGGAAATGCAGCTACTATCTTCCCAATCACCCTGGCCACCTGCCGAATGGATGGGACCTTAATGCCAATGAGGCTCCTGCAAGCCTCTATCAGGTCTTCCACCTTGCTTGGTGGTAACGTGACAGACATTTGCACTGAGTCAATAATGAACCCCAAATATTTCATGGTGGTAGAGGGTTCCAATATTGATTTATCTGGATGTATCGTAAACCCCAGTTTCTGAAAAAGATGTTTCGTGGCTGTGACTGCCAAGGTAGCCATTTCCAAATTCTCCCCCACTATGAGGATGTCATCAAGATAGGCCATAACAGTATGATTCTGTTTCCTTAAATAGGCCAAAGCTGGTTTTAATATCTTGGTAAACAATCTGGGTGCTGACGATAACCCATTAGGCAAAGCTTTATATTGCCATAATTGTCCCATCCAGATAAATTTTAAGTATTTCCTATGATCCTTGTGTATGGGTACTGAATAGTATGCATCTTTGAGGTCAACGCATGCCATGTAGTACCCATTGGCTATAAGCTGGATAGCAGTGTCGAAGGTGTCCATTTTAAAATGAATATACTGGACAGAAGTATTCAGGTCGGTCAAATCTATGATAATGCGGCAACCGCCATCTTTTTTGTTTTTAGTGAATATATTAGACACGAACTCCTGAGGTTCTTTAATGGCCTTCTCAATTACCCCTTTTTCTATCAACCTCTGTAGTTCAGCATGCCCTGCTGCCTTATCTCTATGAGAAAGGACGAATTTCCGACTAGGTGCATGCTGTACCGGGGTAGGGAGTTCGTGAATAAATTCAATTTTGTAGCCCTGAATACTCCTGAGTATATAAGGATCAGAGGTAAAAGTGAGCCAATTCTCGAGGAACATGTGCAACCTGCCCCCTATGCAAAGTGAATTTGGGCTAGTAGTGTTCCTGGGGATCCCAGACCCACCTACCTCCATGGTTACTGCCGGTGTGGTGGTTTCTGGCCTTGCTTCCTCGGCTGGTTGTAGATGTTCTGGGAGTGGCGCATCTTCCAAGGAGGCCGGCCTGGGCCTTGGCCTAAAAAAGACCGCTGAGCAGGTATGCCGGCCTTCGAGCTTTCACCACCGGCAGACCTGTTAGGGTAACTCTGCCCGGTGGGTGCGTAGGGGTGCGTTCTGTGTGGGTGATGAGGCTTAGTGTACCCAGGTACTTTAATAAGGCCCAAAGCCTTAGCCTCCTCGTCAAGATCTTTGACCTGTTTGGGGAGATCTTCCCCGAATAGCAGGCTTGGAGGCTGCGTCTTCCCAGGCTTACACAACCCCGCGAACTTGGGGTTAAGCGCCGGCTTTATAATGCTTTTCCTGAAATTATTTATTTCATACTGTGTGTTGCACAGTAAGGCCAAAGCATCTTGTAGTTCTTCCGGCATATCCACTCCCACTGCTGTTCTGGCTACTGCAGTAATCCCTGCGGTTAGGAGCTTCAGGATCTTCTGAAGTTTCATCTCCTGCCCTCTACTCGAGGGGCTCATGTTTCCCCATATCGGGTTGTTTACCGCGGGTACATTTAATGACTTGCAGTTTTCTGGCGCCATATATTTGTCTGCTGTGGCATTGATGGCCTGTTCCTGAAGTTGGTTAGTGGCCATATAATCAATGCTGGCAGCCAGCTTGGGGTGGATGGGTAGGCCCTTCTGGTTGGGCATGGCATGTTTGCTCACCACATCCATATAATCTTCACACACCCCTGACGCTGCAGGTGCTTCAGCCAACCCCCTTCTTCTGGGTCAGCCCAGTTCTGACCCTCAATGCTCCCCTGTATAGAAGGGGATACATTTGGCAGTCCTCTAAGGGAACTTGCCGTGGGCCTACTAGGGGTCCCACTGTGATCCTGCCCCTGCTTTAGCAGGTCACGTTGGAGCAGCTGCTCCATCATCCGCTCAATGCGGTCAAGGCGACCTCCGTCGCTGCCTGCGAGCGGGGTGCCCTCGGGACCGGACTCCGCTGAGTCGGCCCCGGCCGACTTCCGGGTAGTTTTCCCCGACCGTGGCGTACCAACGGTCTCAAAGTCCGAAAAGTCGGGAGCTGCAGGTAGAACCTGTAGCTCTGGAGAGGCGGTTCTCCGTTGGCTGCTGTCCTTAGCCGCTGATTTGGCCGCCGCTCTCTTAGATTTTCTCCCTTCCATAATGGTCGACTCACTCCTTCGGTGAGACTTACCTGGCGTGAGCTTTTTAAACTCACGCTGGAGGAGCCCCGCTCCTCCCGACCGTCGCTTCCGCATGCGTACGACGATATGTCGCGCATGCGTGCTGGCGGGGTCTTCACGTAGTCACTCACGTGACTCCGAAGTAAAATTATTATCAAATAGACTTGTTGGAGGTGTTGCAGAGCATCATACCCCAAGACATGAAAGCCGACGGGTCAGTATTAGTCTGACACCGGGTCCATGGCAGCATCGGCCAATTGGAGAGGCCACGCTAGCAGCAGGGCTGTTTAATGTCTTCCTCATGGAGGAGGCGAGCATGCCGAGTCTGATGGTATAGCCGTGGAACATACCCAAAGGGATGAAGGGCACGTGTCAGAGATCATTACTGACAGCAAGATTTGCCATCCCAACACATATGCAGTGAACACCGCTATCAGGGGGACATTAGAGCCAGCCACCGAATCTGTTCTTCAGGCAAGACCTATTCAACAGGCCAATCCTGGAGGATGAAGGTAAGCGATACACTGAAGCTGGTGGCAGCTTGAAAGCTGGCCAGAGGTTCCACACACTCTATCAGGTCATTGGGATTTACATTGAGCTATCAATTGGCTTATGACTAAATGGCTTATGACTCTGCTTATGACTAAATGGCTTATGACTCTGCTTATGACTAAAGCAGCAGTCTATTCATTAAGACTAATTGGCAATATAATACATGTGGTTCAGCTCTGCAAGAGGGGGAATTGAAATCATGCTAAATGGAGAATTCTAAAGTGCCATATAGGTCATGGTTAACACATTTTTGCTATTATCAGCTGAAGCTGCCAAAGTCACAATGATGGATAGACATTATTCAGCATTGTTCCAGTAGTTTAATCAGTAAATATCTCATTATATTGCAAAATGATGCTGATGGCCTAAGAATGGGAAATTGCGAATATCATCTCTAGTTTGGAGGTGGAGATTTGCATGTTACCAATTCTTCATTTATTGGTATCAAATATCCATAGACCCTACCGGCATTTTGTGGATTAAGAGTAATTGAGCAGATATGCATATCTGCATGCTCAACTTCATGTTGACACGTTATGATGGTGGCATATGTTAGTCACGTGGGTGCAATCAAGTAAAGAATCCTGTTATGGTTACATAATCTCATTTGCCACTGGAGTAACATCAAGTACAGGTCAATGACAACACAGGATGGGGTGAATCACACCGTATTTATGAAATTCTGGTTCAATGGAACACCGAATATAGATATGTTTGTTTTCATGCTTATTCACAGGTTGCAAAATATGTGGCATAGCAGTGGCAAGACATACATTCTCGCTACAAGGAGAAGGAAGGTCTTTTAAGTCTTCCTCCATTTTGCTTCATTAGTCGGTGCTTCAAATATAGTCATTAAGAGCCCGTTTCCTATTGTGTGATTGGCCTATGCAACTTTGATTCACGGTTGGCGGGAATAGTAATACAACCTTATATGGTTATTTTGAACGTAACTTGCTGGTTCAGCCTGTGGCTTGAGAAATCAGTCCTTGTCAAAAATCAAATTATGTTCTGCAGATTCAATAGACTGCTCTACGGCTTGGGTTGTTACATCAGTCCTTGTATGTGTTCAGAGTGCTGGGAGAGCACCAAAAAGCAGGACTTTTCTTTTCCAGGAGATGGAAAGCGTTTGTTGAATGTTCATGTTACATTGAAAATGGTACAGATTACTGATGTTTTGGAGTTCATTTTAAATGATCTTTGTCAATAATTGAGTTGTACGGCCATTAACTGTGCCAACATGCCTTCTCATTGCATTGGCTGCAGCAAACAAGACCCGCACTGTCGGGTTCACCCTGGATATCACGTTTGTAAGCATGTCTTTAACACAATGTCTCCTAGGATAAGTACAATGCAGTATGGGATGTTAACATTGTGTGAACAATATTTTCACCAGGGGAGTCCAGTTACATCCTTAGTTTTGCCGGATCTCATAAGGTGGTTATCCTCCTGGCGCTGGTTTAGCGCAACTGGTTTAGTCGCTACATAGTTGCGACGGAACAGGATGGTTACGTCTGTAAATAATAATATATAATATTTATGCTTATAATTCACTTAAGCAGAGCAGAAGGGGTGTCAGATCTCAAAATAGTTAAAGACATACCCAGGGACCTTTGGTAAAGTGAGGACACACATATATAACAATACGTTAAGGTCACTGAGAGCCTTCGAGGCTCTATGTTGTTAGTCACAAAAACTTATAAGAACGTATCTGTTCAGGTCACTTCCAGAGGATAAAATGGACTTTGATTTATGTAGGAGTAGATACTGATTCTAGATCTCACTCCATCAGGACTGCTATAACATCAGCAGCAAGGGTCTCACGTTCCGTTGGACCACGTCCTAACGCTTGCAGCATGGTCAAGCGAACGAATTTTCAAACATTTATAATAACCCATTACTAGACCAGGGGTATTTGTCAACTCTATTTTTGTTTTATTATAGTTTCCATCCGAGTGAGAGGTGGGACTATTATTATTACTTCATTTAATAACATCAGCATGTTTAAATCTATGTCATGACTGTATGTATTATGAATATCTTTTCCCTCATTTGTCAATGAAGCAGTTGTGGCTGTGTAGACTCGATTCTCACGGCATAACATCACAGAGCTTTGAAATCTTCATGTAGTCACTCACGTGACTCCGAAGTAAAATAGTAAGATTAAACGAGAACTTACCAGTTTGAAGTTTGATCTTTATTTTATTAGGCGTTACGGTGAGGGACTACGTGCCCTCCGCTTCCAGCCCTCATAAAGATCATCTGGTAGTTCTAGTCTTCTCTATTCTTACTATGTTACTTCAATTATTGTTATCTGTGATATTCACACCGCTGCTTTGAAGATTGACGCACACTGCGGGCGATCGGGGTTCTTCACGTAGTCCCTCACCGTAACTCATAAAATAAAGATTAAACTTCAAACTGGTAAGTTCTCGTTTAATCTTACTATTTTCCCAAGGTAGCTTTTTTTCTGCATGTTTTTTTTCCAAAGGAACTCTTATGAACTCTGATCCGCTGAGTTACTCCAACATTTTTTGTCTACCTTCGATTTAAACCAGCATCTTCAGTTCTTTCCTACAAGTCAATGGAGGGGTGGCTGGTCTGTGTGGTGAACTGGGCAGCATTTGCAAGTCTTTGTAATTTTGTGCAGTCTTTGAAGAGCATCCATATGGAATGCTTTATCTGGTGAATCTATAAAAGTTGGCAAGATTAATTGGGTGACATACCAAATTTCCTCAGCCTTGCGAGGGAGGAGACATGCCGGAGCGATTTATTGGCCTTAGCTGTGATTTGGATGGATTAGGACAGATTGTTGGTGATATTTATGCCCAGGAACTTGAAGCTGTCAACTATCTCCACTTCAGCACTATAAATTCTGACTGCTGTGTGTTTACTACTCCATTTCCTGAAGTCAATGACGAGCTCCTTTGTCTTATTGACATTGAAGGAGAGGTTGTTGTCTTGGCACCATGTTACTTGGCTCTCTCTCTCCACCCTGTACTTTGTCGCATCATTGTTCAAGAGCTGGCACTCTGTTGTGATGACATCTGCAAACTTGCAAATGGAGTTAGGCCAGAAATTGGCCACACGTCATGTGCATAATGAGTATAATAAGGGGCTGAGAATGCATCCGTGTGGATTATGGGTATTGAGGATTATCATGGAGGATATTTTATCACCTTTATCATCGTGTTCCATGGATCAGGATGTTGAGGATCCAATTGAAGAAGGGGATGCTGACTCTGAAGACAAGGAGTTTGATGACATCTAATGATGTCACTTAAATTCTAGCAGGAATCAGGTCGGAGATGAGTATTCAGGGCTCTCGCTTAACTTTCTTTCCCTGTTGCCAGCCGGGCAACCTTGACAGCTTTTTAGTTTGCCAAATGACAGTTTAGGTGGTCATTTAAGACGGTTTGCATGACGCGTGCGATAATGTGCTCGGACGAAGTGTGTAGTTACCAGTCAGAATTATGCTCAATGAAGCATTCACATATTACGTTCAAGAAGGAACTGCAGATGCTGGAAAATCGAAGGTAGACAAAAGTACTGGAGAAACTCAGCGGGTGCAGCAGCATCTATGGATCTATGGAAATAGGCAACGTTTCAGGCCGACTCCCATCAGTCTGAGGAAGGGTTTCGACCCGAAACGTTGCCTATTTCCTTCGCTCCATAGATGCTGCCGCATCCGCTGAGTTTCTCCAGCACTTTTGTCTACATTCACGTATTATTTCTGCTTCAAATAACTCACAAACTAAACATATTCACCAATCAAGACATGATATATACCACAATGACATGCAGCAAAATTATAATACAATATCTCAACTCTTTAACACATTGCAATTAATGCAATTTCTATTAGTTCTTTCCACTTCCAAACAAAAATGTGGTTGGATTATTCAGCAAATGATCAACCTGTGTCAATAAATCCTGGACCATGCACACTACAGATTGATGCAAGCATGTTTTCTGTGAAGGACCGAAAATTACCATGACATGGCCATAGCATGGGTCGTTATTGCTATTGGCACAGAAACAGTCTGGCTTCCCACATAATTTATCCATAACAAAATATACAGGTTGCAAGGAAATTTCTAAAGGCATTTTATGATAATAACTGTTAAAACCTACTATATCCATCTGACAGGTTAAACATTACACTAACTGACAAGAGATGGTCAAAGGACATAACTGCAGCAAATGTTCTTTTGGCAATATGTTTAAAGGTTTCAAAACAAATAATAACATTAGGAATTAAAACACATTTGATAGTCAATGTTCGCTCTGAAGACCATGAATCACAATAGGGTCAGTGGATGTGTGAATCAGTGCGGGGTGGATAGATGGCCAGGGGGGGGGGGGGGGGTGAGAAGGCAATCGATGCGGAATGGATGGATTGAGGCAGGTGAATTAGTACGTGTTGGTTGGAGTATGTAAAATTGTGAGGGGAGAGCACGGGGGATGTCAGTGGTGTTGAATGGGGGATCAGTACGGGATGGATGGGGGAGGGGTCAGTACAGGATGAATGGAGACGGGGTCAGGACAGAGTGGATCGGAGGGTCTGTGCAGGATGAATGGCGGATCACTACAGGATGAATGAGGGGATTAGTATAGGATGAATGGGGGGATCAGTAGGGGATGAATGGGGGGATCAGTACGGGATGAATGAGGGGATCAGTACAGGATGAATGGGGGATTAGTATATGATGAATGGGGGATCAGTAGGGGATGAATGGGGGGGATCAGTACAGGATTAATGGGGGATTAGTATATGATGAATGGGAGATCAGTACGGGATGAATGGGGGGGATCAGTACGGGATGAATGGGGGGGTCAGTACGGGATGAATGAGGAGATCAGTACAGGATGAATGGGCAGATCAGTAAAATACGAATGGGAAGATCATTACAGGATGGATGGGGGGTTTGGTACAGCGTAAATGGAAGGTGGGTCAGTACGAGATGAATGGGAGGATCAGTGCAGTATGAAGGGGGGGGAGAAGTGCAGGATGGATGGGAAGGGGGGGTCAGTACAGGATGACTTGACGGATCAGTGTAGGATGGATGGGGGGGTGGCAGGAGAATCAATGCGAGGTGGGTAGGGTGATGAATAGATTGGGGGGGTAGATGGGGAGGGGAGCACAGGGGATGTCAGTGAGGACTGAATAGAGGAGGGAATGGGGATCAGTGCGGGATGGAGAGGAGAGGTCCCAGGATAAGAGGGGTGCGTACGAGAGAGAGGGGGGAGGGGGGGGGGAGGGGCAGAGGAGATGGGGAGGAAGGAAGGTCAACGCTCCTCGGACAACATCTACCGCTGCATTGGCCGTCCCTGTCCAATGGCAAAGTGCCGCCGCCAAAGGGGGAGGTAGTTGGGAACTCGTCTCCACCGCCAGCCGACAGGAAGGTGCGGGGCCTATAGCTGTAGGATCTTTGGTGCAGCTGCTTCAGACGGCGGAAGGGGACCTCCCTCTCCCCCCCCCCCCTCCCTCCCCCTCTCCCTCTCTCTCTCTCTCCCTCCCTCCCGGCCAGCCTCGCCGTGCAAGAGGGGTTGTATTGAAAGCGCAGTTAACGGGTTTGCAGGCAGTGGCCGTTATTAAGGTGATAGCAGCCGCTGCCTGCAAATGAAAATATACTGTTGCAAATCCACCAACTGCGCTTTTGCAACCCCTCTCACACACCGATGCAGGGAGAAGGAGGGGGGGGGGGGGAGAGAGGGAAGGAGAGAGTGGTCTCCTTCCGCCGGGCGGGATGCGGAGGCGGTGGATCCGCTATTGCGGCCGCTGTTGCCTCTGCCGCTGTTCGGGACCCGTCATTCGCACCGACCCTTCGTCACCTTGCTCCTAGTATCTTTGCCCCGCAATCAAAGATACTAGAGGAATACAGCCGTCGACACGAGATGTCACGTTCTCCAGAGATGCTGCCTGATCCGCGGAGTTACTCCAGTTTTTTGTGTCTATCGGTATAAATCAGTATTTGCTTGCCAAGCCGGGCAAAATGAGTTGGCGTTTAGGTTGGCCGTCGGCACTTTGGGTTGTCATTGGCACCCGGGCAACCGCTAATTTCGAGCCCTGGTATTGCTGCAGACTGGATCAGGAAGTGAGTTGGTGCAATGGCATGGCTTCGCTTGACTATAATATTAACTTGTGTTGAACCTGTTGGATAGATTTGCATGTCATTGTGTAACAGTGAACATTGTGAAAGGCAACAATTTTGAGAGCAGCCAAGTTTGAGACGGATGCTCATAATTTACCCCTCTCCCCCTCGATGGTCTTTGTCAAAAGCTTTCAGATCAAAAAAGGCCATGAACACTGGTTGGTGCTGCTCGCTTCATTTTTCCTCAGTATGTTCGGCACTGATATTTTACAGCACCATCTGAAGAAAATACAAAATTAAGGATATGTGAATGAAAACAAAGAAGAATCCTGAGGAGTCGTAACAGAGTGGATGAGCAGAGGATGTTATAACTTGAATGACTATCTAGAACGGTTAGTTTTTTAAAAAAAGGTTGCCTCTTTAGGCACAGACGAGGTAGCATTTTATCAGCTTTTGAGGTGGAGATACTTGCCGATTTTACTTTAATAGGTAGATAGTCACATAATAAGCAAGGTTAAGAAATTACCGGTTAAACAGGATCATAGAGTTGACGGCCATAATCTTGGATCTCAGAATTGATTTGAGGGACCAAGTAGCCCGCTGCTTATAGTTCACATGTTCGTACAATGCCAGAGGATTTGACCGATTATGAAGAGCTCATAGCAAAATCAGGAGCACTGATATTGGCAGTTTAAATATGATGAAAGAGTTCTTTTGAGATAATATTAAGTACAAATGCAATCCCTAGTTGTAACCTGGTTGGCTAAATTTGAAAAATAATAACAGAAATCTATCTTCAATAGTGAAATATCATTTTTCTGATTAAAATGCTATATTTTAATTCTGACTAAAATGCCATTTTTTTAATTCATGTTATTGTTACTCAGCCACATGAGTGCCAGTGCATTCCGATTGCCTTTGCTCTACATTGCTGTTTAGCAAGTCCAAAATAGATGGTATGGTGTCCTATTTTACTGGGAAAATATTTCTACATTTTTTATTTGCTCAAACATCTACAAATATATTTTCATTTTTACCCTTCACCTTTTTCTCATGCAACAATAGCAACTCATTCGGAAATATTATTGTGCAGGTAGTTTGTGTAGCCTGCCATATGCAAGAATGGGTCTGAGACATTAGTGTTTTGGAACCAAATACCGATTTCACCCAGTGTAAAATCTCTTCCACTTTCTACCAAGTGATCATCAAAGTTTAATTCTATATATCAAATCCTACTGGATAATTTATTTACCTTTAGCCTCAGCTTTGGAAAAACAAATTGTAGTCAATGTACCATCATGATCTTTAAGAAATTAATATAACACAGATGAATATAAAGCAGGATAGTAAAAGCTTCTTTAGGTATGTGAAGAGGAAAAAAATAGTTAAGACCAAAGTTGGACCCTTGAAGATCGAAAAAGGTGAATTTGTTATGGGGAACAAGGAAATGGCAGATGAGTTGAACAGGTACTTTGGATCTGGCTTCACTAAAGAGGACACAAACAATCTTCCTGATATAGTAGTGGCCAGAGGATCTGGGGTGACGGAGGAACTGAAGGAAATCCACATTAGGCAGGAAATGGTGTTGGATAGACAGATGGGACTGAAGGCTGATAAATCCCCAGGGCCTGATGGTCTGCATCCCAGGGTACTTAAGGAAGTGGCTCTAGAAATTGTGGATGCATTGGTGATAATTTTCCAATGTTCTATAGACTCAGGATCAGTTCCTGTGGATTGGAGGGTAGCTAATGATATCCCACTTTTTAAGAAAGGCGGGAGAGAGAAAACAGGGAATCGGTGGTGGGGCAGATGCTGGAGTCAATCATAAAAGGTGAAATAGCGGCACATTTGGATAGCAGTAACACGCTCGCTCCGAATCAGCATGGATTTACGAAGGGGGAAATCGTACTTGACTAATCTTCTGGAATTTTTTGAGGATGTAACTAGGAAAATGGACAAGGGAGAGCCAATGGATGTAGTGTACCTGGACTTTCAGAAAGCATTTCATAAGGTCCCACATAGGAGATTAGTGGGCAAAATAGGGCACATGGTATTGGGGGTAGAGTGCTGACATGGATAGAGAAGTGGTTGGCAGACAGGAAACGAAGAGTAGGGATTAACGGGTCCCTTTCAGAATGGCAGGCAGTGACTAGTGGGGCACCGCAAGGCTCGGTGCTGGGACCGCAGCTATTTACAATATGCATCAATGATTTGGATGAAGGGATTGAAAGTCACATTAGCAAATTTGCAGATGACAGAAAGCTGGGTAGCAGTGTGAACTGAGGAGGATGCTATGAGAATGCAGGGTGACTTGGACAGGTTGGGGGAGTGGGCAGATGCATGGCAGATGAAGTTTAATGCAGATAAATGTGAGGTTATCCACTTTGGTAGCAAAAACAGGAAGGCAGATTACTATCTAATGGCATCAAGTTGGGAAATGGGGAAGTACAACGGGATCCTTGTACATCAGTCTATGAAGGTAAGCATGCAGGTACAGCAGGCAGTGAAGAAAGTGAATGGCATGTTGGTCTTTATAATAAGAGGAATTGAATATAGGAGCAAAGTGGTTCTTCTGCAGTTGTACAGGGCCCTAGTGAGACCACACCTGGAGTATTATGTGCAGTTTTGGTTCCCTAATTTGAGGAAGGACATTATTGCTATTGAGGGAGTGCAGCCTAGGTTCACCAGGTTAATTCCCGGGATGGCGGGACTGTCATATGCTGAGAGAATGGAGCAGCTGGGCTTGTGCACTCCGGAGTTTAGAAGGATGAGAGGGGATCTCATTGAAACATATAAGATTGTTAAGGGCTTGGACACGCTAGAGGCAGGAAACATGTTCCCGATGTTGGGGGAGTCCAGAGCCAGGGGCCACAGTTTAAGAATAAGGAGTAGGCCATTTAGAGCGGACACGAGAAAACACTTTTTCTCACAGAGAGTGACGAGTCTGTGGAATTCTCTGCCTCAGGTGCAGGCGGGTCCTCTAGATGCTTTCAAGAGAGAGCTGGATAGGGATCCTAAAAATAGCAGAGTCATGGGGATATGGGGAGAAGGCAGGAACGTGGTACTGATTGGGGATGATCAGCCATGATCACATTGAATGGCGGCGCTGGCTCGAAGGGCCGAATGGCGTACTCCTGCACCTATTGTCTATAACATTACGCCTGTGTCACCTCTGCTATTTATTTTCAATGTTATTATAATTAGTAATACATCAAACCAGTTGGAAAGGGCCTGTCCTGCGTAAGCGATTTTTTTTGGCGACTGTCATAGTCGCCGCAGGTGGCTGAAACCGACGACTGGACCCCCCTACGACAATGTCTACAACAACCTACCACCTAGTCGACGGCAAGCTACCAACAACCGGCGACCCATTAGGATGACAACCTACGTCCACCCGTGACTAGGTACGTGCCTGTCGGCGACAACTTAGGACAATTCAGTCGCCGGTTGACGTTCATTGACGTAGGTAGTCACCAATGGAATTCACTGGCGACAACCTACGT
Source organism: Raja brachyura (assembly GCA_963514005.1). The sequence continues at coordinate 4,274,492 of OY740794.1, read as the reverse complement.
CATCCTGGCGACAACCTACGACAGCACCCACGTCAGGAGACGTCAAGCTATACTCATTGGCGTCGTCAAAACATTATAACATTTCAAAATCCAGCGGCGACCAGAAAAACGCTACGACTCTTTGGGCGACTGAGGAGACTACTCACGGCCATATAGGCGACACCCCGGCGACCATGTGGCGACAGCCTAGTCGCCTGTAGTCGCCTGAAAAATTGCCTAAGTGGGACAGGCCCTTAACAGTTAGAAACATAGAAAATAGGTGCAGGAGGAGGCCATTCGGCCCTTCGAGCCAGCACCGCCATTCAATGTGATCATGGCTGTTCGTGGGCCGCGTTTCCTTTGCTATTAAGTATCTCTAATGATGCTTCTCATAGGCCCCTGTATTACTTTCTGTTAAATGCAGATGTTTACTTTTCCTTCATGTAGGATCGGAGTTACATTTGCAGGATCTGATGGCCATAATGTAATACTTAACATATTTGGAAAGACTGAAAGGTAACACAAAACTCTAGATTGTCTTCATTGTGTTGTTTCAAACTGTAGTAATAAATAATTCAAATTTTAAATTCATGTGTTTCAATCCAAGAAATTAAAGTTTCTCTTTTTAATTAATGTTTTATCATCTTGGTGCACCATTTGGTTATTTCCTAAATATACATATATGATTTCACTTGTCTCACTTGCTTATATTGTTATTCTTTGCTTGGATAATCGTTATGAAGACAGCCATTTGGGGCATTACAATGATTCCCAAGTCTCTGTTTCCAATATTCGCATAAACACAGACACATTGTACCCACCAAATTGACTGGATTGTAATCAAGTTGGCCTCCATTTTACTTTACAATCATAAGGTAGGCAGTGGAGCCCTCATGAATGACACTGGATTTTGCACTACAAGAACTCTGAATTAAGATGGTGCTTTTACTTCAATTTCATTAATAGATTTACTGTGGTAATAGATTTAAGCATTAATTTTAACACTGCACTGTTGGCATCAGACTTCCACTTCAATAACTGCTATGCAGACTGGATATTTTCTATAATTAATTATCAGGCACACAATTCTTATGAGTACTGAGACCTCCGATGTAGATTTAGATGTTTTTAATGATACTGCAGCAGCCTCACTGAAAATGTATTCATTAACTTATTGAAACATAAACGCCACCTCTTTAACATGAGATTAAAGCGGAATTAACAACTGAAAATACAAGTCTCGAATATATGGCTGGTTGTTTTAAAATTAGTTAATATCCATATTTATTTTATTTGCTTCCTCCCTTTCCGCAGATACAAACTGCTTGATGTTTTAGAGTTTGATGCAGATCGCAGGCGAATGAGTGTGATTGTTGAAATGCCAGAAGGTACATTCCTGCTATAGCTAACTGGTAAATTTGAGACCATGAAGATGTGTCTTTTTATCGTTCACAAAATGTGTGAATGCAAGGAAAAGCGTAAATATTTATTTATTATTAATTCCGAAAATGCTGGAAATATTCAACAGATCAGGGGAGAGAAATGGAACTAACGTTTCAGGTCGATGTCCGTTCCATCTGAAACTGATGTCAACATTTAATGACATAATTATAGAACAGTTCAGCAAAGGAACAGGCACTGCGGCCCACACTGTTTGTGCCGAACATGATGCCAAATTAAACTGATCTTGTCCACCTGTACATGAACTATTCCCTGAACTGCCATCTGCCTATGTAAAAGCCTCTTCACTGCCACTATCATATCTGCCTCCACCACCAACCCTGGCAATGTGTTCCAAGCCCTCCACCATTCTCTGTGTTAACAAAATAATTTTGCTCTGCACATCTCAATTAAACTTCCCCCCTCTCGCTATATAGCTATGCCCTTTAGTGTTGGAAATTTCCATCCTGGGGGAAAAAGGTTCAGACTCTCTACCCTGTCTGTGCCTCTTATAATTTTATAAAAAATTCTATCAAATCTCCCCTCAAACTCTTGACGTTCTAGAGAAAACAATCCAAGTCTATGCAACCTCTCTGTGTAGCTGAAACCATGTAATCCAGGCAGCATTCTGGTAAACCTCATCTGCACCCTCTCCAAGGCCTCCACATCTTTCCCTTAACTGCATGCAATATTCTAAATACACCCTAACCAAAATCCTATAGAGTTGTATCATGACTTCCTGACTTTCATACTCAATGCCCTAGCCATGAAGGCAAGCATACCTTATGCCTTCTTTACCACCCTATCTACTTGTGCTGCCACCTTCAGTGAGGTATAAACTCGGACTCCTAGACCCCTCTGCATATCAATGCTGTTCAGAAGGTAGACAAAAATGCTGGAGAAACGCAGGGGGTGAGGCAGCATCTATACCTAAGAAGGGTTCTTGAAGAAGGGTTCCGACCCGAAACGTTGCCTATTTCCCTCGCTCCATAGATGCTGCCTCACCCGCTGAGTTTCTCCAGCATTTTTGTCTGCCTTCGATTTTCCAGCATCTGCTCTTCGTTCTTAAAACAAAATGCTGTTAAGAATCTTGCTCTCGTATACTTTTCCATTTCATTCAACCTCCCAAAGTGCAACATCTCACACTTGCTCAGGTTAAACTCCATCTGTCATTTCATCCCCCATTTCTGCGGCTGATCTATATCCCGCTTTATCTTCTGACAGCCTTCCTCGCCATCTGTAACTCTTCCGACTTTGGTGCCATCAGCAGACTTACTCGCCAATCCATCTAGAATTGCGTGCACGTCATTCACAAACAACAGAAGTCCCAGCACACATCCTGATCACAGACCTCCAACCAGGATATCTTCCATCCATCACAACCCTCTGTCTTCTACGAATAAGCCAGTTCTGGATCCATACGGACATGATAATCTTCTGGATTAGATTACCATGAGGAACCTTATCAAATGCCTTACTAAAATCCATGTATACACCACCCTACCTTCATCAATCTGATTTGCCACCTCCTGAAAATCAAGGGAGTAAGACACGATCTGCCACATACAAAGCTATGCTGGCCATCCCTTATTAGCCCATTCTCTTCCAAAAGCAAGTAAATCCTTTCCCAAAGAATTCCCTCCAGTAGCTTCCCTACCACTAATGTGCGGCTCACTGGCCTCTAATCCCCTGATTCTCACTACTTCCCTTCTTAAACAAAGGAACAACATTGGCCATTCTCCAGTCCTCCGGAACCTTATCTATGGTTAAAGAAGATACTTTGGTTTAAACAGATCCTTGCTAAGACCTAACATTCTCCTCTCTTGCGTCCCTCAATAACTGGGAAAGGTCCCATCAGCCTCAGCACTACTTCCTTACCGATCTCAAATTACCCTAGCATATTACTATTTGCCACACTGATCTCGCTGTCTTTCTTGGTACATGCAGGTGCAAAATAATAATTTGGTACCTCCCCTACATCCTCTGACTCCAAGCATAGAAACCCTCGTTTATCCTTCGTTTCCCTTTCTGAATCCTCTCTGGTTAAAGATTATTTAGTTTCAAGTCTGCTTCAGAGATGAAATTCGTGCATGCTAGGAGCTGAGGACTTCAATCTAATCACCCATATTAAATGTGCTTTGTTCCTTCTCCAATCATTTTTATTTTCTGAACCTTTTGTAAGATCTGCATTACACCTTACATGTAAATCTTTTTTTTTAAGTGTCAACATCTAATTTGTTTCAGAAAAAATGATAATGTTCACTAAAGGGGCAGAATCCTCCATCATTCCATTAGCAAGATCCGGGGCAGTAACTGAAATGAGTGCACATGTGGATGAACTTGCCATGGTAAGTTTTTGTAGAACAATGGTTTGAGAAATTGTGTTCTGTACCTCCTATTCATCAGGCATTAAGCAATTTCCAAGTGTGCAAATGGGAGCTGCAGATCACATTCTGAAAGCAATGTTAATAAAAGATTTTGGGTGGAATTAATGACCATTGACAGCGCATGGAAGAGAAAGATTATCTGCAAAATGCTATTTGCAAACTGGAATCCCTGTGGTTATGAATGCCCCTTTGCCACTTAACCTTTTACGTATTTGACTCCTACCAGGTTGCAAATGAAATGCAAGCAATATCATGCACTCTGACTAGATAGCATCTTTGATGCAACCACTATCTGGCATTTGCATGTTTCTGCACAATGTATAACCAAATCCAGATGTACCCTTTATTAGTCAGTGTCTGAGTTCATAGCTGCACTTGCAAAGTAACATGACAGGGCATATGTGGATTGATAGCTGTCTTCATCTTCACTGTCTTCTCTTCCTCCATTGAAAGTTTCCATTCTTGGTTATCTGAAGAAAAATCAAGCAAGGTTTGAAATATGCTGAGGGGAGAGAAGAGACATAGTGTGTACTTAAATAATTGCAGCCTCTGGGTCAGGAGAGCTTGCGACATGAGGAAGTAGTTGGATGGGTGAGTATGGATTAGCAGCTCTTATTGCTGCCTTCCCCAAGGAGGTTAAAGCATGCAAATGTGCTTGTTCTCTCATTCCTTATATTTGGCTCTTCAGTTACAGTGAAATGTTCAATGTTATTTGGATAATGGAGCTTTGATGGTTACAAAGCTATGAGTTGAATTTTGAGGCTTGTAACAGTGCTGAACTTGGAAGATGATATGAAGCATGTGCAAGGGTTGAATACTGATTAATGCAAATTCTTAAGTAGGTAATGCAGGTGTAATAGTTTAAGCAGTGGATACAATTAACAGTCACATAGTAAGACAGTATTTGAAGATAATTTGTCAGATATTTGTAATATTTAACCCTAAGCAACACTGCAAATCGGCTACCGGGAATGTTCATAGGTTATAGGAGCAGAATGAGGCCATTTCGCCAATCAATCATGAGTGATCTTTCTTTCCCTCTCAACCCCATTCTCCGGCCTTCTCCTATACACCTGTACTAATCAAGAACTTATCAATCTCCACCTTAAAAATATCCATTGACTTGGCATCCATAACTTTCTATGGCAATGAATTCCACAGGTTCCCCACCCGCTGACTAAAGAAATTTCTCCTCATCACCTTTCTAAAGATGCATCCTTTTATTCTGAGGCTGTGCTCTCTGCTCCTAGACTCTCCCACTAGTAGAAACATCCTCTCCACATCCACACTATCCAGGCCTTTCACTATTCGGTAAGTTTCAATGAGTTCCTCCCTCATCCTTCTAAACCCCAGTGAGTACTGGCCCAGTGCAGTCAAATGCTCATCATATGTTAACCTAATCATCCCTGAGATTGTTCTGGTGAACCTCCTCTTCAACACCAGCACATCCTTCCTCAGATAGGGGTCCAAAACTGCTCACAATACTCCTGTGGGAAAACCCATTGCACATATTGAGCTGTTGCTTAAAGTATCACAGACTAAATAACTATTGAGAAAAGCCCTCCCTCTTTTCATAATGTTTGAGAGGGAACTGCAGACGCTGGAAATATCGAAGGTAGACAAAAAAGCTGGAGAAACTCAGCGGGCGAGGCAGCATCAATGGAGCAAAGGAATAGGCAACATTTCTAAGGGTCTCGACCTGAAACGTCACCTATTCCTTCGCTCCATAGGTGCTGCCTCGCCCGCTGAGTTTCTCCAGCCTTTTTGTCTACCTTCCCTCTTTTCGTATATTCTTTGCACCTTTAAGAGGAATAGGCTGCTGTAAAATAATCTTAATCATTTGCAGTATTGGGGCACACATTACTGCATGTAGCTTTGGGCATTGAGAGGGACGGTGGAGCATGCAAGACATATAGCCCTTAAACGCCTCTTTAGCATGTTTATGTGTGATACATTGAATGGGCACGCGTTATCTTCGTATTAAAATATGATAATCATTTTCTGAAATAAGCTGATTTCCTTCCCAATCATCTCCAGATGTTCTTGTGCATTAGAATGAAATAACAGGCATAATAACCCAAATGTTTTTGCAACAAAATTGCCAAATTCACTGCTTGTTAAACTGAATAAAGGGCCTGTCCCACTAGCGCGCGATTAGACGCGACAAGCGCGACAAATTCGGTCGCGTGGGGGTCAGGCGATCCCGGTGCGAGTGAAGGGCCTGTCCCACTAGCGCGCGATTACTCGCGCGACGTCCGAAGGAAGGACGTTATTTTTCATCACGTGACGATGCGCATGAGCATGCGCGTTGCACGACGTCGGGCAGTGACGTCATCACGCAACGCCACGCTGAAGACGCACAACGTCAAAACGTCATCACGTTAATCACGTTCTACACGTGATTCTGCGCGACAGGATTTTGTCGCGCGTAATTTTTTGAGCAGTGTCGGTTTTTGGACACTACGTGCGATGTCGACACCAGCTACACACAACTCGACGAGACTCCGGCGATCGCAGTGGGACAGGGTCACGCGAGGCCGGGCGACTAAAGCGACCACGGTAGGTCGCGCTTGTCGCGTCTAATCGCGCGCTAGTGGGACAGGCCCTTAAGTCTCCTAGTGGTGCACCAAGATGAATCACTTCTCTATTTTATTCTCCTCGACATGTTGTTACCCTGGAAATAAATGGTGAAAATGTAATTCCATTGATAAACTGCCTGGACTTGTTGCTGATCTACAGTATTTGTCAGGTACAGATTTCTTCCAACGCCTTCTCCGTGGAGCTATAATCAGATTTGACTTGCAACTAAAGCCATTTAATTTCTACCTGTCAAGCTACTTCCTGGTGCAAGAATGTGGACGGCATAATGCCATCATATAGACAAGCCGGAACAAGACAGCTTGTGAGATAATGCCAGGAGGCTTAGACAGCTATCAATCCACAAATGCCCTGAAATTTCAGGAATTGGTAGCACTGTTAGAAGTGAATGAAACAAATACTTTAAAAAATATATAAAAATACGAATGCACATTCACACATTTTAGTCAACTGAATTGATTAAAGTACCTGAACTATCAAATATGAACCCTTTACTCTCATAGTCACATCTCTCCTGACAATGCTGGGGAGGTACAGTAAACTTGCACTCCACCTCGACACTTCATTAGCCATCCCACAGTGGAGTTTTGACAGCAAAACCCCGCTCAACAACAAGTTCCGGATGTGCATTCTCACAGATATCCTCATTTTAGTTGCACACAATGCCACCAGAGCATTACACCTAATAATACATTTTACCAGTATCTATTTCATCTTACTCTCTTGTATAAACTAAAATAACTACCCTACCCATAATTCTTGAAAGTATATTTACTCCACTGGTGGTAGGAAGGAACTACAGATGTTGGCTTAAATCAAAGATAGACACAAAAAGCTGGAGTAACTCAGCAGAACACGCAGCATCTCTGGAGTGAAGGAATGGGTGACGTTTCATGTCTGAAGAAGGGCCTCAACCCGCAACGTCACCCATTCCTTCTCTCCAGAGATGCTGCCTGTCCCGCTGAGTTACTCCAGCTTTTTGTGTCGATCTTCGGCGTATAAGAGCTATTCAGTAGGAGAACACGTGACTAGGGAGGTTGTAGGTTTTTTGGTCGTGAAGAAGAAGGTAGTTGATATTTAGTTGCTATAGTTTTGATCTGTTCATTAACTAGTAGTAATATATGATTTGAATGAATTAATTATTTCTTGGGCCAACAGCAGCTCAGGAAACTTTAGGTGCCGTGTGTTCTTCAAGTTCCAGTTTATTAGTCTATACACAAATACAGTTTCGTATAGGTTCCATAAAACATCTTGCGTAGAGCAGCACATAGATAAAACACAAAAATATATACCTGAATTATACATACATTTCTTGAGGACAAAAGACTGCGTAAAAAAACAAGACATTAATGCAAAAACATAATTGGAGAAAACAAGTCCATATGAGTGCAAGAGGTAGGGCCATAGTGTTTCTTCATCGAGGTAAGATTAGGGTTGTACAAGTTGGTTCAAGAAACTTAGAGGAAACGTAGGCGAATAGCCTTTCCTGAAGCTGGTGGTGTGGGACTTCAAGCTTCTCCAGTGGGAAGAGGGCATAGCCCAGATGGCAGACATTCATGATGATGCCACCCCCTTGAGACAGCGCCTCTGTGCCCAAGTTGGATTTAGCCGAGTCCCCCCCCACTTTCTGCAGCCTCTGGTGTGTTGGCATTGTCATAACAAGCCTTAATGCAACCAGCCCATATACTTTCTACAGTACATCTGTAAAGGTTTGTTGGAGTATTCAAAAACATTCTGAATCTCTTTAAACTTCTCAGAAAGTAGAGCTGCGCCTTCATGATTGTGTCTATGTGCTGGGCCCAGGACTGATCATCTGAGATAATAACAACCTGTAATTTGAAGTTGTTAACTCTCTTCTCTACCAATATAAACTGGCATGTGGTCTCCCCTTTTCTGAAAACCACTTCCTGGTCTTGTCGATGCTGAACGAGACGTGGTTGTCACGGCACGTTCAGCTAAGTGTTCTATCTATCTCCTTTTTCCTGACTCACCACCACAGATAATTTGGGGAACCAAGGTGGTGAACCATATAATCATGAGTGTAAAGAGAGAAGAGCAGGGGGCTAAGCATGCAGTGTTGAGGTGCACCTGCAATGATAGTCATTGAGGAGATGTTTTTACCAATCTGTACTAATTGAGGTCTGCCAAAGAGGAACAAATGCTTTTCATAGATTCACCCTCTTGAAGAACGCATCAGTGTTGGCCTCGGAGACTAAAATTTCAGGGTTGTCGGGGTGTTTGGACTTGTATAGGTGTATCATTGTTCCACATTTCAAAGCATGTATTGAAGTTGTTCACTTGAAGTGATGCTACCCAGTTTTGTCTTGTAAGAGGTCATGGTATGCAAGCCCTGCCACAACTGTCGAATCCATGTGTGACTAGTTTAGCTTGACATTGTTTCTTAGTTCTTTTGATTGGCTTTAGAAAGTCATGCCTAGAATTCTTGTGTGGTACAGGACCGCCAGTCTTGAATGCCAGAGATCTATTCCTCAGCAGCCGAGGGGTACCCTGGTTCATCCAAAACTTCTGGTTAGATAAGACCCAATGTTTTTGTGGTACATGCTCGTCCACAAATTTCACTGTGAAGTTGATGATAACTGTGACATGTTCATTTGGTTCATCCTTGAACAAAGTCCAGTCCAGCAGCTCGAAGAAGTCCTGTAACCACTCCTCAGCCTCCTCAGACCAACACTTTGTAATCCTTTTTGCTGGTGCCATGCTTTTCCATCCCTTTAGGCAGAGAAGCATGGCTAGGTGGTCAGATTCTCCCGGATTCCTGATTGCGATACAGCAATCGCAGAGGCATTGTGATGTTTTTTTTTAAAGAGGAAAATACTGTATTGTTTCAATGAGGCAGTATTTCTTGTTTTGGAATATATAATATTTTCCACAGGCAATGATCCATCACAAAAGATGAAATAGCTGAACATTTGGATAGCAGTGACAGGATTGGCCCAAGTCAGCTTGGATTTACGAAGGGGAAATCATAGTTGACTAATCTTCTGGAATGTTTTGAGGATGTAACTAGGAAAATAGACAAGTGAGAGCCAGTTGATGTAGTGTACCTGGACTATCAGAAAGCATTTGATAAGATCCCACGTAGGAGATTAGTGGGAAAAATTAGGGCACATGATATTGGGGGTAGAGTGCTGATATGGATAGAAAATTGGTTGGCAGACAAGAAACAAAGAGTGGGGATTAACGGGTCCATTTCAGAATGGCAGACAGTGACTAGTGGGGTACCGCAAGGCTCGGTGCTGGGACCGCAGCTATTTGCAATATACATCAATGATTTGGATCCAGGGATTCAAAACAAGAGGACTTGAGTATAGGAGCAAAAAGGTCCTTCTGCAGTTGTATAGGGCCCTAGTGAGACCACACCTGGAGTATTGTGTGCAGTTTTGGTCCCCTAATTTGAGGAAGGACATTCTTGCTATTGAGGGAGTGCAGCGTAGGTTTACACGGTTACTTCCCGGGATGGCGGGATTGTCATATGCTGCGAGAATGGAGCAGCTGGGCTTGTATACTCTGGAGTTTAGAAGGATGAGAGGGGAACATTGAAACATATAAGATTATTAAGGGTTTGGACACGCTAGAGGCAGGAAACATGTTCCTGATGTTGGGGGGAGTCCAGAACCAGGGGCCACTGTTTAAGAATAAAGGGTAAGCCATTTAGAACGGAGATGAGGAAACACCTTTACACACAGAGAGTTGTGAGGGCGGTGGAGGCCGGTTCTCTGGATACTTTGAAGAGAGAGCTAGATAGGGCTCTTAAAGATAGCGGAGTCAGGGGATATGGGGAGAAGACAGGGACGGGTACTGATTGTGGATGATCAGCCATGATCACATTGAATGGCGGTGCTGGCCGAATGGCCTACTGCACCTCTTGTCAATTGTCAGATCTGGCATTGCCTGCTTCATTGTTGGACAGGAAGCATATTGTTCCACAACATTATTGTTGGCACATTGTAGAAATTCTTGCTCAACCCCTCTCCATTTTTTAAAAGTTGAAATCCTGGACTGTCCTTTACACGCACATGGAAGTCTGAAGACATGGGTCCAAGCCCCATCCCAGATGTGTAAGCATGCTGAAATTGAAGTGATTTATTGACAGTGCTGAACATCAGAGCCAATACCACCTGTTCAAATGGCCAAAAGCTGAAACAAGGTGCTTCTTGGGAAATAACAACCTGTCTCAAATGCTGCTGGTCAAACATGTAACGTGATAATGTTGTATCCAATTGTCTGCTATTCTTTTTTCTGCTTTATAACAAGAATCTTTTTAAACACACTGGTTTGCAAGGCTTTGGAACATCTTCCATATGTACGTAAATAGTAAACAACGTTTGTATTTGTTTTTCTAGAAAGGATTACGAACACTCTGTATAGCTTGTAAATATCTATCCATAGAAGAGTATGAAGAGATCAAATCTCAGCTGGTTGAAGCCAGGACATCTCTGCATCAACGTGAGCAAGTAGTCGCAGATGTGTTCAATATTATTGAGAAAGATCTCCACCTACTGGGGATTTCTGGAATTGAGGACAAGTAGGTTTATGCTCATGATATTTTTTCATCCATGTATATCTTTTTTATCATAAAGCCAATTCTGCATTTGAATTCTGCAAATATAATGTGTAGGGAGGAACTGCAGATGCTGTGTTAATCCAAAGACAGAGGCAGAAGGCTGGAGTAACTGGAGATGCTGCCTAACCCACTGAGTTACTCCAGCCTTTAGTATCTGTCGGCAAATATAAAACTGATCCATATCGGAATAAAGTAAGAGTATTTAGAAAATAATTGTTCTCGCCTCAAGGGTTTTTAAAAAAGGAATCGGGTAACCATTTGGATTGGATGTGAAAAATATTGATTGTACTGTTAACATTGAGAAAATCTTTTTGCGTGATTTGTAAAGGTACAGAGTTCCCAAAGAGCTTTATTCTGTTCGGACCGAATATCAATTGCTTAACCATTATGGTTAACAATTCAGCTGTGGTCCTAATTTGTCCATATATTGCCTCAGTCATGCTTCCTGATAACATGAAATGCTTCCTTATGTATATATCAACGAGCTAGAGACCATGTGAAACATCAAGTCCATGCTGGCTCCCTGTGGAGAAATCCAGTCCGTTACATTTTCCCCCACTCTTATTGAGAGTCCTGTAAATTGTGCTTATTCAATTCACTTTTGAAAACCATGACTGATTCGATTTCTAATATTTCAGACGCCATATCAACCAATCACCAACATACCCTCTGCAAATTTTATTAAATTATTCTTCACGTCTCTTGTATACATTTCCCCATCTCTAAAACGGTAACCTCCTGGTTCTTGAATCATTTGCTAATCATTTCTCTAGTTATCTCGCCAAAATTTGTTTACTCAATCAAATTTCTATTCACTTTGTTGCTGAGATCATTTACCTTTGAAAATATTCTTGTATATGTTGTCTGTATCTTCTTTGGAACCTGCACATTCCTTCTAAAGTCATAAGGTCATAAGTGATAGGAGCGGAATTAGGCCATTCGGCCCATGAAGTCTACTCCGCCATTCAATCATGGCTGATCTATCCTTCCTGACCCCATTCTCCTGCTTTCTCCCCTTAACCTCTGACACATGTACTATTCAAAAATCTATCCATCACTGCCTTAAAAATATCCACTGACTTGGCCTCTACAGCCTTCTGTGGAAAATAATTCCACAGATTCATCACCCTTTGACTTAAAGACATTTCTCCTCATCTCCTTCCTAAAAGAACGTCCTTTAATTCTGAGGCTATGACCTCTAGTCCTAGACTCTCCCACTAGTGGAAGCATCCTCCCCACATCCACTCTATCCAAGCCTTTCACTATTCTGTATGTTTCAAAGAGGTCCCCCCTCATTCTTCTGAACTCCAGCAAGTACAGGCCCAGTGCCGACAAACGCTCATCATAGGTTAACCTAGTCAGTCCTGGGATCATTTTTATGATACATATCCAAATATATGGGTAACTTTCTTTGCCCTATAATTTTTTTTCCTAAATTTATAAGGACCCTAATGAGTTGTGAGTTTGGACCTGAATTCAGTTAAAAAAAATCTTAACTCATTAGGGTCCTTGTAAATCTAGAAACAAAATCTATAAGGCAAAGAAAACCATCTATGGTTTATCACAGTGTCCTTTTGTCTTTACAAATGGAAGGTGTACAAAGTTAAGTGTAGGAAAGAACTGCAGATGCTGGTTTAAATCGAAGGTTGATATAAAATGCTGGAGTAACTCAGCGGGACAGGCAGCATCTCTGGAGTGAAGGAATGGGTGACGTTTCGGGTCGAGACCCTTCTTCAGATGCTGCAGAAGGGTCTCGGCCCAAAACGTCTATCATTCCTTCACTCCAGAGATGCTGCCTGTCCCGCTGAGTTACTCCAGCATTTTGGGTGTACAAAGTTAACTCTGGTACTCCACTGCATCATCTCTGTGGTGTACTGGATTTAAACATTAAATTGTAGGTGTTTTTAAAAATAATAATGACCTAGTAAGACTTGCTCAATAGATGTCAAGGCTTATTTCCATTTAAAAATCTAACCAATTTGATGGGTGTTTATCATTCATCAAACAAAAGTAATTTGAGCATAATGTCTGTTGTTTCTTCTATCTGTCACCTGCCCCCATTTTCCTTTTGTCTCCAGAGGATGAGGACACATAATAAATATGTTTGGAAGCTCTGGAGATTTGGTACCTCAACCAGTAATTATTTTTCATATGCAAATCTAGGAAATGACATGGGTTACATTTGACCACAGCATACTGTATCAAGCTGACCTTGTGTAGGAAGGAACTGCAGATGCTGGTTTAAACCAAAGATAAATACAAAATGCTGGAGTAACTCAGCGGGACAGGTAGCATCTCTGGAGAGAAGGAATGGGTGATGTTTCGGGCCAAGACCCTTCTTCAGACTAGTCACCCATTCCTTCTCTCCAGAGATGCTGCCTATCCTGCTGAGTTATTCCAGCACTTTGTGTCTATCAAGCTGAACAAGCTGAGCCCATCCCTACCTGTCTACTCAGCTGATGCCACTGAATTGTCATTTCAATGTACCAAATAAAGCATTACATTCTGTTAAGTATCTTCATATCTTTGGATTTTGTTCCAGGTTGCAAGACAAAGTACCTGAGACAATAGAGGCTCTTAAATTGGCAGGCATCAAGGTGTGGGTTCTTACAGGTGATAAACAAGAAACTGCAATTAGTGTGTGTTTATCCAGTGGACATTTTCACAAGTCAATGAATATTTTGGAACTTACTAATCAGAAATCAGAAGGTGAATGTGCTCTGCAACTTCATAGTCTGAGTGTCAGGTAATCAAGTTCTCTTTTAATAAGTTAAGTGATGTACTGAATGAATTCTTGAAAAGTCATTTATTAATAGTTGACTACTGATATTTAATGTATACCTTTCATGACCATTCAAGTGAAAAACTCCACAAAAATTGCATTAAAATAGTACACACAGGCGTGCTTCTCTGAGTAATCATACAAAAATCAAGTTGAGTACAGGAGCAAAGAGGTCCTTCTGCAGTTGTACAGGGCCCTAGTGGGACCACACCTGGAGTATTGTGTACAGTTTTGGTCTACAAATTCGAGGAAGGACATTCTTGCTATTGAGGGAGTGCAGCATAGGTTCACAAGGTTAATTCCCGGGACGGCGGGACTGTCCTATGCTGAGAGAATGGAGCGGCTCGGCTTGTTAGTTTGGAATTTAGAAGGATGAGAGGGGATCTTATTGAAACATATAAGATTATTAAGGGTTTGGGCATGCTAGAGGCAGGAAACATGTTCCCGATGTTGGGGGAGTCCAGAACCAGAGGCCACAGTTTAAGAATAAGGTTTAAGCCATTTAGAAAGGAGATGAGGAAACACTTTTTCTCACGGAGTTGTGAGTCTGTGGAATTCTCTGCCTCAAAGGGCGGTGGAGGCCGGTTTTCTGGATACTTTCAAGAGAGAACTAGATGGGGCTCTTAAAGATAGCGGAGTCAGGGGACATGGGGAGAAGGCAGGAACGGGGTATTGATTGTGGATGATCAGCCACGATCACATTAAATGGTGGTGCTGGCTCAAAGGGCTTACTCCTGCACCTACTGTCTATTATAGTCTATAAAATCATCAGGTCCAGCTAGGAAATATTAATCATATTAATAGTTTGGTCAGAAAGTAAGTTTTAAGAAGGACCTGACTGAAGTAAAAGGGCAAGATGAGATTTGAATATCATGGTATTAGTGGAAAGGTGCTAGCATAGGTAGAAGATTGGCTGACTGGCAGAAGACAAAGAGTAGGAATAAAGGGGAAGGAACGGCAGATGCTGGTGCAGGGTGCAGGGGATCTTCTCCAGTTGGCTACCAGTGACCAGTGGTATTCCGCAGGGGTCGATGTTGGATGTGCTACTTTTCACATTATAGGTTAATGATCTAAATGATGGAATTGATGGCTTTGTGGCCAAGTTTGCAGATGATACAATGTTAGGTGGAGGGGCAGGTAGTGGGCGGTCACGGTGGCGCAGCGGTAGAGTTGCTGCTTTACAGCGAGTGCAGCGCCGGAGACCCAGGTTCAATCCCGACTACGGTTGTTATCTGTACGGAGTTTGTACGTTCTCCCCGTGACCAGCGTGGGTTATCTCCGAGATCTTTGGTTTCCTCCCACACTACAAAGAAGTACAGGTTTGTAGGTTAATTGGCTTGGTACAAGTAAAAATTGTCCCTAGTGGGTGTAAGATAGTGTTAATGTATGGGGATCGCTGGTTGGCGCGGACCCGGTGGGCCGAAGGGCCTGTTTCCGTGCTGTATCTCTACACTAAACTAGTGTTGAGGAAGCAGGGAGTCGAGAAGAATATGGACGGGTTGGGAGAATGAGCAAAGTGGCAAATGGAATACAGCCTGACAAAGTGTACGGTCATGCACTACAGTAGAAGGAAGAAGAGCTTAGACTGCTTTCCAAATGGGGTGAGGATTCAGAAATTGACTTGGGAGTGCTTGTGCAGGATTCCCAAAAGGTTCATTTGCAGATTGAGTCGCAAGTAGTTAGTTTAGTGTATTGTCACGTGTCCGAGGTAAAGTGAAAAGCTTGTAAAAGTGAAAAGTGAAACATAGAAAATAGGTGCAGGAGGAGGCCATTCGGCCCTTCGAGCCAGCACCGCCATTCATTGTGATCATGGCCGATCATCCGCTATCAATAACCCGTGCCTGCCTTCTCCCCATATCCCTTGATTCCACTAGCCCCTAGAGCTCTATCTAACTCTCTCTTAAATCCATCCAGTGACTTGGCCTCCACTGCCCTCTGTGGCAGGGAATTCCATAAATTCACAACTCTCTGGGTAAAAACGTTTTTTCTCACCTCAGTTTTAAATGACCTCCCCTTTATTCTAAGACTGTGGCCTCTGGACTCACCAAACATTGGGAACATTTTTCCTGCATCTAGCTTGTCCAGTCCTTTTATAATTTTATATGTTTCTATAAGATCCCCCCTCATCCTTCTAAACTCCAGTGAATACAAGCCTAGTCTTTTCAATCTTACCTCATATGACAGTCCAGCCATCCCAGGGATCAATCTCGTGAACCTACACTGCACTGCCTCAATCACAAGGATGTCCTTCCTCAAATCAGGAGACCAAAACTGTACACAATACTCCAGATGTGGTCTCACCAGAGCCCTATACAACTGCAGAAGAACCTCTTTACTCCTAAACTGAAATCCTCTTGTTATGAAGGCCAATATTCCATTAGCTTTCTTCACTGCCTGCTATACCTGCACGCCAACTTTCAGTGACCAGTGTACAAGGACACCCAGGTCTCGCTGTACCTCCCCCTTACCTAACCCTATTGAGATAAGTGGATAACCTCACATTTATCTATATTATACTGCATCTGCCCACTCACTCAACCTGTCCAGATCCCTCTGCAACCTCCTAACATCCTCTTCACCGTTCACACTGCCACCCAGCTTTGTGTCATCCACAAACTTGCTAGTGTTGCTACTAATTCCCTCTTCCAAATCATTAATATATATGATAAACAGTTGCGGCCCCAACACCGAGCCTTGCGGCGCTCCACTCGCCACTGCCTGCCATTCTGAAAAGGACCCGTTCACTCCTACTCTTTGCTTCCGGTCTGCCAACCAATTTTCTATCCATGTCAACACCCTACCCCCAATACCATGTGCTCTAATTTTAGTCACCAGTCTCCCGAGACCTTAGAAACATAGAAAATAGGTGCAGGAGGAGGCCATTCGGGACCTTATCAAAGACTTTCTGAAAGTCTAGATACACTGGCACCCCTTCATCCATTTTACTTGTCACATCCAAAAAAAATTCCAGAAGATTAGTCAAGCATGATTTCCCTTTCATAAATCCATGCCGACTTGGACTAATCCTTTTACTGCTATCCAAATGCCCCATTATTACCTCTTTAATAATTGACTCCAGCATCTTTCTCACCACCGAAGTCAGGCCAACAGGTCTGGAATTCCCCGTTTTCTCCCTCGCTCCTTTCTTGAAAAGTGGGATAACATTAACTATCCTCCAATCCACAGGAACTGATCCTGAATCTTGAACATTGGAAAATGATCACCAATGGGTCCACTATTTCTAGAGCCACCTCCCTGAGGACCCTGGGATGCAGACCATCAGGCACAGGGGTTTTGTCATCCTTCAGTCCCAATAGCCTACCCAATATTATTTCTCGCCTAATGACAATTTCTTTCAGTTCCTCTACCCCCTTAGATCCTCTGTCGCTAGTACATCTGGGAGATTGTTTGTGTCCTCCTTAGTGAAGACAGATCCGAAGTACCTATTCAACTCTTCTTCCATTTCCTTGTTGCCCATAATACTTTCACCCGTGTCTGCCTTCAAAGGACCCACATTTGACTTTGCTACTCTTTTTCCCTTAACATATCTAAAGAAGCTTTTACTGTCCTTTATATTCCTGGCCAGTTTCCCCTCGTACTTCATCTTTTCAGCCCGTATTGCCCGTTTTGTTTCCTTCTGTTGACCTATGAAAGTTTCCCAATCCTCCGGCTTCCGGCTACTCTTTGCTGTTTTATACATCTTTTCTGTTAGTTTTATTCTATCCCCAACTTCTCTTATCAGCCACGGTTGCCTCCTACTCCCCTTAGAATCTTTCTTCCTTTTTGGAATGAAATGATCCTGCGACTTCCGGATTATGCCCAGAAATTCCTGCCATTAATGTTCCACCGTCATTCCTGCTAGGATCCCTTTCCAGTATACTTGGGCCAGCTCCCCTCTCATGCCTTCATAGTCCCCTTTGTTCAACTGCATCACTGCCACTTCCGAATTAACGTCCTCTTGTTGCGTAAATATGGAAGGCAAATGCAATATTAGCATTCATTTCCAGGGGACTACAATGTAAAAGCAAGAATGTAAAACTGAGTCTTTATAAGGTGCTGGTCAATCCGCATTTGGAATTATAAGCAGTTTTGGGCCCCATATTGAAGAAAGGATGTGCTGGTGTGGAGAGGGTCCAGAGGAGATTTACAAGAATGATTCGACGGATGATTGGGTTAATGTATGAGAAGATAAAGTATCGATGGAGCCGATGGAAATGAGGGTGGCTTGTGTGATGGTCTGGACTACGTCCACAACTCTACAATTTTTAGTGGTCTTGGATGGAGCTGTTCCCAAACCAGGCTGTGATGGAGTGCACAGCCTCAGAATAAAAGGATATCCTTTAGAATGGAGATGAGCTGGAATTTCTTATGCTAGTGGGTGCTGAATCTGGGAATTCATTGCGACAGATGGCTTAAGCGGAGATTGATAGGTTTAAGGAGGAGACATGAATCGCAATCTACCGTATTGGTCATCCTCGGACTATCTTTAATCGGACTTTACTGTCTTTATCTTGTGCTAAACTTTATTCCCATATCATGATTCTGCACTCTGTGAGTGGCTCGATTGTAATCATGCATTATCTTTCCGCTGACTGGTTAGCACGGAACAAAAGCTTTACACTGTACATCGGTACACATGACAATAAACTAAACTGAAACGCTTCTTCAGAACTGGATATCGAGCAAGCTGTCAGTTGGTGGTAAGAAAGGTGGTGGGGAGATACTGCAGGTGGTTTAAATATACAAGAGTGTTTCTGAAGCAAATTGAGAAAGATGAACCTTGAAGTTTCACAAATGATTTATCATTGCAGAATAAAACGGGATCACGTGGCTCAACATGGTTTGGTTGTGGATGGAACCAGCCTTTCACATGCACTCAGGAAACATGAAGGATTGTTCATGGAAATTAGCAAAAACTGCACCGCTGTGTTATGTTGTCGAATGGCACCACTGCAAAAAGCAAAAGTAAGTTCATTGCTCACTATTGTAAGTAGTTTCAAACTTAAACTTGTAAGATATTTAATGAGTAACATAATTTGATCAAAATGCCTTGTCAGTTTAATTTAGCACCGAACGACTTACTTATTCTTGAATTCCATTATATTTTTATTATGAAAATGTTAATTGATTAGAATAAGATTTAAATTTAACTTTCTTGATAATTCAGTGGTGGAAATATGTTTTCCCAGTTCAGAATCAGAATGTTTAGATTTGGTCCCTAACCTTAACTGGGATGCTAGCATAACAGTTCCTGGTGATAGGCTGGGACTTTTTTCCCTGGAATGTAGGAGGTCGAAGGGTGATCTAATGGAATTATTTAAAACTATGAGGGTAGAAGATAATATGAAAATCCATGGTCTTTTCCATGGGGTAGAGGATTTTAAAAGATAGATGGGAAACATTTAGAAGGTATTTGAGGGGCAACGTTTTCATTCAGAAGCTGGTGCATGTATGGAACAAGTATTCAGAGTAGGAGGTAGAAAGGGGTACAATTATGATATTTAAAATGTATTTGGATAGATATGTGGTTAAGAAAGGTATGCAAGGATGTAGTCCATGCACAGGCAAATTGAAATAGCCTGGTTAGGCAAGTTACATGGTCAGGATAAGTTGGGCCAAGGGGCTTGGTTCCATACTGTATATAAGAAACAAAATTAGCTTTCACCCATTGGCAGATTTCCACTGATTACTATTAGTTGAGAACTGATAATTATGCTTCAGTTGTGTATAAATGAGATATAGCCTTTTCAGACAACATTAGTAATTTGGGGAAGTAGCTTGATTGAGAAGATCAGGATGAAGAAATATAGCACTGTGGAACAATGTAATACAGGATCTGTTCTTTGCTGACGTCTCAAAATGATTGTCAAAGCAGTAAACAGATTTGTCTGCAATATTCCTGGGGACTGATTTGCTCTAATTTGATCAAGCAAAACAAAATCCAATTCAGGGCAGTTTGTAATCAAGAAGAAGGTGGCGTTGAGTCTCTTGAAAACCGTAAAGTTGCACAAGCCCCCAGGCCCTGCTGGGATCTTTCCCACGTTATTGAGAAAGACGAGGGATTCTGGGGTTTGACGAAGAGCTTTGTATGCACCCTAGCCACTGAGGTCCTGGAGAACTGGAGCAAAGCCAATGTTATTTCTTAGGTGGCACAGTGACGCAGCGGTAGAGTTGCTGCCGTGTAGCACCAGAGATCTGGGAGTTAGATCCTTGAGTGTTGTCTGTACTGAGTTTGTACATTCTCCCTGTGACGTGGGTGGGTTTCTCTGGTGCTCCAGTTTCCTCCCACATCCCAAAGACCGTCAGTTTGTAGGTTAATTAGCTTCTGTAAATTGTGCCTAATGTGCAGGAAAGAACTAGTGTATGGGTGATTGCTGGCCTGGACAGACTCGGTGGGCCAAAAAGCCTGTTTCCACATTGTATATCTAAACTAAACTTTGTTTAAGGGAAATACAGATAATCCAGGAGGTTCAAGGCTGGTAAACCTCAGTTTGGTGGTAGACAAGCCACAGTCGAGGATTCTTAGGGATAGGATTTACCCACATTTGGAAGAGAAAACAGTTATTTGGGGACAGTCAGCACAACATTGTCCGTGGCAGATCATGTCTTACTAACGTAATTGATTTTTTGAGGAAATGATGAAGGTGATTGATGGAGGATGGGTAGTAGATGATATCTACTTGCACTTCAGTAAATAATTTGACGAATTTCCTCGTGGTAAGCTGATTCAGAAGATTAAAATGCTTGCGATCCACGGTGACTTGGTAATTTGGATTCAAAATGACTTGCCTAAAGAAGACGGAGGGCAGTGGTTGAAGTTTAGTTTAGAGATACAGCACGAAAACTAACCTTTCGGCCCAACGTGTTCCCCCGGACCAGCGATCCCCGCACATCAACACTACCCTGCACACACTAGAGACTATTTTATATTGATATCAAACCAATTAACCTACAAACCTGTACGTCTTTGGAGTGTGGGAGGAAATCAAAGTTCTTGGTGAAAACCCAAGCAGGTCACGGGGAGAACATACAAACTCCATGTAGACAACACCCGTAGTCAGGATCAAACCCAGGCCTCTGGCGCTGTGAGGCAGTAGCTCTACCGCTGTGCCACCATGCTGCCCTAAGCTGGACATCTGTGACCTGTGATGTTCTGCAGGGATACGTGTTGGGACCTCTGATGCTTGTGATACATAGGAACAAATTTGACAAAAATGAAGATGCTTTGGATAGTAAATTTGCAGCGACATAAAAAATGGTGGAGTTACAGTCCGTGTTGCACCTTGGGACATTAAATTAGATTAGTTTTAGATTAGACATATGGTATGGAAACATGTCCATCGGCCCAACGAATCTACGCTGACCATTCATCACCTGTTCAAGTTAGTTATCCCACAACACACGAGGTGCCATTTACAGAGGCCAATTAATATACAAACCAGACCAGCTTTGCGATGTGGGAGGAAATCGCAGCACCCAAAGGAATCCCACATGGTCACAGGAAGAACGTGCAAACCAAACACAGACAGCACTCGAGGTCAGGATCAAACTCTGTCTGTGACTTTGTGAGGCAGCAGCTCCGTCGCCGTGCCACTGTCCCGCCCGTTATGTAAGGGGAAAATAATACAATTAATGGCAGGACATTTTATCAGCACTGATATACGGAGGGATCTTGGGGACCAACTCCATAGATCCCTGAAAGTAGCAATACGCGTGGATTGAATGGTTGAGAAGACGTATGGGATCGATGCTTGCCATCATTTGTCAGGGCATCGGGTGTAAGAATCATGAAGTCATGTTACAGGTTTATAATACTTTGGTTAGGCAGCATTTGAATGATTGTGTGCAGTTCTGGTCACCCCATTACAGGAAGAACATGGAAGGCTTGGAAAGCGTGCAGACGAGGTTTACCAGAATGCTGTCTGGATTAGAGGGTATTAACTATAAAGAGAGGATGGACAAACTCGGAGTATCGGAGGCTGAGGGGGGACCTAATAAAGGTGTATAGCCAGAACCTTTTTCCCCCAGAGTGAACATAGGGAGGGTGGAGCTTTAAGATCAGAGAAAGAAAGGAAATGTGCCAGCCAAGTCTTTTATGCAGAGAGTGATCGTTGCGGTAGTGCTGCTGCCTCACAGAGTCAGAGACCCTGCGAGATACACTCCTATCTTGTTTGACTACCTACTTTCATTTATCAGAACAGAAAACAAAGAGCTGGAGGAGCTCAGCGGGTCAGGCAGCATCTGTGGAGAAAATAGACAAAGTGTGAATGATGGAAAAGAGTAGGGGGGTATGGAGCAAAGCCTGGCATGTAATAGGTATCCTACTATAGCCTTAAACTACCATCCTCACTATCTCATTGTTTGGTTCATTCAAATAGACGCATTACCACCTCACCAGCAAAGGCACAAATGCTTTTAAAATGAGCACAGGAGTCAGTGAGATCAATGACGCGATAGAAAGAAGCACGATATATATAATGATCGGAGCAGCAAAATTTCCCCCTATGGAATGGAGAAGAGTAGGTTAAGGAAGCAGCTATGAGGCACTGAATAAAACGATTTAATTGGGGCTAAAAATGTCCATATCTGGTTATGGACAGTTAAATTAAAATGGTTCTTGTGAATAGCTGTTGGATGTAGGTTTGACTATAGATGTGGACCTCCTAACAGAAAGTTATGCTTCACGTCACATCTGAAAGACAGCAATTCCATAAAAATAAAATAATCTGACAATATACATTGAAGCACCAGCATAAGTTGAAGCATCCTCTGAGATTGAGTTGAAAATGAGTACATTCGAGCATTGGATGTTTTAATCAACCTTGACATTTTACAATTATGAATTTCATTATACATTAACTTTTGTGTCTTGAGGCATAAAATTGTGCCACTTACATTTTCATATTTTCAGGTAGTCAGACTTTTGAAGTTATTGCCAAACAAACCAATTACCTTGGCAATTGGCGATGGTGCAAATGATGTCAGCATGATACTGGAAGCAAATATTGGTATAGGTATGTGAACAGTGTTGCCATTTTCTTATTATTGCTCTTTCAATGTTACATCGGTGGTTCGGACTAACTTGATCAAACTCCAAACATAAATTGGATAGTAAGTGAAATCTAGAAACTAGGAACTGCAGATGCTGCTTTACAAAGATGTGCTGGAGTAACTGAGTGGGTCCGGCAGCATCTCTGGAGAACGTGGATAGGTGATGTTTCAGGTTGGGACCCTTCATCAGGCCAGTTACGCGGGGGAGGGGGGAGAAAGCTGGAAGAGAGGAGGGGCAGGACAAAGTAATAGGTAGAGGGGGATTGTTGATAGGCAGATGGTTGAAGAAAGGCCGGAGATTAAAGGACAGAAGGTGTGAATCAAAAGGAATGAAGATTGCAAACTGTAAAGCTAGAGGAAGGAATATAGGTGGAGGGAGAGGGGTAAAGTAGGTGTGAATCTAGGTGGGCACAGGGTAGATCGAGAGGGGCGGTAGGTCCTCAAATTGGAGACTTCATATCATTGGTTTGTAAACTACCTAAGCGGAAGATGAGGTGCTGTTCCTCCAATGTGCGTGTGGCAGCGCTCTGACATTGAAGGAGGCCCAGGTCAGTATGGGAAGAGGGGTTTCAGGATGGGAATTTGAAGAGGGGTTTCAGTCTGGGAATGGGAAAAGGAGTTTCAGTGTGGGTGAAGTGTAACAGAACAATGCTAATATCATCCAAATGTCTTTAGATAAATTTATTTATATATCATTGTGTTTCCTTCTCATTCGTCAACAAAGTAATGAGGTTATTTTTTAAACGGTTGAATTATTTTTTCCTTGCGAATACTTGCTAAAAACCATTTAACCTTTACAACACAATACAATACCATTTATTGTCATTTGAACCTCATTGAGGTTCAAACAAAATTTAGTTTCTGCAGTCATACAAACAAGAAAAGAACCAAGACACAACACAATTGACACAAACATCCATCACAGTGAATCTCCTCCTCACTGTGATGGAAGGCAAAGTCTTATCTCTCCCCTGCACTCCCCATTCTTCTCCCATTCTTTGGGCATCCTGGTAATTGACATCAGGGTCAATAATTATATAATTGACCCTAAATATAAAAATGTGCGTTAAACTCTGTGGCCAATGATCGGGCCTGTATCATAACTTAATTCTAACCAAGGTTAAGCAAGTCAAATCTGGATTTTTGGGAAACGCATCGAGGTATTTGTCAATCATTTTTCAAAGGACATTTGAACAGGTACAAAGCTAAAAAATGGTCAATTCTTGAGTGGCCAAGTCAATCACCAGATCTGAACCCAATTGAGCATGCCTTTTATATGCTGAAGAGAAAACTGAAGGGAACTAGCCCCCAAAACAAACTGCAATACAGGCCTGGCAGATCATCACTAGAGAAGACAACCAGCAACTAGCGATGTCCATGAATCGCAGACTTCAACCACTCATTGCATGCAAAGGATATGCAATAAAATACTAAACATTTGTTTAAGAAGGAACTGCAGATGCTGGAAAATAGAAGGTAGACAAAAATGCTGGAATAACTATGGAGCGAAGGAAATAAGCAACATTTCAGGTCGAAACCCTTCTTCAGACTTTACTATATTTCAGAAAATACTAAACATGATTACTTTCATTTACATGGCATTGCTGCGTCCCAAACATTATGGTGCCCTGAAATGGGGGGACTATGTATAAACACTGCTCTAATTTCTACATGGTGAAACCAAAACGCATAAAAATAGCCTTCATTAAAGTCTGACGATGTGCACTTTAACCACATGTGTTTTTTTTCTATTACAAATCTCAAATTGTGGAGTACAGAGACAAATAAATAAATGATGGGTCTTTGTCCCAAACATTGCGGAGGGCATTGTATATGGATAGGAAAGGTTTAGAGGGCTATGGGCCAAAAGCAGATGGCTATGGCCCAAACTGGGATTAGCCCAGTTGCCAACTTGGGCGGCATGGACAAGGTGGGCCAAAGGACCTTTTTCCATGCTGTATATCTCTCTAACTCGATGCTCAATTATGTGAGACAATGTACTGGATTAAGTGCAACACTTCCTGAGTATTCGGTATTCTTATTTGCGTGGACTCTGGACTATGAATAGTTTGGCCAATAATATATTCCTTCACATAACCTGCTCTTGTCACTCTGGATTCCATCTTCCCCTTTGCCTACCCACCTTTACTGCACTAATGTTTGAGATTTTAGCCATCATGGACTTGCATCTTGTCAGCCACTGCAATCTCCTAATTCACTGGATGTTTTCAAGAGTAAGATTTAGCTCTCAGGGCTAAGGGAATCAAGGGATATGGGGAAAAAAGATGGAACGATGTACTGATTTTGATGATCAGCCATGATCATAGAATCATAGAAAATAGGTGCAGGAGTAGGCCATTCGGCCCTTCGTGCCTGCGCCGCCATTTAATATGATCATGGCTGATCATCCAACTCAGTATCCCGTTCCTGCCTTCTCCCCATACCCCCTGATCCCTTTAGCCATAAGGGCCACATCTAACTCCCTCTTAAATATAGCCAATGAACTGACCTCAACTACCTTCTGTGGCAGAGAATTCCACAGACTCACCATTCTTTGTGTGAAAAACGATCTTCTCATCTCGGTCCTAAAAGACTTACCCCTTTCCTTAAACTGTGACCCCTTGTTCTGGAGTTCCCCAACATCGGGAACAATCTTCCTGCATCTAGCCTGTCCAACCCTTTAAGAATTTTGTAAGCCTCTATAAGATCCCCCTTCAATCTCCTAAATTCCAGCGAGTACAAGCTGAGTCTATCCAGTCTTTCTTCATATGGAAGTCTCAGGAATCAGTCTGGTGAACCTTCTCTGTACTTCCTCTATGGCAACAGATGCATATTGAATGGCGGTGCAGGCTCGTAGGGCAAAATGACCTACTCCTGCACCTATTTTCTATGTTTAGAGCCCTAGGTATTGCATTACAGGTTGACACACATTTTCGGGCTTCCAACCCCATTCCTTATTCACAAGGTGCACTGACGAGCCCTTCACCCTCTGAAAAGACAAAAAGTGCTGGAGTAATTCAGCGGGTCAGGATCACTGGATAATACAGATAGGTGACAACAGAACCCTTCCTCAGAATAATTCAGTCAGTTATATCTGGCATATGTTATTGTATTGACTTTGTAAAACTGGAGGGAAGATTGAGAGCATTAAGAGCCTGTCCTACTTGGGCGACAACTGAAGACAATTCAGTCGCCGGTACCTTCCGCCGGTTGACGTAGGTAGTCGCCAAAGGAATTCACCGAAGTCAGCACCCGGCGAAACCAATGTCACCTGGCGCCAACCTGCGTCATCCTTGCGACAACCTACGACAGCACCTACGACAAGAGAAAACAATCTACGTCAAGCCCGCAGTTGCCGAAAAGATTTGAACATTTCAAAATCCAGCGGTGACCAGAAAAACGTTACGACTCTTTGGGCGGCTTGAGGAGACTACTCACGACCATACAGGCATCAATCCGTGGCCATATGGCGACAAGCCTAGTCGCCTGTAGTCGTCAAAATAATCGCCTAAGTGGGACAGGGGCTTTATTTCACAACAGAGGGCCAGAAAGAGTGCCCGCCACTCGCAATGTCACCTGTGGCCACTCTGGGAATTTCAAATGATCTCTGATAGACTTAAAATGCTGAGGTAACTCAGCAGGACGGGCAGCATCTCTGGAGAAAAGGAATGGGTCTAGACCCTTCTTCAGTCTGAAGAAGGGTCTCGACCCGAAACATCACCGATTCCTTCTCTCCAGAGATGCTGCCTGACCCGCTGAGTTACTCCAGCATTTTGTATCGATCTTCAATTTAAACCAGCATCTCCAATCTCTTCCTACACATTTCAACTAATCTCTTGTCATTTAGTCCGCATTATAGGGGTGGGCAGGCCATTAGTTGCCGGAAATTAGGTGTTCAATCTGTATTTTGTTTGTTTTGTGTTTATAATGTGAATGTTATAGAAGATCAAAGATTTCTGAAATTGAAAATGTAAAATGTTCTTAAAAGCTGTCTTAACATTTTATTTTCACAGGAATTATGGGTAAAGAAGGAAGGCAAGCAGTGAGAAACAGTGATTATGCAATAGCGAGATTCTGCTTCGTCACTAAATTGCTTTTTGTCCATGGTCACCTCTATTATGTTAGAATAGCACAGCTTGTACAGTACTTTTTTTATAAGGTATGTTTGGATATTCTCAGTTTACTATTTTGTTCAATTTTGTATTACTCCAAAGCATTAGCCTTAATTTATATTAATTGATAATCTTGTTCCAACCTCTTCTCATTAATCCTGTCAAATCTGCATTACTAGCTATCTGCTACCTGTTATTCACTAAATCTAGACACTAATAGCTCTCAGTCTCTTCAAGAATAAAGACATCCAGACGAGGTTTAAATGTTGACACAAGAAACTGCAGATGCTGAAACCTTGAGCAAAAAGACAAACACTGAAGCAGGTCAGACAGCATTTGTGGAGAGAATGGACTGACAGCATTTTGCATCTGGACCCCATCTTTGTATTCCCTCCACAGATGCTGTCTGACCAGCTGAGTTCCTCCAACGTTT
Organism: Raja brachyura; assembly: GCA_963514005.1. The sequence goes on along the minus strand of OY740794.1, from coordinate 4,247,125 downwards.
TGTTATTTGCTGATTAAGTTTAATTTGTTCATGTCCATTGGATCTCTTTAACATTAGCAGCCAAAGAATTGCAGTCTGAATTTTGTTTTAATGTGAGGATCATTGTGTAATGCACCTGCTGCTGTGTGAAATAATGAAAGCAAACTGGGCATAGCCTCGGAACTAAATCTTGAAATATTTATTTAATACTGTACATCGGAACTAAGCAATCTCAACAAGGAAGTAAAAACATTTCCAATAGGTTAGCTACTACATAGTCCTCACATTGTAAATGTTTAGATTTGCGGATTTCTGCATTCATTTTACAGTTGTTAGTGCTTAATAGTGCATTGTTTGTAAAGCTTCATGATACTATTATACTCTTTTTTCAGAATGTCTGTTTTATCACACCTCAGTTCATATACCAGTTCTTCTGTATGTTTTCACAACAGGTAAGCATTGCAATTCTTACTAGTTAATGAACTTCAGAATCTATTATTCTTTTCTGCATGATATCTACCTCTTTACTGTCACTAGTGAATGTACAAACTTTGATGGAGAAGCAATTATTAAACTTAAATGAGAGTACGGTCCCTTTGATAGCTATTGACTTCAGTTTTACTAGGGATTTTTAATGCCTCAATCTACCAAATGCATCCTTGGTGTCAATGACTGTCATTCTCAACCTGCTATGGCACTTCAGCTCTTTGGTCCATCTTAGGACCAAGGATGTGATGAGGTCTGGAGTTGAGAAAGGCAAACTGGACAGTGGTGTGTAGGTCACTGATGAGGAAGTGCTGCTCAGAATATGGACAACAAAAAGAAAAACTTACCAACTATACGAATGTTCAGAACATTCGTAACATGATGGATGAATTTATAACATCAATAAAAAACAAGGGTATAATCATTACAGAAATGATTGACTAAGTTGACCAAGAAAAGGAACTGAATATTTTGAGGTACTTGATATTTGAGAAGGAAACAAATAAGGTGGTGGAGTACCTATTTTAATAAAGAGAGAACTCTGTACAGCAGTGAAAATAATCTTTGACGATCAAGGTGTAGAATTAAGTTTTCTTGGAAGTAAGAAATAACAAGGGAATAGTCATGAGTGTTTAATTGCCATATGTATTAAAAACAGAACAATGAAGTTCTTATTTGCAGCAGCTCAGCAGGCCTGTAAAAGCAATATACATACATAATATACGATAAGCAAAAAAAATCAATAAATTAATAATCCCCATATGAGCCCCCTGGAGAGGAAAAGACTCCAAAAAGTAGTAAACACTGTCCAGTCCATCATCAGCTCTGACCTTCCTTCCATCGAGGGGATTTATCACAGTCGCTGCCTCAAAAAGGCTGGCAGCATCATCAAGGACCCACACACTCATCTCCCTGCTACCTTCGGGTAGAAGGTACAGGAGCCTGTAGACTGCAATAACCCGGTTTAGGAATAGCTACTTCCCCACAGCCATCAGGCTATTAAACCTGGCTCGGAACTCTGAACATTAATATCCCTCCATCTGTTATTTGCACTTTATTAATTTATTAATTCATGTGTGTATTTACATATATAATTGTAGTCAATGCCTACTATGTTCTGTTGTGCTATACAAAGAAAGAATTTCATTGTCCTGTCAGGGACACATGACAATAAACTCTTTTGACTTTGGTTTTGTTTTGACTGGTCAAAAGTCAAAGTCTTTAGTGCAACCAAAGACAATCCGTAATTCATGGTTGAAATTAGTGTTGTGTTGTGTTCAAGAACTTGATGGTTGTTGGGAAGAAATTATTATCAAAACGATTCTGCAGGTCATAGTTTTCAGAATCCAATACCTTTTTCCTGATGGTAGGTAGTGAAATCAGATCATGGCTCGGTTGGTTTGGGATACTGGCTGCCTTTTTGAGGCAGTGCCTCCTCTAGATCCCTTCAATGGTGGGGAAGTCAGTACCAGTGATGGAATGGGCAGTATCTACCACTCTGTAATTTCATTTTTCCTGGATGTTCGAGTTGCCGAACAAGGGCCTAAAGCATCCAGACGATATGCTTTTGACCAGACACTTTAGTTTAGTTTCGAGATACAGCGTAGATACAGGCCCTTGTGCCCACCGAGTCCGCACAGACCAGTGATCCCTGCACATTCACACTATCTACACGTAACAAGTTTTTATGGTGTTGATTGCCAAACTGTAGCCGATGAACAACAGGGTAACATACATGTTCTTATTGGTCAAGTGGTCCAGTGCAGAATTGAGAGCGAGCGAGATCGCATATCCCCTTAATCTGTTATTTTCAAGCAGGTGGGAACCTTGGACCTAACTAATGAGATGTAGCAGATATTTGATTAAAAAATAGAATATGAATAAAAAATTAATCATGAGCTACAAAAATAGTACCAGAACACACATGCGTGATATTAATCTTCAAATAGATTGGACAAACAAATAGTCTTGAGGATACATTTTGGGGTGCATAGTTTCTTACAATGATATCTTGTAGAACCAAACGGGGAACAAACGTTTTTATTTTTTATCATATGTATTGAGCTAAGGTTACTTGATGTTCTAGTAGTAAAGAATAGTAAGATTAAATGAGAACTTACCAGTTTGAAGTTTGATCTTTATTTTATGAGGAGTTACGATGAGGGATTACGTGAAGACCCCGCCAGCACGCATGCGCAACATTCTTCAAAGCAGTGGTGTGAAATCACAGGTAGCAACGTAGACTAATATAGTAAGATAAAAGAGAACTTTCATACCAGTTGAACTTTATAATAGAGGGTTTGGGAGCGGAGGGCACGTAATCCCTCATCGTAACTCCTCATAAAATAAAGATTAAACTTCAAACTGGTAAGTTCTCATTTAATCTTACTATTTTACTTCGGAGTCACGTGAGTATTTCAGACATGACACTGTGCTGAAAAACAAAATGGGTATTTATTCATACCAAAATAATAATATACCCCACATTGGGTAACTATTTTGCAGAACTCAAATTGTTTCCCTGCAAATGTGTCAGGAGAGGCCACGGGTTTATTATAGAAGCGTTGGAAAGTCTTTTCATTGCTCCAACCCGCTGTGGCCAGGATGTGGTCCATGGGAACTTCCATCATCCTAGCCGCCGATGTAGATACAGCCCTGGTGGAGTGAGATTTGAAAACATTAGTATCTACCCCCGCTGCATCGAACACCACCCTTAACCATCTTGATATGGTTTGCATCGTGACTTTGTGATGAAGCCGTTTATGGCTTATAAGCAAAGCTCTCTCCGTGCCCCTTAGAGTCTTAGTGACTTTTATATATTGCAATATAAGTGTAACGATGCAGAGTCGAGTATCTGCAGGATAGGCTTGAAATTCTAATGTTTGGCCAGATGAACGTCGGTCTTGTTTTAATAATCCCTGTATGAAAAAAGTTATCTTGCCATTGGTGATAGTCATGGCGTCCATACTTAACTTGTGTAGGGACTGGACCCGTTGTGCTGTTACAAGTGCCATAATCATTACCATCTTGTATGTGAGTTTGTCCAAGGTGAGCCCCGTTATGGGTGTCCATCCTCGTAACATCTGTCTTCTGGTGGACTCCCTGCACGACGCTGAGATGGCATTTATTGTTCTGTCGGAGAGTCCATATCCCAGAAATGGCCTTTTCAGAATCTGCAAATTAATAGATCCATGCGGTCATGACACGGATGACTATCCCCTGAAACGGGATGTACCAACAAACTAGGTCGTTTGTTTATCCGGATGCAGGGTTCTGTGGCCATCTTCTGTACTCTGGGAACCATGGTTGGGTAGGCCAGTCAGGAACAACCAAAATACCCGTTGCGGAGTCTTGTCTTATTTTTTGCAAGACCCGACTGATGAGGCAGAAGGGGGAAATGCATAGCAGAACAAATCCCCCCAATGTAGCGAGAAAGCGTCCATCGTTACTGCCCCTGGGTCTGGTTCCCAAGCAACATATGTTGGAAGTTGGTGATTTAGTCTGGATGCAAAAAGGTCGATATCTGGTGTCCCATAACGTTCTATAATATCTGTAAACACTTTACGATCCAACATCCATTCTATGTTGTCGTTGAATTTACGTGATCTGGTCTCTGCCACTGTATTTAGCTTACCTGGAAGGTAAGTGGCTGAGATCCAAATCTCCCTTTGCAGACACCAGTGCCAGATATTATTAGCCAATTCATCACATGATATCGACTTTATTCCACCCATATGATTAATATAGGCCACCACTGTGGTATTGTCAATTTGTAACCTGACATGCAACTGGTGCATATCCGAACAGTAGGCCCTGAGTCCATGAAATGCTCCCAGCATTTCTAAATAATTAATCCCTAATGTTTTGAAGAGGGTTAGCTCTTGTGCACTCCATCTGCCTCCACAACTTGTGGTGGTATTAGTTGCTCCCCAACCTTTAGCACTGGCATCAGTTTGTAATGTAACCGAGGGATTCATGATAGTGATGGGGTTAGAACAAAGCTGAGCATTTTCTATCCACCAATTTAATTCGGATTTTGCCTTCCCTGGTAGTTTCATAGGCCTATCAAAATGGCCTGCATGATTTTTGAGAGCTAAAATTTTTGCTCTTTGAAGGTTTTGATAATGGAGTGGCCCAAATTGTGCTGCTGGAAACGCAGACACTATTTTCCCAATCACTCTGGCTACTTGCCGTATGGATGGTTCCCTGATGCCAGTGAGGCTTCTGCATGCTTCTATCAAGTCCACCACTTTGTTAGGTGGCAAGGTGATAGACATTAGCTCAGAATTAATAGTGAACCCCAAATAATCCATGGTAGTGGAGGATTTCAATTTTGATTTATCTGGATGTATGATAAATCCCAGCTTTTGAAAAAGATGTTTTGTGGCTGAAACTGCCAATGTATCCATCTCCAAATTCTCCCCGACAATGAGGATATCATCAAGATAGGCCATGACAATATGGTTTTGTTTCCTTAAATAAGCTAAAGCTGGTTTTAATATTTTTGTAAACAGTCTGGGTGCTGATGACAACCCATTAGGTAAGGCTTTGTACTGCCACAATTGTCCCATCCAGATAAATTTTAGGTATTTCCTATGATCCTTGTGTATATGTACTGAATAGTATGCATCTTTAAGGTCAATGCAAGCCATGTAGTACCTTTCAGATATTAGCTGTTTAGCTGTGACAAATGTGTCCATCTTGAAATGCACATACTGAACGGAAGTATTTAGTTCTGTCAGATCTATAATGATGCGGCAACTGCCATCTCTTTTATTTTTTGTAAATATATTTGATACGAACTCTTGAGATTCTCTGATAGTCTTCTCAATTACCCCTTTATTGTTTAGTCTTAATAGTTCAGCATGGCCTGCCGTTCTTTCTTTTTGTGAAAGCATGAACTTCCGGCTAGGCGAATGCTGAACTGGGGTAGGGAGTTCGTGTATAAATTCAATTTTGTAACCCTGAATACTTCCGAGCTCTTCCTATAGCTTTATGATGCTCTTCCTATAGCTGTTGATTTCAAACTGTGTATTACACAGTAACGCCAGAGCATCTTGCAATTCTTCCGGTAACTCAACCCCAACAGCAGTCCTGGCCACTGCTGTGATCCCGGCGGCCAACAGTTTCAGAATCCTCTGAAGCTTTATCTCCTGGCCTCTATTTGTAGGGCTCATGTTCCCCCATATAGGGTTGTTCACTGCTGGAACATTGAGCGAGTTACAATTCACAGGAGCGAGATACTTCTCAGCCATGGTATTAACGGCTTGCTCCTGTAGCTGATTAGTAGCCATATAGTTTATGCTGGCTGCCAGCTTTGGGTGAATAGGCAGTCCTTTTTGTGTAGGAACGGCATGTTTGTTCACCATGTCCAGTAACTCTCCTTGCACCCCAAACACTGCTGGTTGTTCAGCCATATCCCCCCCTTCAGGGTCAGCCCAGCTCTGACCCCTAATGCTCCCCTGCGAAGAGGGTGAGACATATGGCAGTCCATGATAGGATTCTGCCATGGGTCTGCGAAGAGACCCACTGTGACTCTGCCCCTGCATAAGCAGGTCACGCTGGAGCAACTGCTCCACCATCCGCTCCATGCGGGAAAGACGCCCGCCGTCGCTATCATTGAACGGGGTGTCTTCGGGTCCGGACCCAGCTGAGTCAACGGCCCCGTCCGACTTCCGGGTGGTTTTGCCGCCCAACCGCGGCGCACCTGCGGTCCTTATCGGCGAGAAGTCGGGAGCTGCCGGCAACACCTGCAGCTCTGGAGTAGCGGCACGCTGCTGGCTGCTTTCCACAGCAGCGGATTTTGCCGCTGCTCTCTTCGATTTTCGTGACTCCATTATGGTTTTTCCCCTGTAAAGCAAGAAAACACCGAGTCGCCACGCTCACCACTACAAGTGAGACTTATCTTCCGTAAGTTTTTAAACTTACGCTGGAGGAGCGACGCTCCTCTCGACTGCCGCTTCCGCAATGCGTTCGACGTTATGTCGCGCATGCGTGCTGGCGGGGTCTTCACGTAGTCCCTCACGTGACTCCGAAGTAAAATACTCTGAGAAAGAGTAATCATATGATCAAATTTCATATTCTGTTTGACAGTGAGAATCTAGGGTCTGAAACACATGCTTTATAATCCATAAGCAGTAAAGACAAAATTAACAAAAATGAAGTGATAAAATAGAATGAAAGCTAAAACAACCGCCAAATAATAGCAAGCGTTTGTGGAGATATTTCATAAATATATTCTCAACAGAGATTTGTATCATTGAGAAATAAGGACTACAAGGATGATCCATCCACGGTTAACTGAAGAATTATGTCGTATTGAAAGAAAAGGCAATCGATGTTAAGATTTATGGTAGAATATTAGAATATTAGGAAATATGTAAAAATAAATTGGACGTGAGTTTTTTGAAAAAGGTCTTTAGAGGACAAAGTAAATCATTTTTTGAGGATGTCAAAAAAGGGGATATTAAAGACTTGATGAGGGGAGATACCCACCTTGTATTTCTCATGGCAATGAAGGAGTTCAGCCAGCCCAATGTCATAATGAAAGACATGAAAATTATCCAAATAAACAGGTTAAATTCAGGTGGGCAAACCATTAGGATAAGATGAATTGAATATAAATAAAGGTTGTTCTCTTGCTTTTGTGTGGGGGAAGGTGGTGGGGATAAACGGTGTGTAGGTACAGATAAACTGTTTCTAGCCATTCCACAATGTTATGAGGTCAATGGTAGCAAAGATAATCCGTAGCAAAGCTATTTTAGATTGAAACCAAAAAATGTTCATTGTAATTTAGTGGAATTTAACAATAAGTTTTTCTTTTAACTCTTTCGAGTCCTTATCCCATCCAAATTTAAAATCAGTTCATTTTTGCTAGAGCAACTATCTAATTGTCCTCTTTTCTAAATCTGATTCGAATATCTTTTTGTTTAAAGAATGCTTTTAACTGATTGTCAGTCTTTGGTTATTTTGGGATAATCGTACAAACCCCTGTTAATTATCCTATATCCTAAAACAACCATTGTTTGGGATTTTGGCATGTATGTTGTCACAACATCATCCTATTTTTATAATTCAATGACAAAGGATCAATAATTGACATGGAAAGTAAATGCAGAAAATGCTGAAGATCCTCCAAAGCAGGCAGCATAGTTTGAGAAACATTTGACTCCATAATCTTTGATTTTAATAGTTTTTTTAAATTTATAAAGGGGCTGTCCCACTGTAGGAGCTAATTCAAGAGTTATCCCGAGTTTCCCCTGATTCGAACTCTGTGAATTCTGGTAGTAGCTGCTTGTAGGTACTCGGGGCTCTCGTAGACATTTTTCAACATTGAAAAATCTTCACGAGTCTTCACGAGCTTACCATGTTTCCCGAGTACCTGCCGTTAGCGTTACGAGCCGCTAAGAGACGTCCCGAGTTCCAACGTACCCGCTACGTACATTCTGCGTGCTTACCACAAGTTTGATTTTTTTTAACTCGGGAGAGCTGTTGAATTACCTCGTACAGTAGGACAGGCCCTTTAGATGCCACTGAATTATGAGGTTGATTGCTTAGTCACAACGAATAATTTAAAGCAGCAACTTTAGTGAAAGTTATGAGGACAAATTTAGGAACTGGATGAGTGAAGGTAGTATTTCATTGTGTGAAATAAATTGAGACAACACAGTCAGAATTGAAATACCGACTTCTTAAATGATTGTGCTCTGGGATTTTGGAGAGGGAGAGAAATAAAGTGGAGGAATTGAAAAGGTCAGGACATGCGGATGTTGAATGTTACGGATGCTGAAGCCATGAAATAAATACTGGAAGAAGGTGAGTCATTAGCTGAGGTTTTTTCCCCACAATGAAGTATCAAATGTTGCAAAGTCTGTTGTTTCTATTACCTGATAGTAGCAACTTAAATTTCCACCTTCAGATCGTGAAGTCACTGTCATTTGCACAGGGTAATGAAAAGCAATGCAGATGTATCACCTTTAAGACTGTAAAACACAGATTCATTTATTTTACACATGACTGACATTCATATAATCAGAAAAGTGCATGAGGATTTACAGATGTGGAAGTGCTTATCTAATGGGTGAAGAGAGAATTCAAACTTAAAAAGTACCACGTTAATATTTTTCTTACAGACATTGTATGATGGTGCTTTTCTGACGTTATACAACATTTGCTTCACTTCCTTACCCATCCTCATGTACAGTTTGTTTGAACAAGATGTGCACCCTCGGACATTACATAGTAAACCAGCATTGTACAAGTAGGTTGAATTTGATTTTGCATGTCTTTAGTTTCCATATGACGAATGAGTTAGATTTTTATTTGAATTGTGGGACTGAAAAATATTTGAATTGTATGGATTTTGCACAAAATGATGGTGCTAACATCTGACCTAGAATAAACATGTTTATTTAGTTAATTAGTTAATTATCATTCAAGCCTGAATTACACAGTTCATAGAGTACATTTTTTTCCTTCAGTATCTATGCAATACAATATTGCATTTTTTTTAAATGGTTTACATAATGTAAACTAAAAGTTGAAGTATGCATGAATTTTATTTAATTCAAACTTGAACAGCAGATGCACTTAATATTTTCCTGGTGCCAACAAGGTTAAGCAGCAATTGAGATTGAACATACTGCGTTTGAACATAAACAGCACAGGAACCGATCCATAATGTCCATAATATCTGTGCCAAATAATCTAATCTCCTCAACCTCCATATCCCTCCATTCCCCAGATGTCCGTGTGCCTATCGAAAAGCTCTTGCACGTTACAAGTTGTATGCTTCCACCACCATCCCTGACAGCACATTCCAGGCAGCTACCACTCTCTGTGTAATAACACATCCCACACATCTCCTTTACACTTTCCCTCTCTGATCTTAAAGCTACCCCCTATTGCCTTTGACTTTTCCACCCTGGGGGTGGGGGTGGGGGGGGGGGGGGGGAGGGGTAGGGAAAAAATATTCTGACTGTCCAACCTATCTATGTCCGTCATAATTTTATATACTTCCCTCAACCTCCGACATTCCAGAGGAAACAATCCAAGTTTGTCCAACCTCTTTAATCCAGTCAGCGCTCTGGTAAACGTCTACACACTCTCCAAAACCTCCACATCCTGTTTGTAATTTGGCAACCAACACTGCAGCTGCTATGAGTATTATATGCAAAGTGACTTCCTGACTCTTACGAACCAAGGAGTTGCAGAAGGAGTAGTCTCTGCGGAAAGGGGTGGGATGGGAAGAAATTACTGGTGGTGGGATTATATTGAAGGTGGCAGAAATGCCAGGAGGATGTTGTGTTGGGTGCAGCAGTTAGCAGGATGGCATCCTTGGAAATAACACCGTGGGAGGAGGTGTAGTCAAGGTAACTGGGAATCAGCGGGTTTGTAGTAGACTTCAGTCGATAATCTGTCCGCTGCCATGGAGGTAGAGAAATTGAGAAGGGGAAGAGAGGTGTCAGATAGTCCAAGTGCATTTGAGGTTAGGGTGGAAGTTAGTACAGGTCAAACACCGATTTTTTTTTTGTTTTCCTCCCAGCAACTGCTGATTTGCCCACAGTGGGACTGCTGATTTAGTCTGGACAAAATTACGAGAGCTCATTTGAAGTTCCCTGAGCGGCCACAGGGGACATGTGCTCTTTCCAGTCATGAAAGTATCAACTTTGCTCCCGATCTTCTCTCCTAACTGTTTTGCAAAGACAATAAACCTAATTTTAATGTTGAATATAGTGTACGGACCTGCCGACCCATCCCCGGCTCGAACTGTCTCCCTGACTGTTTAGAGCCCCGGCTTCCGACCCTATTCCTGACTCGCAGGGTGCACCATTGAACCCTTCACCCACCAAAAGGACACAAAGTGCTGGAGTAACTCAGCTGGTCAGGATATCTGGAGAACACGGATGGGTGACATCAGGTCCTTTCCTCAGACTAATTCATTCAGCTGAATTACTCCAAAACTTTATGTTATTTCACTTTAAAACTAGGTATTGTGAGTAGGTGCGAGGGGCCTGTTTCAATGCTGTATCTTTACATATAAATAAAAATAAAAATACTTGCTGCAGCTTCATAGGCCTGTTAGTGCAAAACATACAATAAGTATTATTAACTACACTATGCAATAAAAATAAAATCCATAGTAAGTCATAGCTGCTGAGGTGATTAATGTTGTGCAGAGCTCAAGAGCTTGATGGTTGCCGGGAAGATGCAGTTCTTCAACCTGGAAGTCACTGTGTTCAGGCTCCTGTATCACATTCCCGATGGTAGTAGCAGATGAGAACGTGGCTAGGGTGGTGTGGGTCTTTGATATTAGTAATTCACCATTTCTGTTTGTCTTTCTTGTGACTTTAAAATGTTATACACTATTGACTGTTGACTTTATATTTTTTATATTTTCAGCAAACATTGGCCTATTTGTACATTTAAAGTGAAACATAAACATAAAACTCTATGAATAGGCTCTACAAATTAAAAATGGTCTTGATGATATTTTGTATGATATATTTTTGCATGAGTACTATTTTGTATTTTCACAGGGAGATTAGCAAAAATGAGATTTTGTCTCTCAAAAGATTTCTGTATTGGACTCTGCTAGGATTTTGTCATGCCTTTATATTTTTCTTTGGTGCTTATCTCCTGAGGGGAGAAAATACACCTATGATGGGAAATGGCCAGGTAGGACAAACGGTTTGATTCTTGCCTGTCTTTATTTTTAAATTATGTTTCAATCTCATAATATTTGCCACCTTCACTTGTTAAATTGTGAGGAGCATACATAAATGGCCATTCGCTGCCACACCCTGAATCACATTGTGAGTCTCTGGCCACATACTGTGCGGCTGGAGCCAAGGGTCGGGGCATGGATAAGTGTGGTGCTGGAGCTGGTGAAGAGGAATAGCAGGTAGCTGGCCTGCTACACCAACTCGACTCTAGCCTTACTACTGGCCTACCTGTGCTCTTGCTGATCTGTTCCCAGCAATATTTTGAAACACATTCCTGCTCCCCAGCACCAGCCTCGGGCTTATCCACATTACTGCTCACAACTGTAGTCGTATGCCTGTTTATGTTCCTGCTCCTCATGTCCAGGCACATGCCAATCCACATACCTGCTTCCCAGCATCTGTCAAGACCTATCCATGTCGCCACTTCCAACTCCGACCGCCGGAATGTCCATATTTTTTATCTCTATCTCCAGTAATTTACTCAACCACATCCCATGCTCTCTTTGATAGTACCATATTAATTTTATGATTTTAGATAAGGTATAGAGCCAATGGCATCTCAATTTATTTGCATTACATGAATACTGTGAACTTGCCTCCCTTTCATACAAAATTACTTGATATTAGTCGAAGCAGTTTGTAATCAATGCAAGATAATTCATATCTCTGAACATTATCATAAGTAATATTCAATAGTCTTTAAGTTATCGTGCATTATCTCTTTCTCCTAAATTATAGTTTCCATTTAATTGCAACATTTCAACTTTATATTTGAAGTTAAATAAGCCTGGAAACTTTGTATGCTTTTATTTGAAATTATCTAACTGGATCATTTGCTTGGTAATGTAAGACCCTTTATATGAGCTGGGACATTGTGTGAACACTTCTGCACAAATGTTTAAATGCAAATAGTTTTTTTGTCTAGGGTGCAATACAATCATAATTGTATAATCTAATGCTGCTGACACTCATTTACTTTTCAAACCTTGGAATAAATATTATTAGTGATTTTTTTTCAATTTCATTTTGGAATTAGTTATCATGTGCAAAATTGCATGGGCATTATTCATTAATAATTGCTCACAAAAATACACTGGTAATTTGTTAGTTGAATATTTGATGAGAACCAGGATGCAACCAAATAAATAAATTGGTCCATTTGCCTTAAATATATGTTTAATATTATAGTTGTTAAAATTTATAAAGGGGATTTTTTTTTTTGCTTCAGCAAAAGTGATCTGCATCAGTTAATCATTTATTTTTGCATTAATATGCATTATTTTGGAAGGATATGGGTTTATTTTTTTTTTAACTCTACTTTTTAGATGTTTGGCAATTGGACATTTGGCTTTCTAGTCTTCACGGTTATGTTTATAACTGTTACCTTAAAGGTAAGTATAAAATGCTGAAATGAAGCCTAAACATTGATCCATTTATTGATTGATACTACTAATGTGCTTTTTATCCTCTACTAACTTCTTTCTATTCCCCTCGTGATGTTATACAACTCTATCAGAAACTCTTAACCTCCTACTTTCCATGGAATAAACTGCTTTAGACTTTAGGGATGCAGCATGGAAACGGGTCCTTCAACCCTAGGAAAATGTAATTTTTTTTTACCGAAGCCAATTAACCTATAAACTTGCATTCTTTGGAGGAAACTGGAGCACCCAGAGAAAACCCACGCGGTCACAGGGAGCACATACAAACTCTGTACAGACAGCACAGCGTAGTTAGGAATTAACTCAAATTTCACTGTACCTTAATTGGTACATGTGACAATAAACTGACCTTGGACCTTGAACTCTGGTCCCTGGCACTATAAGGCAGCAGCTCTATCGCTGCGCAACTGTGCCAACCTGTCTTTAATGGGGACCTTTTGCGATATAACTATTATCTCTAAAGTTGAAAAGTCTTAGCCTGGCCAACATCTCGCCATAGTTCAAGCCCATGAGTCCTGGCAATATTCTCTCGAATCTTTTCTGCATTCTTTCCAGGTTTATGGCATCCTTCCTATACAACTGGTACATTCGGTCCAAACTTCACTACTCAATAATCTGACCAATGAAGACTACTGTAGCAAAAGTGTTCTTTACCACTCTACCTGTGACACCGCTGTCAGGGAACGATGTGCTTGTGCTCCTGGATCTCTTTGCTCTACATCACTCTCCAGGGTCCCACCCATTGCCGCGGAGCCCCCTGCCCTTTGCCCACAGTCCGTCCTTAATTTGACTTTCCAAAATTCAAACCATCGCACTTAATGTGCATTAAACATTCCTTGACCCAGGCAGGCACGGGTTATTGATTGGGGCCGATCAGCCATGATCACAATGAATGGCGGTGCTGGCTCGAAGGGCCGAATAGCCTCCTCCTGCACCTATTTTCTATGTTTCTATGACCTAATTGCCCAGCTGATCAAGATCCTTCTGTCATTTGTGATAACCATTCTCACTGTCTACGATACCTCCTCTTTCAGTGTAATCTGCAAATGTACATTCTTATCCAAGTTATTGATATAAGTTCAAACAGCAATGGGCCCAGCAGCGATCCTTGAGGCACAGCACTAGTCACATCCCTTCAGTCCAAACAACAACTTTCCACCCCACCACCACTCTCTGCTTCCTTCCATGAAGCCATTTTTGTATCTAGTTAGCAAGTGTTCCCTGGATCCCTTGTGATCTAACCTTCCAAAGCAGCCTAACGTAAAACCTGATCCAAGGCCTCGCTGAAATCCAATGTCAACAGCTTTGCCCTCGTCACCCCACAATGTCTACGGCCTTGAACTCATCAACCTACAACATCCACAGTCTTGTCCTTGTCAAAATATGCTTAGTACTTCTTACCTTGTCACTTGGTTTTGAGAGCACTGGTAAATACCAAGAAATTCTTGTAGTTTCTGAAATAATTGTTGTTACATGACATACACATAACTAGAGTCATAGTGATACAGTGTGGAAACAGGCCCTTCGGCACAGCTTACCCACACTGGCCAACATGTCCCAGCTACACTAGTCCCACCTGCCTGCACTTGGTCCATATCCCTCCAAACCTGTCCTATCCATGTACCTGTCTAACTGTTTCTTAAATGTTTGGATAGTCCCAGCCTCAACTACCTCCTCTGGCAGCTTGTTCCATACACCCATCACCCTTTGTGTGAAAAGTTACCTGTCAGAATCCTATTAAATCTTTTCCCCTTCACCTTGAACCTAGGTCCTCTGGTCCTTGATTCCCCTGCTCTGGGCAAGAGACTCTGTGCATCTACCCGATCTGTTCCTCTCATGATTTTATACTCCTCTATAAGATCACATCTCATCCTCCTGTGCTCCAAGGAATAGAGACCCAGCCTACTCAACCTCTCCCTATAGCTCACACCGTCTGGTCCTGGCAACATCCTCGTAAATCTTCTCTGAACCTTTTCAAGCTCCACAATATATTTCCTATTACATGGTGTTTCCGATAACATGGCCCTATAACTACAAAAATAGAAAATATTATTTTTGTTGTGCAAGCACCAAATCTGTTTAGAATGGTGTCAATGAATAATTGGCATTAGACATTACTGATGTGTACATTGTAACTTCCAGTTCCAGCAATTCATTTATCTGATGTTTTATTGTTTGCATTTGAATTTATTTTAAGCTGTGGTTCACCAATTATGTTTTCCCCGTCTACCTGGTGCTTATGACGTTTGTAATCCTAGTAACCCTTCCTCTATTTTTTTCTTTCTCACTTTTCTCCTGCTGAAAATAAGCTTGGAATAGAGACATATTACTGGACCTGGATAAACCACTTTGTTATGTGGGGTTCAATCATTTTTTACTTTGTCTTCGCTTTGGTTTATGGAGCTGTACTGTGGTAAGTTTGTTTTTTATTGGTTTTTTTCCATAAAAGTGAAATTTTAAAATTCAAATAACGTGAGAATATATATATTCACGGTCAGAAAGTACCACTAATCGGAGACTTTTTGAACATTGAAGATATTTGAAGTCTAAAATAAAAACAGGAAAATCCTGCAAATACTCAGCAGTTCAGGCAGCATCTGTAAAAGGAAACAGTTAACGTTCCACATTGAAGACTCTTTGTTAGAACTGGGAAGGAGAAAACTATTTTGTTTTAGGCTGCAGAGGGAGCGAGGAAGGGATGGGTAGGTTTACTGCCACCAAAATGAATTGCATTTTGGAGCAAAATAATTATAAGAATCAAATATGCTTTTGAGGAGACAATTCATGTGTCCAATTAATGTCAGATATTGCCCAACCAGAGTATTTCCAGCATCTTCCTGTTTTAATATTATTACAGTATCCTCTGGATTTTGTACAAAATTTTATAAATTAGAAACAATGTAGAACAACAATTTTTAATTTTGATTAATGGAAGAAGGAACAATTAGTAGAATTATAATTCTACTAATTGTGTTATTTTACAAATGGAGAGAAGGTGGTGGATTAACAATCCAATCACATTACACAGGCCAGTCATCACTTTTGTTAGGTATTTAAATTTTCTGTAAATGAGTGCAGAGTTGCCAAGTAGTACGGATTTTCCGTATTTTGTACGGAAATGCGATCAGAATACGGATGTACGGATTTGATTTGTAAAATACGGATTTTTAAAATATCAGCCTGACTTCCTGTTTCATTTTGCTGCTTAAAAAATGCAAGGATATAAAAACTCATACTGTATCTCTAAAATTTATAGCAGATTAAATCTATTGGTATTTTAAATTTCAAGATCTGGATGATTATTTTTGTGAGCTTTGATCTGCCTGTCCCACTCCAGGTTTAAACAGCGCTGTCAGTTTAAAGCGCGGGAATTTAAACGAACAACGCTATGAGTTCTAAAAATAGCACTCCCAGCTGGAGCGCTATTGCCTTTACACATAGTGTTATGGGCTTTACACAGAGCACTATGGGTCACAGACTGTTAGGGGAGAGAGAGTGGCAGAAGGAGAGAGTGGGAGGGAGGGAGGGAATAAGAGAGGCAGGGAGAAAAAAAAGGGGAGAGTGAAAAGAGAGGGAGGGTGGGAGGGAAAGAAGGAGGGGAGGAAGAGAGAGGGAGGGAAGAGAGGGAGGGTGGGAGGGAGAGGGAGGGAAAGAGAGGAAGGAGGGAGAGAGAGCGAGGGAAGGAGAGGGAGGCTTCCAAAATGGTTTCTACATCATAATCTGGTGCTAAAAGCGGGAAGCAGCTGTTCAAACAGCAGTACACAAAGAGATGTCAAGTAAAGGGCCTGTCCCACTTGGGCGTCATTTGCACATCACGCAGGTGGCGCGCGAGGTTTTTGAGCATCCCAAAATCCTGGGGCGCTGCGCGTCACTGCCTACGTCACCAAGCACCATGCGCGCGTAATGTAGGCAATGCACGCATCACGCGTGCGTCGTGACGCGTAAATTATGTAGCGCAAATTACGCCCAAGTGGGACAGGCCCTTTAGGTGCGTAGAAGACATGTCAATTGGTTACAAAGTTATGCATTCTTGTACTCTTACATGGGTATGACCGCACATAAAAAATAACATTTTTTTCAGCAAAATGGCACTGCGTAAAAATACTGATTTCCTCAGCAAAATACTGATTTTTCAGGTACTAGAATACTGAAATGCTCTGACAAAACTTGGCAGCTTTGTGAGTGCTAACTATTTCAACAAATTACAATAATGACATTCATTTAAAATAACATCCTGAAGGATCCTTATCAAATAATATAATAATCCTGGCCCTTTTTAAGGCTGGCTGGCTCAGGAGATGAAAAGCACACTTTGCTCCATGAAATGCACTTTAGAAATTGGAATTCCTCAGCAAAACGAGTTCCTCATCACTTTGGCCCTAAATAGACAAATACTTTTTACTAATTCAAGACTGTCTCACCAAAGGATACAACTTTCTAGCATTTACCTGGTCAGTAATTTTGCCTGAACTCTCGAAAGTATAGGCTCGTGCCACCAATCTTCTATCCCCACTTCTGTTCAAAGCTATTTGCATATTTTATCATCATTGTCATAGTTTACTTTCACACCCAGTTTAATATCAACAGCCATCTTTCAGCGGTCACATTTGGTTCCTCCTTTAAAGTCACATCTGCTGATTGTAAACAGCTGAGCTTCAAGGTGTTGTAGCAATTGAGTTGCCATTGTGAAAACAAAGACACAGGACTACACACGCTGGACTCTTCAACGTGACATAAAGAGCTGGTGGAATTCAGCGGGTCAGGCAGTATTCGTGGAGGGAAATGGACATTTTACATTTCAAATTCGACCCCTTCTTTGGAGTCCCAAACCAAAATGTTGGCGTCTATTTCCCTCCACTGATGCTGCCTGACCTGCTGTATTCCTCCAGCACTGTTTTTTACATTGTGAAAACAAGCGTGTTTCTTCGTCAAGTTTTGTCCTTTTACCAGTTCTCTCAATGCCAATTCTTCTATTTCCTACCCTGAGACTGCTTGAGTAACAACCTTTGCTATCACCTGCAAATCCACATGTGCTATATTTACTAATTCTCCCTTATCTTTCTATTCCTTATGTCCACACAAAAAAAAATAAGTTTCCTTGAACACTTTCCTTTTCATAAATTCTGACGTGTGTTGAGATTTTCTGAATACCCCTATACCATAGAAACATAGAAACATAGAAAATAGGTGCAGGAGTAGGCCATTCGGCCCTTCGAGCCTGCACCGCCATTCAATGTGATCATGGCTGATCATCCAACTCAGTATCCCGTACCTGCCTTCTCTCCATACCCCCTGATCCCTTTAGCCACAAGTGCCACATCTAATGCCCTCTTAAATATAGCCAATGAACTGGCCTCAACTACCTTCTGTGGCAGAGAATTCCAGAGACTCACCACTCTCTGTGTAAAGAATGTTTTCCTCATTTCGGTCCTAAAGGAATTCCCCCTTATCCTTAGACTGTGACCCCTTGTTCTGGACTCCCCCAACATCGGGAACAATCTTCCAGCATCTAGCTTGTCCAACCCCTTAAGAATTTTGTAGGTTTCTATAAGATCCCCCCTCAATCTTCTAAATTCCATCGAGTACAAACCGAGTCTATCCAATCTTTCCTCATATGAAAGTCCTGACATCCCAGGAATCAGTCTGGTGAATCTTCTCTGTACCCCCTCTATGGCAAGGATGTCTTTCCTCAGATTTGGAGACCAAAACTGTACGCAGTACTCCAGGTGTGGCCTCACCAAAACCCTGTACAACTGCAGTAGAACCTCCCTGCTCCTATACTCAAATCCTTTCGCTATGAATGCTAACATACCATTTGCTTTCTTCACTGCCTGCTGCACCTGCATGCCTACTTTCAATGACTGGTGTACCATGACACCCAGGTCTCGTTGCATCTCCCCCTTACCTAATCTGCCACCATTCAGATAATAGTCTACCCTCATGTTTTTGCCACCAAAGTGGATAACCTCACATTTATCCACATTGTACTGCATCTGCCATGCATCTGCCCATTCACTCAGCCTATCCAAATCACTCTGCAGCCTCCAAGCATCCTCCTCACACCTAACTATACCCCCCAGCTTGGTATCATCTGCAAATTTGGAGATGTTGCATTGAATTCCCTCGTCCAAATCATTAATATATATTGTAAATAGCTGGGGTCCCAGCACTGAGCCTTGCGGCACCCCACTAGTCACTGCCTGCCATTCTGAAAAGGACCCGTTTACTCCTACCCTTTGCCTCCTGTCTGCTAGCCAGTTCTCTATCCACATCAATACTGAACCCCCAATACCGTGTGCTTTAAGTTTGTATGCTAATCTCTTATGCGGGACCTTGTCGAAAGCCTTCTGAAAGTCTAGATATAACACATCCACTGGTTCTCCCTTATCCACTCTACTAGTTACATCCTCGAAAAATTCTATCAGATTTGTCAGACATGATTTACCTTTCGTAAATCCATGCTGACTTTGTCCAATGATTTCACCACTTTCCAAATGCGCTGCTATCCCATCTTTAATAACTGACTCTAGCAGTTTCCCCACTACCGATGTTAGACTAACTGGTCTGTAATTCCCCGCTTTCTCTCTCCCTCCTTTTTTAAAAAGTGGGGTTACATTAGCTACCCTCCAATCCTCAGGAACTACTCCAGAATCTAAGGAATTTTGAAAAATTATCACTAATGCATCCACTATTTCTGTGGCTACCTCCTTGAGTACTCTGGGATGCAGACTATCTGGCCCTGGGGATTTATCGGCCTTCAATCCGTTCAATTTACCCAACACCACCTCCCGGCTAACCTGGATTTCACTCAGTTCCTCCATCTTATTTGACCCCCGTTCCACTGCTATTTCCGGCAGATTATTTATGTCTTCCTTAGTGAAGACAGAACCAAAGTAGTTATTCAATTGGTCTGCCATGTCCTTGTTCCCCATGATCAATTCACCTGTTTCTGACTGCAAGGGACCAACATTTGTTTTAACTAGTCTCTTTCTCTTTACATATCTATAAAAACTTTTGCAGTCAGTTTTTATGTTCCCTGCCAGTTTCCTTTCATAATCTATTTTCCCTTTCCTAATTAAGCCCTTTGTCCTCCTCTGCTGGATTCTGAATTTCTCCCAGTCCTCCGGTAGGCTGCTTTTTCTGGCAAATTTGTATGCCTCATCTTTTGTTTTTATACTATCCCTGATTTCCCTTGTTATCCATGGATGCACCACCTTCCCCGATTTATTCTTTTGCCAAACTGGTATGAACAACTTTTGTACTTCATCCATGCAGTCTTTAAATACCTTCCATTGCACATCCACTGTCAACCCTTTAAGAATCACCTGCCAGTCTATCTTGGCCAATTCACATCTCATACCTTCAAAGTTACCTTTGTTCAAGTTCAGAACCCTTGTTTCTGACTTAATTTTGTCACTCTCCATCCTAATGAAGAACTCAACCATATTATGGTCACTCTTGCCCAAGGGGCCACGCACAACAAGACTGCTAACTAACCCTTCCTCATTACTCAATACCCAGTCTAGGATAGCCTGCTCTCTCGTTGGTTCCTCCACATGTTGGTTGAGAAAACTATCCCGCATACATTCCAGGAAATCCTCTTCCTCAGCACCCCTGCCAATTTGATTCACCCAATCTACATGCAGATTGAAGTCACCCATTATAACCGTGTTACCCTTGTTGCACGCATTTCTAATTTCCTGTTTGATGCCATCCCCAACTCCAATACTACTGTTAGGTGGCCTGTACACAGTTCCCACTAGCGTTTTCTGCCCCTTAGAGTTTCGCAGCTCTACCCATATCGATTCCACATCCTCCACGCTAATGTCCTTCCTTTCTATTGCATTAATCTCCTCTCTCACCAGCAACGCTACCCCACCTCCTTTTCCTTTTCGTCTATCCCTCCTGAATATTGAATATCCCTGGATGTTCAGCTCCCAACCTTGGTCATCCTGGAGCCAAGTCTCCGTGATTCCAACTATAGCATAGTCATTAATCGCTATCTGCACCTTCAACTCATCCACCTTATTACGAATGCTCCTCGCATTGAGACACAAAGCCTTCAGGCTTGTTTTTACAACACTCTTACTCCTTATACAATGATGTTGACAAGTGGCCCCTTTCACATCGATCCCTATTACACTTGGCCATACTCTCCTATCCCTTTGTGAGCTTTCTTCCCCGTTAATTCTGGGGTTATTAACCATCGCTTTACTCTCTTTCCCTCTAACTCCGTCCTCGACTATCCCATTTGATACCCCACCCCCCTTATTCAGTTTAAAACCATCCGTGTAGCAGTGGCAAACCTGCCGGCCAGAATGCTGGTCCCCCACCTGTTAAGATGCAATCCGTCCCTTTTGTACAGTTCCCCCTTACTATAAAAAGAATCCCAGTGATCTAAGAATCTAAATCCCTGCCCCCTGCACCAGTTCCTCAGCCACACATTCAGGTCCCATATCTCCCTGTTCCTGCTCTCGCCAGCACGAGGAACTGGAAGCAAACCGGAGATACCACATCATAGAGAAGTACTGCTTGTTCCTGTCAATTGATTTTGGCTGAGCTTGCCTTTAATTATAAATGTTTCCTCATTGAATAATGCTTCTTCATAGAGAGAGTACAGAGGAGATTTACTGGAATGTTGCCTGGGTTCCAGCAACTAAGTTATAGAGAAAGGTTGAATAAGTTAGGTCTGTATTCTTTGGAGCGCAGAAGGTTGAGGGGGGACTTGATTGAGGTCTTTAAAATGATGAAAGGGATAGACCGAGTTGACGTGGATAAGCTTTTCCTATTGAGGGTAGGGAAGATTCAAACAAGAGGGCATGACATGAGAATTAAGGGACAGAGGTTTAGGGGTAACATGAGGGGGAACTTCTTTACTCAGAGAGTGGTGGCTGTGTGGAATGATCTTCTAGCAGAAGTGGTGGAGGCAGGATCGATTTTAACATTTAAAAGTAAAGTGGATACGTATACGGATGGGAAGGGAATAGAGGGGTATGGTCTGACTGCAGGTAGATGGGACTAGGGGAAAATAAATGGTCGGCACGGACTGGAAGGCCTGAGAAGGCCTGTTTCCGTGCTGTAATTGTTATATGGTTATATTTGCTCCCTGCCAGTTCACAGCTACTACAGCGAACATGGAATTTAGAAAAATTGACACTTAAACGCAGTGACCTTAGTAAGAACCCCAAAAATTACATTTAGTTGCAATATTCTCGCTGGTATTTTTACTTTGTTAATTCCATTCATTTTATCTTCCATACTTTCATCGGACCTTTTTAGATTCCAACATTGTTGCCTTGAGCACAGACAGAAAATATGTTTTAGCATCAGCTATTTCTTACCTTCCTCTATTATTATTCCTACCCCTTTCGTTTCTTTTTGTTTTACCCCTTTTTAGAAGTTTTTTCTAATATTTTCCTTTTTTCATATCAGGGAAGAATTGAATGGGAGTGAATTATCCCTATCCCTATTTTTATTAATTTCTAATGAGGACATGTGGAACTGATTGCCTCACTGTTGTTCACTTTGCAAATCAGGCCCATTATTAATGTGGGTTTAGATTTTTGAGTTTGTATCATTAGAGGGGATATAATCCAAGTGGTACTTTACAGAACTGTGCAACAAAATGTGTCTCCACTTTCTTCCTAGGCCATTTTTGGAGTTACAAAGTGTATATGCAGTCTTCAGTCACTTGTTGTCCAGTGCTCAGGTCTGGCTTGGCATTATCGTCATAGTAGTTGGATGTTTGTTCCCAGATATCCTAAGAAAAGTATTCTGGAGACATTCAAGACCAACTTTGGCACAAAGATCGCAGGTAGGTCCCACTTACTCTAGCAACAGTAGCATATTTTAGATGTATTGCATTTAAAATCGAGTTGAAAACTTTAAGATAATTGGATAATAGATCACGGGATAAAATAATACATTTTGTACTTTAAGTCATGCCCTCTTAATAAAACTGCATAACTTTATCATGATGTAGGTTTGCAGTTTACTTTAGATATCATGTTGTGTTGGTGGTCAATTTATAATTAATTATAAACCTGCAATATGGTATTAGCTGAACACAAGCATAAGTAGTTTGATATCAAAATTAATCTGCATTATATCTGTGGGTTAAATTATGAGAAATGCCTATGGTCCCACTGTTATTTTGACAAATATTTTCCTTCATCATCGCATGTGTGTGGATCACTTCTCTCAATGTATGTCTTGGTTTATAATGTACATAACACAAGTTTTGGTCCTTGCAACTGTGCACAGGTTAATAATATGAGAGGCTTTTTGAACAATAGTTACACTGGGTACTTTTTAGCAGGTCCCTCATAGTAAATCTGAAGTATTTGGTTTTGTCAAATGGTTGTAATAAGTGCATGAGGAGCAGTAGAATTATTGCAAAGGTGTATCAACGTAATGTTTTACAATATTTTGATCACCTAATTTGTTCAGCTGATCATATTAAGATATTTCTTAACCTATGTGACCTTGATTTGTATGCACGCATACCTTGAATCTTACTTGGATGTAAACATGATTAGTAACATTTTGAATAATCAGTTTTCCTGCTATAAAATTGAAAGAACAAACAGAATGTAGAACAGGAACAGCACAGGATCAGGCCCTTTGGCCAAAATTGTCTGCGCTGAACATGATGCCTTCTGCTTGTACTGCCTCCATTCCCTGCATATTCAGTGCATATTTGAATCTCTTAAACACTGTTGTATCTGCTTCCACCAACACCGTGGCACCTACCACTCTCAGTGTGTAAAAAAAACTTGCTCCACTCGAATCCTTAAGCTTTCCCCTTCTTACCTCTAGTATTTTGAGATTTCCACCCTGGGAAAATTATTCTGACTATCTAACCTACCCATACCCTTCATAATATTATAAACCTATCAAGACGTCCCTTAGTCTCCTTCACTCAAGAGAAAATGATCCAAGTTTGTTCAACCTCTCCTTGTAGTTAATACTTAATTCAGCAAGTCATAACGTTGTATAGCATGGAAACTGGCTGTGGGACCAACTCGTCCATGTTGACAAGTTGCTTAACCAAGCGTATCCCACTTGCCAGTGCTTGAACCATAACCCATCCAAACTTTTCCTATTCTGGTATCTGTCCAACAGTCTTTTAAATGTCTTAATTCTACACATCTCAACCACTTCCTCTGGCAGCTCATTTCATTTACGCACCACACTCTGTGTTTAAAAACTTTGCTGCTCTCAGCTCTTTTAAATCTTTCCTCTCACCTCAAACCAGTGCCCTCCTAGTATTTGTCTCCTCTGCCCAGGGATAAAGACTATGGCCATTCACCTCATCTAATGCCCTCAGGATTCTACATGCCTCTAGAAGGTTACCGCGCAGCATCCTATGCTGCAGGGAAGAAAGACCCAGCTTATCCAGCCTCTCCTCAAATCTTCCAGACCCGTAAGATCCTTGTAAATCTTGTTTGCACTCTTGCCAGATTAATGACTTCCTTCCTATAGCAGGACAACCAGAACTGTGCACTGTACTCCAGATGTGGCCGCAGCAATGCTTTCTCACAGCTGGAGCATGGGGATGTCCAACTCTATTCGGTATTCAGACTGATGAAGATGACCATTCTTAGCCAAGTGTCCATCCTTGTCATCACCTTCATGGGTACCTGCACCCATTGGTCTTTCTCTTCCACAACACTTCCCAGGACCCTATCATTTACTACGCAAGTCCAGTCCTTGTTCATCCTACAAATGTGCAACACCTCATGTTATAAGAATTAAACACCATCTGCCATTTCTCGACCCATTGACTTAGTTGACCAAGATGCTATTGTAATAGCTGTTCCGTACAACGTCAATTTTAGTGTCATCCGCAAACCTATTAACCATGCCACCCTACATTCACATCCAGATGTTAGCATAAATAACCAGTAACATTGAACAAAGCACTGGTCCCTGTGGTACACTTCTTATTACAGGCCTCCTTTCTAAAAAATATTCTACCACCGCCCAGTTTCTCTTACTTTTTTGTATCCATTTGTTCACCATGGATAAATACCATGTGATTGAACATTCCAGACAAGGATACAATGCTCAGGCACGTGCCATCAGGGTAGGCAAGGTAGGCACTGCCTACCCTGACTAATCCTTGGGTGTTAATGGCGGAGTAGCAAGATGGATTAAACAGTGGCTAAATGGGAGATGTCAGAGAGTAATGGTGGATGGCTGTTTGTCAGGTTGGAAGCCGGTGACCAGTGGGGTGCCTCGGGGATCTGTGTTGGGTCCACTGTTGTTTGTCATGTACATCAATGATCTAGATGATGGGGTGGAAAATTGGATAAGTAAGTATGCAGATGATGCTAAGATAGGTGGTGCTGTGGATAATGAAGTAGATTTTCAAAGTTTACAGAGAGATTTGGGCCATTTGGAAAAGTGGGCTGAAAGATGACAGATGGAGTTTAATGCTGATAAGTGTGAAGTGCTACATCTTGGCAGAACAAATCAAAATAGGACGTACATGGTAAATGGTAGGGGATTGAGGAATGCTGTGGAACAGAGGGATCTAGGAATAACTGTGCATAGTTCCCAGAAGGTGGAATCGCATGTAGATAGGGTGGTAAAGAAAGCTTTTGGTGTGCTGGCCTTTATAAATCAGAGCATTGAATATAGGAGTAGGGAAGTCATGTTAAAATTGTACAAGGCATTGGTGAGACCAATTCTGGAGTATGGTGTACAATTTTGGTCGCCTAATTATAGGAAGGATGCCAACAAAATAGAGAGAGTACAGAGGAGATTTACTAGAATGTTGCCTGGGTTCCAGCAACGAAGTTACAGAGAAAGGTTGAACAAGTTAGGTCTTTATTCTTTGGAGCGCAGAAGGTTAAGGGGGAACTTGATTGAGGTCTTTAAAATGATGAAAGGGATAGACAGAGTTGACGTGGATAAGCTTTTCCCATTGAGGGTAGGGAAGATTCAAACAAGAGGGCATAACATGAGAATTAAGGGACAGATGTTTAGGGGTAACATGAGGGGGAACTTCTTTACTCAGAGAGTGGTGGCAGTGTGGAATGAGCTTCCAGCAGGTGGTGGAGGCAGGATCGATTTTAACATTTAAAAGTAAAGTGGATAGGTATATGGACGGGAAGGGAATGGAGGGGTATGGTCTGAGTGCAGGTAGATGGGACAAGGGGAAAATAAATGGTCGACACGGACTGGAAGGGCCGAGAGGGCCTGTTTCCGTGCTGTAATTGTTATATGGTTATTGTTATATGGTTAAAATTATAACATAATAATTACTAAATATAAATAGTAAAGGCATGGGAGAATTATGCGTATCTAAGAGATGGATCTCTTAGGTCGGCATAATTCTCCGTGCCTTTCATGCGCAGCACTTGCAACACGCGAAGTTCTGTGCAGCCCACGTGCCATCTGCGCTGCTTCAAGCCGTCAATGACAAGCGGGGCTGAAGGCACCTGAAATTCTGCCTTTGCAGCACTGCGCATGCACAGCATCATACTGCGCATGCGCAGCGCAAGTTTCTTGGCGGGTTTTTCAAATATGGATTGTCATTATTTTAAGAGTATCTTAGGAAACAAAGAGAGAAGAATGGAGTTAGTGTACCAATAACGTGGTAAGTACATTTCTTGGTGCTTTATCTTTTAAAATACTGTATTTCCCGGTGTATGGTGGAGGGGGGTGGGGGGGGAAGATCTCCTTTCACAGCGTTTGGGCAGTCTGGCACGGGGTATGGTTGCGGGGAGGGCAAGAGCATTGTGAAGGAGGTGATCGGGGCCAGTAACCCACTTGTGACGCTCCGGGCGCGGAGCATTGTGGCCGGGGAGTGAATTAGCTTGGGTGGCTGCGAGCGGCTGCCGGGACTGGACAGCCCCTTCTGCCAGTCCCTGCTCACCTCAGGCATCTCTCCGTCTGAAAACCTCTCTCCGGCCGACTCATGTCAGCTGCTTCCCGCATTTCCTTAGATTCCGAAAGCGCGCTCAAGGGACCAATTGAGGTTACTCGGCTGTGGGAATTTAAGGATTTGTGGGAAGCGGCTGACATGAGTGAAGCCGGCAAGCGGCAGGTGAGAGATGTTCAGACGGAGAGCACTGCCAGATGTAAGCGGGCCGGCAGAAGGCGCTGAATTGGCAGCCGGTTCTGCTGTCGGGTGCCAGCGGCCGCTCGCAGTCACCCGAGCTGCTTCCTTCCCCGGAAGTGGCGGCCAGTTCTGCCGTCCGTGCCCAGAGCGCTGCGGCAGCGGTGAGTGAGTCTGACATGATCTCCGAACCCCTCCTTCTCAACACTCCTGCCCTCCCCGCATCTTTAACCCCTGGCACAGACTCTCCACACGCTGTGAAAGGAACTCTTCCTCCAATTGGTTCCTTGAATTAGTATTGTCATTCAATAAGATGACAACTGATTCAACTTGTCCCGCGGTGTGCTCCTGTTTTTCCCACCATCTCTCCACTTGCCTTCATCCTCAGTCCCCCACCCATTCAGTAATTTAAAAATGAAGGAGATTTAGAAGCCTTGGGAAAATTGAATCGTTACTTATTTTTATTTTTACGGAGAGAACAATCTGCGCATGCGTGGTATAAGATTTTTTTTTTAAATCCGACTGACTGCCTACCTTGAGTAATTGCTCACGGCACGTGCCTGACAATGCTGTACCCTGTCAAATACCTTGCTAACAAGCATGTTTACAAACGTCTACAGCACTGCCCTCATCAAACCTCATCTCTGCAAAAAAGATCAATCAAATTAGTGAAACACGATTTCCCATACACAGTCATGCTTACTATCCCATATTAAACTTTCTTAAATGCATGCATATCCTATCTCTGAGAATCCCCTCCAATAACTACCCAGCACCAATAGACTCAATCGTCTGTTATTCCCAGGCTTCTCCTTGCAGCCTTTGTTAAATAAAAGAACAACATTAGCCACTCTTCAGTCTTCCAGCACCTCACCTGTGGCTATCAATAGAAACATTGAAAATAGGTGCAGGAGGAGGCTGTTCAGCCCTTCGGCCCTTCGAGCCAGCACAGCCCTTCATTGTGATCATGGCTGATCGTCCTCAATCAAAAAAACCCGTGCCTGCCTTCTCCCCATATCCCTTGATTCAACTAGCTCCTAGAGCTCTATCTAACTTTTTCTTAAATGCATCCGTTGACTTGGTCTCCACTGCCCTCTGTGGTAGGGAATTCCACAAATTCACAACTCTCTGGGTGCAAATGTTTTTTCTCACCTCAGTCTTAAATGGCTTCCCCTTTATTCTAAGACTGTGGCCCCTGGTTCCAGACTCGCCCAACATTGGGAACATTTTTCCTGCATCTAGCTTGTCCAGTCCTTTTATAATTTTATGTTTCACAAAAATGTTTGCAGTATTTCACTTTAGCAACTACTTTTAATAACCTTCGGCAACAGTTTCTCAAAAGATCAGTTTTGAACTTTGCTAAAATAATGTTATTGCACATTATATAGACCTTGACCTTCACCAACGTTTAGCATATAAAAGTAATTGCAATCAGAATTGTTATTAATATATAGGATGAGTCCTATTCGAACCAGACTCTGGTCACGAAACACTAGCACATGCAGATAGTGGTGGAATTGTGTTCTGTAAATGGCAATTCATTTGAAAATCTGACGTTTTCTGCTAACTGGAGTAAGGGATGTGGAGGGAAAGCTAGGTAAATAATAATGTGAAAGTTGTTGATAATTTTATGGAATGGTGGATGTTGCTTCAAGTAAACTGGCTGGCTGTTCATGTATCCCATTCAAGATTTCAGGTCCGAGATACAAACCATTGACTGTTTCTCGTTTTACAGAGCTGCACTTACTGCTGAGCACTTTCTCTGTATTTCAGATTTTCAGCATCTGCTGGGTTTTATTTTGATTTTCTGTTTCTTATATTTCTGGGCAATGATTAAGATCTATAATTCACATCCATTTTCCATGAAGTGACTGCTGAGCTAAACTGACAGTGGCACTGGTTCATCAAGTTAATTCTATTGTGGAGTGCTTATTATTTGAAAATTCTGTCAACAATTTGTGTGGTCATTTCATGCAATATTTGAATGCTGTTGCCGCCAGTTTGGAATGCATGATGTGATAGTGGATGCACCCAAATATGGTTATTTTGTCCATGGTAGCAAATCTTAACTGACTTTGTCCATTGTAGCAAGTTTTAACTGAAGGATGTAATCCTGCCGCATTCTGAAAGGGTCAACCTTATCGGAGCTGCTATTTCTCACGTGGGCAAGTGTTTGGTTCTAACTTTCACTATTAATGGTCATTGCCCACCCCATCACACGCTTCATTCTCTCATTTCTACAACCACACCCCCCACCCCCCCCCCCACCAACATTCCCATTGCTGCTGTCATTGTGTCTTAACAACACTGTGCTCTATCTTTAGCTGTCAATTGTCTCCTTGCCTGGACCCATCCATTTCAGAGCATATCTTGGCAATTTAAACTCTCCGCAGTGGCATGACATTGCAAAGGAAAGGACGTCAAAGGTTTTCTTATTCTACCACGCCTGACATCTTGGGTCTCAGACCTGGGGGACCTTAGTGGGAATAATAGTAAAAGCAAATATGGGCCTTTAACTCAGCTCAATTTTGACTTGTACACAATCTGTACTACTTTGAATTTTGCAAAGACTAAGCCAGTTTGATTAGTTAAGTATAAAGTATCCTTTATTGTCATTCAAACTTTTAGTTTGAACGAAATTATGTACCTTGCAGTCATGACAGAGAATAAAATAACAGGACACACAATGAACACAGTTTAACATCCACCACAGTGAGTCTACCAGGCACCTCCTCACTATGATGAAAGGCAAAAGTCTTAAAGTCCTTGTCTCTTCCTTCCTTGTTCTCCCTCTGCGTTGAGGCGATCCGGGCTTTCGATGTTGGGCCCCCGGCCAGGTGATGGCAAGTCCCGCGACTGAATCCAAGCTCCGCGAACTGGTCTGTTCAAACCCCGCGGCGCGGGACGGACGAAGCTGCCACCCTCCAGTCCAGCGGACGAAGCTGTTGTTGCGGGGAGAATCGGTCACCAACCTGGAACCTGCGAGCACCCGATGTTGCCATCCACTGGGCCCTCGGCCAAAGCCATCGAGACTCCGAAGTCGGGCCGCAGCGCCATCACAGCCCCAATGTCGGCCAGCTTCACGATGGTGAGTCCAGGCTCTGCCTCCGGAGCCTTGAGGTCGGCCCCAGTTGGACGCCGCCAGCTCCGCGATTAGGCCTCAGCGCAAACAGAGACGGAAATACGACAGAGAAAAGGTCGCATCTCCCCGAAGGAAGAGGCTAAAACAAGTTTCCCCCGCCCCCCACACATACACGACTAAAAATAAACTAAAACATACGTCCAACAAGACAAAAGAAAACAAAAAAATATAAAAAGACAGACTGACTGCAGGCAGCGCCGCCACTTCCGGCAATCATACTCCTATTAGCTTTTTGCCAAGATTGCCGACTTTGCCCTGCCCCGTGGGTCTCAGATATGTTCAACCGCAGCGCTAGCTAATTCGACTGGCTTGGTTTTCTTAACACTGTGTCTGTAATGTGATTCATTGTCAGAAAATCTCAAGAGTCAAGTCAAGAGAGTTTATTGTCATGTGTCCCAGATAGGACAATTACATTCTTGCTTTGCTTCAGCACAACACAATATAGTAGGTATGAATACAGAACAGATCAGTGTGTCCATATACCATTATATAAATATATACACACATCAATAAATAAGCAGATAAAGTGCAAATAAACAGATAATGGTCTATTAATGTTCAAAGATTTGTTTCAGTTGAGCTTAATAGCCTGATGGCTTTGGGAAAGTA
Source organism: Raja brachyura (assembly GCA_963514005.1). The sequence continues at coordinate 4,216,675 of OY740794.1, read as the reverse complement.
GCTATTTCTGATCCTGGACGTAGCAGTCTTCAGGCTCCTGTACCTTCTACCTGAAGGTAGCGGGGAGATGAGTGTGTGGCTAGGGTGGTGTGGGTCCTTGATGATGCTGACGGCCTTTTTGAGGCAGTGACTCCAGGAAGCTACTTGATTTTAAATTCTCGATCCCACTTGGTTAGGAGTATAAATATAAATATTACGTATTCTTATTAAGATAGTATTGCAGACTTTATCAACTATTGTTTGAGCTACCTGCAAGGTATACTAAATCTGTACTACAGAACTTATTCGAACTACCAGAGAAGCTATTTGTGTAAGCCTTCCTGAAACAATGTCAACAATGGAGAGTGAAGAACTTGAATTCTCACAAACACAAAGTTTCACACGAAAATATAGATCTAGGTCAAAATATTTTGGTGGCAGAGTTCAGTTGAAATAAATGATTTTAGCTGAATGAAAAAAATAACTAATTTACACTTCACTGGTTGTTGAGAGCTACTGCCTGTCTGAAAGAGAATGGCAAACTGTATAAGCTGTTACTATTAGAAGTTATTTAAACATGGCAAGAAATGTGCAGTTCTGTTGGAATCTATTAACAAAGTGATTTATTTGGAATCTATGAACAAAGTGTTTATTTTATACAAGCTGAGCATTTTCCATCTTCATCTGCTTAACATTACTTTCTCAACCAGATTGCGATTGTACCACTCTATAACATGGAATTCAAACCGTCCGGATAGCCCTCTAGCAATAGAAGAATTTTTAGATGCACACTCCCAATACAATTACTACAGGTGGCTGTAAGCTAGTTTTATTTTATTTTGCTTTTGTATAAAAATGATATCCTGATTTGATAGTTTTTTTAACTGAATATGTATCTAGATCATTAGATGAAAAGTACCATGCCCTTAGATTTTTATTCCATAACGTAGTAAGCGTTCAGCTTGTTGTCAGATCAGTGTATGATTTCAACTCAGATTAATAAATGTTGACTTAAAGTAGCAGCAACTTGTCCATATATCTATATTCTCTTTAAACCATATATAATTGTTTGTGTGCACACAATGCAAGAAGATTGATGAGAAAGATGTTTAGCACCCTGCACTATCGTTGATTCTGATGCTTTAAAATGCTTCAGAGAAACAACACTTGTAGGAATTGAACCTTTGGAAGCAGTGTTTTAACAACCCTCTGAAACCATATCAGGATAAATCCAGAAATCTTGTTGAATTTCCATCTCATTTGCTAATGTTGAAATTAATTGCCAAAGCAATCCACCTTTGCAGTTAAAATCACAAACATACACCTTCCCAAATGAATCCAATGGTGTCATAGTAAATCCCGATTAAAATCATCCTCTCGATACTCGGGTTCTAAATTGATCTGAATTGGAGCACCCTTGATTTACAAAGAAAATGTATATATTAGTTTTTTTCATCAGGGAACAAAGTTAATATACCAGGGGGGAAAAATAAACCCTTTTCCTACTTTGGCTCTATATGTCTTATTTACCATTGGCATAGATTATAACTTTTTTTAATTGCTATATAATTAAGAAGTTACTTGAATAGGATTTGACTATGAATATTTTTGTCAAATAAAGTTAACCAACAGTGGTGGAGGCAGGATCGATTTTAACATTTAAAAGTAAAGTGGATAGGTATATGGACGGGAAGGGAATGGAGGGGTATGGTCTGAGTGCAGGTTGATGGGACTAGGGGAAAATAAATGGTTGGCACGGACTAGAAGGGCCGAGAGGGCCTGTTTCCGTGCTGTCCTTGTTATATGGTTATTTTAATCTCATCTTCTGTTATATTCCAATTTTCACTTATTTTTAAATCCACTACATAATTTTCCTGACATAAGAGCCAATTGAGCCCATTGAGTCTCTGCCAGATATGAACTCCATCAATCCCATTCCACAGTTATTTCTCAGTAGCCTGTTCTTGCTCTCATGGCCATGAACCCCCGATTAACCTGCCACGTTACTACACTAAAGTGTAATTTACAATGGCCAATTACCTACCAAACCACACATCTTTGAGATGTGGAAGGAAACCAGATACTGGGGGGGCATGGGTAAAAGAGGGGGGGGGCACACATGCACCACCTGGACGGTGTTGATCACTAAAATAAACCTAGGGTTATGCTAGTAGGCTGTGGGCCTAGCATCAAAAATGGGTCTAGAAATCAGTTTCGTGACCCAGGTCACTGAACTACATGCAAATTTCCATAGATTTAGATGAAATATAATTGAGAAGGATGTCATAACTCGCCATTGCCGTAAGTTGCACATTAATTAATTAAAATAATTAGAAAATTAGATCGGGGAAAGTAAGCGCCATCTAGTGGAAAATGCCCATATTACACCATGGGCAGCCTATTTCCGTGTTGCAGTCCATTTAAACTATATATTATTAAACCTATATATATATATATATGACTTGTAAATATGACTGTAATCATATATAATTAAGTATAATTAGATTATATAAAAATAATATGATGAATATAATTGTGAGTGTTTTTTAAATGACACTGTCGCAGAGGTCCTGCTCCTGAACCAGCCTAAATAATGGGTGAGGACAGTTCCTGTGGGTTCCTCCCTTTACTGAACCCCACTGACTGCCAGTGTGCAGAGTGGGGGGTCACGGCCATGGTGGGACTGGGGCAGTGCCAGGCTGGGGGACAGCCCTGCAAGGCATCTTCCAGTCGCTTTAATAGGACATTTAATGAGACTGCAGCAGAGGTCCCGGGTTTTAAGGGCTCATGAACCTGCCTAATTAAAGGGTCAGGACAGATCCTCTGGGTTCCCCCTTTTACTGAACCCCACTGACTACCATAGTGGGGAGAGTGGGGGTAACAGCCATAGTGGGACTGGGGAAGTGCCAGGCTGGGTGACAGACCTGTAAGAGACCTGTCTTATTTCTGATGTAAATGTCACATCCTGGCCAAGAAAAAGAACCCTAAAAGTTTACCCTAGCCAAGAATTGAATGCTCTGATGTTTACTCGATGAGTATTCATTTTAAGCTACAATGAGCTTATATTTATGTTAGAGACCCCCCCCCCCAATGGTGCCTTTGCAAATGAGGGCTATTACATTTGACCTAAAAGAACCCTAAAAGTGTTGCATTGTTTATCTCTAGTTTGTGTGTGTGTCTGTGTATACCTTTCAAACGTGGATGTACTTGTGGATGGATGCATGTGTGTGTGTATGTGTAAATGTATGTCTGCGTGCAAGTGGATGTGTGTGTGTGCGGATGTATGTGTGCATGTATGTGTGTGTTTGCATGCATGGAACTGTGCGCACGGATGGATGTGTGTGTTGATGTGTGTATGTACGTATGTAAGTATGTGTGGATGGGTGGGTGGACTGTTGCACTGTCATTCACCAGCACGCCATTATCATAAGTACTCACTCATTGTTTAAATAATTTGACCAAATAAACAGTGAAACGATCAACATTAAAATAAAACTTTATATAATCATTTATTTCCCAAAGTTATTTAGTTTACATTACATGTGATCTTCATCAGAATATTCTTCATCAGATTCAAAGTTTTTTGCAGTAATAGAGTTTCTGCAGTCAACACACTTCAAATTATCAAATTAGTGTTCATTAAAGCACAGTGCATGTCCACACAAAACACGTTTGTGTGGACAGGCTCTGAAGAGTGGAGGGGCAGAGGTTGCAGGGAAAAATAAATCTCATATTACTCATGGACTTCTATTCATAAAATCTCAATCTCTTCCTAATTTCAATAAGACTTACACTGTAATTTACTGCCATAGATATGTTAGTTCAAGTTCAAGTGGAGGAGCAGAGGCTGCACAATAGCTAGAGAAAGAAACATCTCATAGTAGTTAGGTCTGCATGGACTTCAATTCATAAAATGGCAACCTCTATTTAATGTCAATGAGACTTACACTGTCATTTACTCCCATTGATAAGTTAGTTCAAGTTCAAGTGGAAGGTCAGGCAGAGGCTACAGAATTTAAAAATCTCATAGTCATTAAGTCTGCATGGACTTCAATTCACAAAATTTCAACCTCTTCTTAATGTTAATGAGAATAACAATAGGTTACTACCATAGAAAAATTAGTTCAAGCTCACACAAACCAATTAATTTCTACAGAAACATCAACCATTAACTGACCATTTCTCACTCCAATGGAAGTGCGATTAATATCCCTCCGGGGCCTGGAAATTGGCCGCTACGGACGGCACTGTGTACAGCCTCTCCCCCCCCCCCCCCCCCCCCCCCCCCCAACACCGCGACTCCACTATGTTAAGTACATAGGCCCCGGAGCACTTTTTCCCCGGTAAGTTATCACAGGCAGCTCTGAGATTATATGTTAAATTAAAGTTATTAGACTTCAACAAGCTGGCATTAGTGAAAATGTTTAATTTACTGTGTTATGGATACACATAGTTTAGGCGCTCAACTTCATGAATGAATGAATGAGTGAATGTACAGCCTCCAAATATCATTTTTTCACATTATAAAAGGGTGCAATTAAATTAATTAAAATCCATACAGATTTATTTTCATAAATTCAGACTTTAGATCTTACCTTTCTGTTCGAGTTGATTCCTGGCTCGCTTCTTTGTGTTGCAGCACTTTAGCAGTGACTTTACTTTCAAGGCTTTGTTCCACTTCAATCCACTTAGCAGCACACTCTTCAGACTTCTTACTGCTTTTCTCACTAAATTGAATTACCCTGCTGCAAGTTTCTACAACATGTATTCCACAGAACAACAAGGATCCTTCATGGGAATCTCCAGTAAAACGGGCATGAGTGGAAGTACTTCTACTGTCAGCCATGTTGTATACTCCCTGCCTAGCTACCCTGCAACAAAGCACGTGATTGGCCAACTGGCAATACACCTCAATGTTAAACGTGCTTTGATTGGACTAAAAATACCCTGAACATTTTCTGGTTTTCTCTAATTTAATAAAAAATGTGCAAATCTAGTTCCTGGCGAGTTTCAGGGGATGATTTATATAATATTGATACACAATATGTGAACATTTCATGTAGTTCTGTGTCTTGGGTCACGAAACATTAGAATAAAGCTCCTCGGCCCACAGCCTATAGGGTTTGGTTTGAGATATCAGTAACTGTCCTATCCCTCAGTAAATACTGCATTCTCAATGTATGAACCTGAACTATTTCAGTTGGCTACCTGAACAAGAGTTGTGGACGTGGCCCTGACTATCAGGCAAAACAACATCCCATCCATTGACTCTATCTTGCCAAGGCTGCCAGCTTAATCAAGGGCCAGTATCATTCCTGTCACTCCCTCTTCTCCCATCAGGCAAAAGGTACAGAAGTTTGCAAATGCACACCTCCAGATTCAGTGATGATCTCTTCCCAACTGTTATCAGACAATTGAACCGTCCTCTCACCAGCTAGAGAGCGGTCCTGACCTCCCATCTACCTCATTGGAGACCTTCGAACTATCTTTTATTAGACTTTATTGGATGGATACCTTTTTACCGTTATACCTTTAACCCAGTATCTGTACTTTGTGGATGGCTTGATTGTAATCATGTATAGTATTTTTGCTGGCTGGATAGCACACAACAAAAAGCTTTTCACTGTACCTCAGAACACATTGACAATAATAAACTAAACTAAAGAGAATCTATTCCATTCATAGCCATGTAAATTGCTGCATCTAAGGACATGGAAGAACTATAAGAAACAGGAATTGTGACGTGTTAAAAGCGGTTTTGAGAGTAACAGATCATTCTATAGCACCAGAGGAGGAGAACTTCTTCAAAGTAGGCATACCTTGAGGAGATTTCGCAGTGGAGTAGATGAAATGTTTAAGAAGGAACTGCAGATGCTGGAAAATCGAAGGTAGACAAAAATGCTGGAGAAACAGCGAGTGAGGCAGCATCTCTGGAGCGAAGGAAATGGGCGATGTTCAGGTCGAGACCTTTCTTCAGATTTCAGACTAGATGCTGCCTTATCCGCTGAGTTTCTCCAGCATTTTTGTCTACATTCTATAACACCATATGCAATAACACATTGTCTACATTGTATAACACCTATGCAATCATCAATTTTACTAACATACCATCCAGTTTTCCTTTCTCCATGACTGAATTGTTTCCTATTATTACATTTGGTCACATGCTCTAAATTTTTCTCAGGCTTACACAAAGACCTGGGACATCAAGATGCACATATTCAATACCATTTGAACATAAATTTAGTGCTATCTCAAAGTACATATAAAATCTGGGTAAATCCACCCTTGCCCTTGGGTCCAAAAACAGTCTTAACAAATTGAGCAAAATTGTACATCTCAATGCAAAAATAGACCTAACTGTAAACCCTGTGCATACTCTGACTAAAACCCAGTAAGCTTAATTTGTTTTTGCTTATCAAATATGGTTTCTCCATTATCAATTTTTTAATAAATTGCCTTACTTCCTTTTAGTTATGGACTCGGGACCCAGTCTCTTCAAAATGAAAGTACTCTTAAACATGGCTTTCTGTGAGGATGCATCATTAAATCTTGATTTAATTTGCTTTTGGTTTAGGAGTTCAAAAATGTATCCAAAAATGGAGTTGGACAAATGGCCCTTGGTTCTGCAATTTTAATTTGTAGCTTGAATGAAGAGCTCACTCCTTATGCCTGAATGTTGACTTGAAGCTCCAGAACCTCCCCCGAGTCCAATAAGTTGTCCATTCCTATGCTTTTTAAATCACACCCAAATACAGGCGACTCCAGTGTTGCAAGGGGAGAAGGGGGAATGGGTTGCAAGAAAATGGTCCATGTTTCGCTTTTCCATAACAAAATCATGTGACTAAGAAATCTGTTGCCTGAAAACCTGCCTACCATTGAGTTCCACTAATCTTCTTCAAAACAGATTTTTTTTCCACCCACCATTTTACATTCTCTAGTACACTTGCATTCTCATTTGGAAAGTAATAAAGTATTTAATTTGTTTTCATCCACTTCATAAGATTACCATGTATTAAGTCTTAAGTATTCTTAAAGATGTCATACTGTGAAAGTTTGGATCTTGTAGCATGTGTTCACTCAAAGATCAGAAATATGAATTCCTCAGAATTGGCCTGGAATATAGAAACATAGAAACATAGGTGCAGGAGTAGGCCATTCGGCCCTTCGAGCCTGCACCACCATTCAATATGATCGTGGCTGATCATCCAACTCGGTATCCCGTACCTGCCTTCTCTCCATACCCCCTGATCCCTTTAGCCACAAGGGCCACATCTAACGCCCTCTTAAATATAGCCAATGAACTGGCCTCAACTACCTTCTGTGGCAGAGACTTCCAAAGACTCACCACTCTCTGTGTAAAGAATGTTTTCCTCATCTCGGTCCTAAAGGAATTCCCCCTTATCCTTAGACTGTGACCCCTTGTTCTGGACTCCCCCAACATCGGGAACAATCTTCCAGCATCTAGCTTGTCCAACCCCTTAAGAATTTTGTAAGTTTTTGTAATTACTTGAAATTTCTGCATTAGCCGGGCACAGAAAAGCAATCACGGTGGTGCAGCAGTTAGTGCAGCTGTCTCCAGCTCCAGTGAACTGGGTTCAATCCCGACTGCCGAGCTTTATGTGTGTTCTCTCTGACCTCTCAGCTGATTTGGTTTCCTCTTGCACCCCAAAGATATGTCAGTTGTTAGGTTAATTGGCTCCTGTAAATTGTAGGCAGGTGGTAGGAGAACAACGAGGCTTTTAATGGACATATACATGAGAAAATAGATTAGGAGTCAGTGTGGCCTCTGTTATTTGTAACATGCACTCTGAAATAAATAGGGGAATGGGTTTGATGGGATTGTTCTGAGAACTGTTTTAGACTCGATGGGCTGAATTGCTACATTGTCAAGAAGAAAAATTGAGAATTAAATATGAGAATAACTAAGAATACATCTACATAATGGTGAAAAAGTAGATATTAAATTGTCTTTTTCAATGTAATTAGTGATTATTTAGAACATTTCATGTGCAGTTAAATTATCCCAATATGGAAAGTTGTCATTATGTTGATTACTAGATCCGTTTCATCTTTGTGGTTCCCAAGGCAACTTAAGCCTGCAATGTCTCAAAGAATCGTAATATACAGTAGTCAGAAGGTGGACAAAAATGCTGGAGAAACTCAGCGGGTGAGGCAGCATCTAAGGAGTGAAGGAATAGGTGAAGTTTCGGGTTGAGACCCTTCTTCAGGGTAGTCAGAAGGTTGCCAGTCCTCAAAATAGAACAATTCTCCAGTCTGCACATGACACATTCTAGATCATCGAGGACGAGAAAGGTTGAAATTGGAAAGGCTATGCAATATCTTTGAGGATGGGGAGATGTTGCTTAAAGACTGGAGATGTTGAACGTCTGCATGAAATGAAGGGGGGTCAACCTTGCATGACTTTATGCTAGGTGAACTTTGACAGAATAATCAGGACAAATTTAATTACAATTTGGTAAAGTTTGGACTAATGAAAATCAGCATGGATTTGTTAAAGACAAACCATGTTTGATTAAGTTGATTAAATTACAGAGAAGGTTGTGCAGATAATGTTTTGCATATGAACTTTCAAAGGCGTTTGCCAAAAATATTGCATATTACCAAAGTAAAAATGAATGGAATTAAAGAGGTAATAACATTGGTGGATACCGAATTCAAGAAGGGGCAGGCAGCAGACTATAGGGGTAATTTAAGCACAATGTGCTGGAGTAACTTAGCGGGTCAAGCAGCTTCTGTGGAGGGATTGGATAGGCAACATTTTGGCATTTTCGTCTACCTTTGATTTTTCCAGCATCTGCAGTTCTTTCTTAAATAGATTGGAAAATCAAAAACATTACAGATCCTTAAATAAAACAAGGAAGGCTGGAAACACAGTATTACAGGTGACATCTGTAGAAAATGGAATTAATGCATTGTGCCGAGGACCGTTCATCAAGTTCTGATGAAAGGCTTAAAACTTGAAACAAGAACTTTCTCTTTCCACAGATGATACTTGACCTATTGAGGATTTCTGCTACTTTCTGTTTCTTCATTTACCTCTAATTTGATTAGTTCAACACAAAGTGATGAATTAAGGAATGTAGCTGTTAATTTTCATCTAACCAGAGCTAAAGCAAGTATTCAGAGAGTTTGTTGGCGGGATTTGGAAGCAATTATTGCAATATCTATATTTTTGATGGACGTGTAACACTTTGCAGATGTGTATTGGCGATCTTCTGGGCTGTACTGACGACTCTCTGCAGAGCATTCTGGTCAGAGGCAGAACTGTGGCCATACCACACCAGGACACGCTCTATGGAGCAACGGTAGAATGACACTATCAGCTGTTGTGGCAAGTTGACTTTCCTGAGTGATCTTAGGAAGTGAAGCCGTTGTTGTGCGTTCTTTACCAGGGAGTGCATGTTAGTTGACTACCTGAGATCTGCTGAGGTGGGTGCCCAGGAACCTGAAACTGGAGACTGTGTCCACTCTTTCTCTGTTTATGTGCAGTGGGGGGTGGTCACCCTGCTTCTTCCTGGTCAATGATGAGCTATTTTGTTTTCTTTGTATTGAGTGCTAAGTTGTTCTTTGAGCACCAGCCTATTAACCCGTGTACCTCCTCCCTGTAAGCTGACTCATCGCCCTCAGTGATCAGCCCCAACACTGGCGTGTCGCCTGCAAATTTAATGATGGTGTACGTGCTGTGCTTCGGTATGCAGCCATGGGTATAGAGGGAGTTGAGGGGGCTCAGCACACAACCTTGTGGAGCTCCTGTGCTGAGTGTCAGAGTGGGGGAGCGGTGGGGGTCCCCTCCTGACTGACTACGGCCGGTCCGTAAGAAAGTCCTTAATCCATAGGCAGATGTTGTGTTCAAAGCCTAGGTCGGACAGCTTGGAGACCAGTCTTAATGGGTACAATTGTGTTGAATGCAGAGCTGTAATCCACAAATAGCAGTCGTGCGTATGCTCTCCGTTGTTCTAGGTGGAGAAGTACAGTATGGAGGGCAGTGGCAATGGCGTCACCCGTTGATCTGTTTACTCTGTACACATATTGGTGCGCATGTAGGGTTGATGGGAGAGCGGATTTGATGTGCTTAAGGACCAATCTCTCCAGGCACTGCATGATTATTGGAGTTAGTGCACCCGGCCTATAGTCGTTGAGGCAGGTTATGGCTGTGTGCTTCGGAACTGGCACGATTTCCGACGTTTTTAGGCATGTGGGGACCATGCATTGTGCCAGGGATTGATTGAAGATTTTTGTAAATACGTCAGTTAACTCAGCAGCACAGTCTGTGGGAACCCATCCGGTCCGGCTGCCATCCGTATGTTAACATTCAGGAGTGTGTGTGTGACATCAGCAGTCTGTATGATGGGTGTTGGAGCTGGAGTAGTGTAGGGATGTTACACCATTTTGAGATATTAAAAATCAAGCCTGTAATTTATCCCATCAGATAAAGCATAAAACTAACTTTAATTTGATACCTAATTCACTTTCACATCTTCAGTATTAAAAATGTTATGGTCATTTTCATACTCGGAAATTAGCATCTTGTTCTCTATTGCTTTTCCATTAACTTAACACAAAAGTTGTTGTCGAGGCAGTCAATTGACATAAAAGCCCATAACTTTCTTAAACATTAAGAGAACTGAAGGACATTTTCAGTTATTATAGATTGAAGCATTTTGAAACAAATGTGATACATCTTACTTGGATGACCTGAAATTAAAAGAACTGTCTAATTAAGGAGCTAATTACAAAATTAACCGTTGTGACGGCAATAGTAATAAACACTGAGACTGCCTTGAAAATTCAAAAATGTGATATTCTCAAGATGAGAAATTGAATATTATTGTATTATATGCTGTAAGTCCGTAACAGGTAAATAAATTACAGTTTCTAGCAAAAGACCGAGTCTTTATGGAGAAGATCAGCTGCTAGCTGGTACATTGGCATATCATAATCAGTAGCATCATCATAATCCTCAAACTGCAACCAATAAGCAACTCTGTACACCTTGTTTTTCCTCAACTTTTCAATTTTGGTAATGTAAACTACAAGTTTTTGCTCCTCAAACCACACATGGCATGCTTTTCTGCCCACTACTTTCCCATTCAGACCGACATTTTCCAAACGAGGTATACAAGTACAAGATGTGTCCATTTTTAAGGTCCCTCTTAGACTCGGGCATGACAGAGAAATTAACTTCAAGGTGAGCTCTAGCTATGCCAGGCTGGGCGTTTGGATTGACAATTTTGCATTTCTTCTTCGGAGGCATCTGAAAAATGTAAACAAAAAAAGCACTGAACAGCATTAAGTAGATACACGTTTTTATTTGAAGTTTTAGGAGAAAAAGTAGAAATTACTTTGTTCAACAAAATGCCTAACACAAGTTAAAACAAATAATAAATACCCACCAAAAATTCATATTCATCAGTCATCAAATCAATTAAATTCATCTAAATTCAATTATTAGATCTAAACATCTACCCCATTCTTAAGAAAAGGCTAAAAATATGTTTTTATATAGCCAAAGTATCCAAAAAAACACTGACCCCATTCACACAGGAATTCACAATATAACAATATAATTTTAAATCTCACTTTGTCATGAATTTCTATGCCAAAACGAAGGAATTGAATGTTTAATTCACATACAATTTACTGTTACTTAGCAATATTTTCATACTAAATATCTGACTAAAAACTATGTAGTGTGGAAGTTTTTAGTCAGATATTTAGTATGAAAATATCAATCATGGATAGACAATAACACAAATGTAGATAATTTAGATGTTCTTATGACATGATTGTGCAAAAAATAATGAATTTGATTATCCTGAGAGTGGATGTTTGTGGATTATGATACAGAGATCGGATTGTGGCCGCTGCCATGATTTTGCGCACACTCACAGCCGGCAGACAAGACACGGCCGATATCGGGGCCTAAAAAACATATTTCACATCATGAGATTAGAATGAAAGTACACTAAAAACTAGATAAGATGTTAAATAAACGTCCTACAGTACATACCTTTTGTTTTGTCCTGAACTTGAGATCCGTGATTTTGAAGCAGTTTGTTGGGCCCAACTTTCATCCAGCGATTCAATAGTCAAGAAAGGTTTTTTTTTAATCATGAACGGGATGACAGAACAAAATTTCCTCATAAGCTTGTCGTACGAGGAAATCCTTCCCTGACAACCAATAAAGACCTACATTTTACTAACCCCCCCCCCCCCCCCCTCCCCCCCCACCGCAGCCTCTTGAGTTGCACGCACAGGCAGTGGGAAGATCTAGAACGCCACTGATGGCAGGAATTTGTAACGACACTAAGTGGTGGGCATGACCGTCTCTCATCTCATGGCGGCCAAAGAAGTGGTTTGTCCCGCCCCCTCCCCGACATCAGTTTGAAGAAGGGTCTCGACGCGAAACGTCACCAATTCATTCTCTCCAAAGATGCTACCGGATCCGCTGAGTTACTCCAGCATTTTTTGTCTACCTTTGATTTAAACCAGCATCTGCAGTTTCTTCCTACATATTTATTCAGCTCATTCCTTTTCTTCCAAGAATGATTCATTATGACCATCAAGGCTGAGCAGGTGAGGAAAGAGCTGAGCAGACTGCCCAGGCAAAGCCATTGGTCCTAATGACCACAATATGTCAGGCTACAGAACTGTGTCTCAGACATGGTAGCGAGCAACATCAGGGCCCAACAGGGGACGGTCCTTTCTCCCTTCCTGTTCACCATCTACACCTTGGACTTAAGATATAACTCGGACTCCTGCCACCTGCAGAGGTTTTTAGATGACTCTGTAATTGTGGGCTGCATCAGTGAGGGGAGGGAAGCTGAATACAGAGACTTTGTTGAGTGGTGTGGGCTGGATCACCTGCAGATCAACACAGACAAGACTAAGGAGTTAGTGGTGGACTTTAGGAGAGGAACACCCCTGTCTCCATCAAGGATGTGGATGTGTAGTTTACCAAGGAGTACAAATACTTTGGAGTGTACCTGGACGGTAAACGCTTAGGCACTGTATGAGAAGGGACAGAGCCAGCTGTACTTTCTGAGGAGGCTCCACTCCTTCAACGTCTGCAGTGAGATGCTGCAGATGTTCTATCAACCGGTGGTAGCCAGAGCCATCCTTTACGCTGTCGTGTGCTGGGGTAGCAGGGCGAAGGCCGCGGACACCAACAGAATCAATAAGCTCATCAGGATGGCTGGCTCCGTCCTGCGGGCGGAATTGGATTCACTGGAAATGGTGTTGGAGGGGAGGGTGCTCCTCAAACTGCAGAGCATCTTGGACAATACAGCTCACCCCTTCCATGACACACTGGTCAACCTGAGGAGCACCTTCAGCAACAGGCTGGTTCCACCAAGATGCAATGCAGAACACCACAGGAGATCCCTCCCAAATCCTGGACTTTCTACTCGTCACTTAAATTTCATGAATCTTGTTGTGTTTTATGACTGCTGACAGACCAATTTCTCTCCTGAGATAAATAAAGTTCCATCATATAGTATTACAGTTTAAAGCTTCAAGGAAGAGATAAACTCAGTTATCTGTTCGAGCAGTCACATCAGAGAGTGGTGAGTCTCTGGAATTCTCTGCCACAGAAGGTAGTTGAGGCCAGTTCATTGGCTACATTTAAGAGGGAGTTAGATTTGGCCCTTGTGGCTAAAGGGATCAGGGGGTATGGAGAAAAGGCAGGTACGGGATACTGAGTTGGAATATCAGCCATGATCATATTGAATGGCGGTGCAGGCTCGACGGGCCAAACGGCCTACTCCTGCACCTATTTTCTATGATTCTATCCCATAAAGTATAAATCAAAAAGTCAACACATATTGTAGCACTGACCGGCTAAGATCAGGTCAATATTGTTCAGTAATTTGGCTTTCTGTAGCAAAGCATGCTGATCAATCAATCAATCCCTGTCTATCAAACCTCTCCAGTAACTTTCCAATCACAGATATGAGGTTACTAGTCTATAGTTCCTACGTTTTTCTTTGCAGCCCTTCTTAAATAGTTGCACAGCATCCGGCACCTCACCCATGTATAACAATGATTCGTATATCTCAGCTTCTCTATCTTTCCACAGTGTCCTTGCATATATTTGATCAGACCCAGAAGATTTATCTACCTTTATACATCTGTCTGCAATAAAATAACTTCTTGATCTGAGATGGGTTATTATTTGTGGTGTTGTAAAAAAACTGTTTTTTGAGAAATATTTTTTACTTATGTATTGTTTGTTCCATCCCTTTTCTGTTCCTCTGTAGATACACATCAACAACATTGCTTTAGGGGATGACAGGATCGCTCTACAGCCTTTGGCAAGGGCCAGGAATCAACTGAGCAAGATTAGGTAGAGTAGAAGTGACAGCTGCTCAGTAATATGCATGACAGATGTGATTGGACTAACCAGTGCTCAGGCAAAGACGAGAACACATTAACATTGGGGGAAGGGTGGAAAAGCAGACTTTGTTACCTGCATGCAGGATAATGCCTTAACATGCAAACGGCTCTAGGAACTTACTGCCTCCTGTTAAGAGAAAACAAAATCAGGTAGCTTGCATGAATTGGTACATCTTAACAATTAACTGAACAATTTAAGTTTTATTTAAAACACATATATATCTATGTTTCTTTTGGTATCTATTTAAATATTATTTTAAAATATTCCAATATTTTGCACTTTTTATTTGGTAATGTAAATTATGATTGATAGGATCTAAAATATTTAATATCTGCACAATTTAAAGAGGTTATACTCTTTACACAACAACATTGATTTTTAAATACATTTTAGATAAGGAAGGATATTGGTTGAATCCCAAAGTAGAAATTCTATTTTTTCAAGGCTTAGCATTCAGATTTTTAAATGAATATTTGGTCATGTTTTATATTTTAACTGTTTGAAAGTGTTTTAAGATAATTCTCACTCTCCACTTTTCCACTTTGTGCCCTCAAAAGCATTTATACTACCAATCAGAACATACTTAGAGGGCAAGAATTCTGTATAGGAAGGAACTGCAGATGCTGGTTTAAATCCAAGATAGACACAAAATGCTGGAGTAACTCAGCGGGACAGGCAGCATCTCTACAGAGAAGGAATGGGTGACGTTTCGGGTCAAGACCCTTCTTCAGACTGATGTCAGGGGAGAGGGAGGTACATAGACAAGGAAGTGTATAGATAAGGAAGTGTAAGGTGTGAAAACAGTTAAGATCAAGGAAAATGTCGAATAGATCATTGTTAGTTGGGAGAAGATAACAACAAAGCAGAAATAAAATGTAGTCGGACACGGTAAGACTGGTCGGAGAACTCGGGAGGGAGGGAAAGCAAGGGTTACTTGAAGTTGGAGGTCAATGTTCATACCGATGGGGTGTAAGCTGCCCAAGCGAAATGTGAGGTGCTGTTCCTCCAATTTGCACTGATATTGCAATGATATTGTACTATAGCAGGCTGTTCAAACCCTAGTCTCTTGACGCCAAAACCTTGAAAATTATCAATTTCTTGTCCAACAGCATGCTGAATTTTAGAACAAAGTAGTTTCTACACGTTGCTGCTGAAGTTTCAACAATTACTGCAGGTCGGTGAGCAGAGATCTGATTTATCTGCCACTGGAAAGCTGTCAGTGACTAACAAAATGTTTAAATATTGAAAAATTGTTTGTGGAGGGTAATCTTGGTTCCTCTGATCTGTCTACAGAAGTATTTCAATCTAGACTAGTGCACTCGTCCAGTAAATCTCCCTGTAGTCCACATTTTAAAAAACTTGCTGTATTTTAACCACTGGGGTTTCTATTTAAATGTATTTCAAAAGATATTTCTAAAGGTAAGCCTCCCGGAGATAAAGAGGCCCTTACTAGTCAGATGAAAGTTCTTTGTTGTCCAACAATCCCTTTTAAATTCTATTATTTAGTTTATATTCTTCATACAAAATTAGCGACTTTGAAATTGTCATCTGAATACCCTTTCACAAATATGTAAAAGAACAGTGATCTCAACACTAATGACTAGGAACTATATTACTCTATGAGAAGGCAACAATGAGCACTTTTTTATTAATTACACAAAACAATTATACTTTATTTAGCTCTTGTTAAAATACCAGCCACATTGTCATCTTTCATCATTTGGTGCTTTAATAATGACCCTAATCAAGTCCATTAAATGGCATTTCACTTTAAGAAATCTTTTTTAACACAGAGAGTTGTGAGTCTGGGGAATTCTCCGTCTCAGAGGGCGGTGGAGGCCGGTTCTCTGGATACTTTCAAGAGAGAGCTAGATAGGGCTCTTAAAGATAGTGGTCAGGGGATATGGGGAGAAGGCAGGAACAGGTTACTGATTGTGGATGATCAGCCATGATCACATTGAATGGCGGTGCTGGCTCGAAGGACCGAATGGCCTAATCCTGAACCTATTGTCTATTGCCCATTGTGCAGGCTTTTATTTCTTGTCCAAACTGTGACAATTTGGTTCCGATTGTTTATTTCAAATGTTTCTACGCTACTGGTCTGCAATTTCAGTTTTTATTCCTCGTGCTTCTTATTTTAAGACAAGTCATGTTTGTAGTCCCCTTGATTTTCTTTTTCCTGCCATTTCTTAGAGAATATAGCCAGAGTTTCTGCAATTTCCATTCCTTCTTTGGTAATCAAGGATCTACCTATCCTTGACCAAGTGGTTTGTTTCACAATGTAATACCAACCTACATAAAATGCCTCTTTTTATCCCAACCATTTGTTTCTAGAACAGTATGAAGACACAATAACGTTTATAATATGTACAAAAGGAGGGAGTTTAAAGGGCCTGTCCCACCAGCATGCAACTCTATGCGATGAGCGCGACCTAACGTGGTAGCTTGAGCCGTCCGGCGTTGCGGGGCCAGTCCCGCTTCGGAGCCGTGCGGAATTATGCAGAGTTCGTCCCAACATCGCGCGGGGCTCCGAAAAACTGACTGTTCAAAAATTCCGCGCGGCAACAGCTTGTCGGCTTGCAGTCGCCTCGACGCATTACACACCGTCTCGACGTCGTGCCTCTGTGACCCTATCTGTAGGTGCCTCCGTGACCCTCTATGTGTGTGCCTCTATGCCCCTCTCTGTGTGCCCCTCTCTGTCCTGGCGAACTTACCTTAAGACTTCGCTCCAAGTTCGCCTCACTTTGCGACGCATTGCGCCCACCACCCGACCTCCGCGCGGCCCTCGCTGCCGGTTTGGTCACGCTTGCCGCATGCAGGCACATGCTGGTGGGAACGGCCCTGTACAGGGGATCACCCGACCTCCGCGCGGCCCCCGCTTCTAGTTTGATCGCGCTCATCGCATGGAGTCGGATGCTGGTGGGACAGGCCCTTAAGTGTGCTGAATGTCTGTCACATGCACTTGAGTCAATAGTGAAAATGTTACTGACGTGCAAATGAGTTGTAATTTCTGCATGAAGGAAGATTCTTCAAAATTAATAATTGTGTGGATTTTAGTTTGTTGTGCTTTTCTATAATCGCCACCTCATCAAGGTCGAGTTGATGCAGCACAATCCAGCTTTTAAAATATGCCTTTTTTTCAAGATGGATAATTGATTTCCAGTGGAAATGATTGTTTGCAGTTATGAAGTTTACATGTGGATGAATTCTATGGTAGCCTTTAACGCTGCATTATGTTGTAAAACTATGTTTTTGATATATCATCAAATTAGATTTTTAATACTTTTTTTCTGCATCAATTTGTAAGTCATAGTGGTTTCATTCACGTTCCGATATTAGTGGGAAATTGTTGGAAGCTACATTCAAACATACTAAACCTTCATTTGCATGCTTAACATGTTCCGCATTAGCTGTAAAACCCTTTTGGCTGCATTGCATGGACCTCATCAATTTGTTCACTGAATGTAGCCGCTTTTCAAAACCGTTTGTAGATTGCAACTATTAAATTTCACAATGTTGCTGCTTGAACTATCTATTTATGGTGTTTCATGAAGTACCTTTCCTTCGGAGTGTATGCAATAATTTACTACTATGAAGGTTTATTCATATAATTGGTATTGTGCTTCATATAGTGTTTAAACTATATGTGAAGGATTCTTACAATTTTTATATTTTTAAAGACCATATTAATGTTTTCATCTAGCCACCAAAGCAAGGTCTGTCCATTTTATTTCGACAGGAGGATATGATGTTCGAAAAGATGGTTTGCAGTTACATATTTTTATTATATTCAAATGTGAATTAAAGGGTTTGATGCATCTGCTATTTATCATTCAATGCCCAAGTAACAGTTTGTAACCTACTCTTGATTCACCTTTGCATAAACTATTCTCATCATTTTAAGGTAACAATTATTTGGCAATGTCCCAGCCAAAACTTCAACACATACATTCATACGTATTGGTCTTGGTTTTTTGTTTTTCTATCAAAGAAAATTGGTCTGTTTTCCGCTCAGTTTTCTCATGGATTCGAGACTTGAACAAAGTGGGTTTCAAGTTTTCCTAAAGTTTATTTTATATTCTTTTGAACATAATTTCAGTGACGTCTGTTTAAAAAAAAGCAGCCACCATCAATTCACTGTTTCCCTTTCTTTCTGAAGCTTTAACTTTAAGCAACTGCTGGTTTATGCCTTTATAATTTGAGTTTCTTCCCAGTTATTGACATTCACGTTGACCAATTTTTTACTATAAAACATGCACTGAGGTGAGGAAAATCAATGATTACTGAAATATTATTATGCAGGGAATAGCAGTGAATTCCCAGCCCTTCTCTGATCATCTTTGTATAAATCAACTGTCAGAATTAGGTCAAGTATGGATTTATGAAGGGGAAATTATGTTTGACTAATCTTCTGGAATTTTTTGAGGATGTAACAAGTAAAATGGATCAGGGAGAGCCAGTGGATGTGGTGTATCTGGACTTTCAAAAAGCCTTTGACAAGGTCCCACACAAGAGATTAGTGTGCAAAATTAGAGCACATGATATTGGGGGTAGTGTATTGACGTATAGAGAACTGGTTGTCAGACAGGAAGCAAAGAGTAGGAATTAACGGGACCTTTTCAGAATGGGAGGCAGTGACTAGTGGGGTGCCGCATGGCTCGGTGCTGGGACCCCAGTTATTTACAATATATATTAACGATTTAGATGAAGGAATTAAATGTGACATCTCCAAGTTTGCGGATGACACAAAGCTGGGTGGCAGTGTGAGCTGCGATGAGGATGCTATGAGGCTCCAGGGTGACTTGGATAGGTTGGGTGAGTGGGCAGATGCATGGCAGATGCAGTATAATGTGGATAAATGTGAGGTTATCCACTTTGGTGGCAAGAACAGGAAGGCAGATTATTATCTGAATGGTGTCAGATTAGAAAAAGGGGAGGTGAAACAAGACCTGGGGGTGCTTGTACATCAGTCACTGAAAGTAAGCTTGCAGATACAGCAGGCAGTGAAGAAAGCTAAAGGCATGTTGGCCTTCAATCCGATAGGATTCGAGTTTAGGAGCAAGGAGGTCCTACTGCAGTTGTACAGGGCCCTGGTGAGACCGCACCTGGAGTATTGTGTGCAAATTTGGTCTCCTAATTTGAGGAAGGACATTATTGCTATTGAGTACAGCATAGGTTCATCAGGTTAAATCCCGGGATGGCGGGACTGACATATGATGAAAGAATGGGTCGAGTGGGCTTGTATTAGCTGGAATTTAGAAGGACGAGAGTGGATCTTATAGAAACATATAAAATTCTTAAAGACTTGGACACGCTAAATGCAGGAAAAATGTTCCCGATGTTGGGGGAGTTCAGAAACGGGGGTCACAGTTTAAGAATAAATGATAGGCCATTTAAGACTGAGATGAAGAAAAACTTCTTCCCGCAGTGAGTTGTGAATATGTGGAATTCTCTGCCACAGAAGGCAGTGGTGGCCAATTCACTAGATGTTTTCATGAGAGTTAGATTTAGTTCTTAGGGCTAAAAGAATCAAGGGGTATGGGGAAAAAACAGGAATTGGGTACTGATTTTAGATGATCACATTGAATGGTGGTGCTGGCTCAAAGGGCTGAATGGCCTACTCCTGCATCTATGTTTTATATGTTTCTACCTTTACAATATCAGGGTGACCAAAACTGAAGGCTACTCGAATTTGGCCTCACCAATGTCTTGTACAATTGTAACATAATATCCCTACTCAATACCCTGACTAATGAAGGCCAATGTGTTCGAAAGCCTTCATCACCACCCTACCTACCTGTGACGCCACTTTCAAGGAACTATGTACCTGCTCTCGTAGATTCCTCTGCTCTGCAACATTCCCCAGAGCCCTGCCATTCACTGTGAAGGTCCTGCCCTGGTTTACCTTCCCAAAACGTAACCCCATCCTCGCCATCTACAATATCACCCACTTTAGTGTCATCTGCAAACTTATTAATCATGCCATGTACATGGTCACCCAAATCATTGATATAAACCACAACAACAATGGGCCCAGAGGCACACTACTGGTCACAGGCCTCCAGTCCGAAAGCAACCTTTGACCATCATCCTCTGCTTCCTTCCAAGAAGCCAATTTTCTATCCAGCCAACTAGCTCTCCCATGCAATATAACCTTCCAGAGTAGCCTATCATGCAGAATCTTATCAACTTCGGTAGGTTCTTGAGATCAAATAACCTATTGACACCAGCAGGACCAGTCTAATTAAATTGAGAATTCCATTGTAAAACTTTTATTCACCAATTGTATTTTTGGTTATTGTATAGCAGGTGAGATGGTTTCATTAAAAAGGTTTTATTTATTTGAGAAAGGAATCTGAGGGAGAATCAACAGTAAATGTTGATTAAAGATTGTTACAGCAGATTTTTTCTTGAAAGCTTTCTGCCAGATAAAGTAATTTGAATCTTATCGTTCCTGGGCAGTGGATCTTTTCTGGATCAACTTCCAAAAGTAGATATTTCATAGAAGTTTATTGATTAGGAGTGGGCCACAAAGCCCCTTGCATGTGTGTAGCTGTCTGAATAGCTAACTTCAACAGAGATTCCTCCTCTCTTTTAAGCTATCAATATCATCTAATAATTGCTTTTGGGTAGATACAAAAAACTACAGATGCTGGTTCATACCAAAGATGGATACAAAGTGCTGGAGTAACTCATGGAGAAGTATCTCTGGAGAAAAATGATAAGTGAAGTTTGGGGTCTGGACCCTTCTTCAAACTGAAAGTAGGTGGTTGGGGATCGTGGATGAAGAACTGGAGGCGGGAAAGGATTAGGACCAATCGGGGCCCGCAACAAATGACCTCCAGGGTGGAGCCCTGTTCGGCCCATTGTTGGCTATTGATCCTAATTGGGATGCAATGTGGTGAACTGTTAAAATGACTAGGGTGGAGGAAGGGGGGCAGGGAGGGGGGAGAAAGAGGGCAGTGTTAATCGAAGTTATTAAAATTAGAGAATTCAACATTCATATTACGTGTGTAAATAAAGGACTCTTAACCTGCCGGAAATAGTTTTGAGTTGGCCAGCTATTTTTAACAGCCGCCACAATTAGTGTTTGGTCTTTGGCCATTCACATCCACTATTGATGACTTTTGTGAAATTAATGCAGAGGGTGCATTTTTAATGATACAAAAGCTAAGTGCGAAAATTACCTTTGAAGAGGACACTTTCTCCAATGTGATTAGAGTCAAGTTAGATAAGTGAGCAAGATGACACTGAGCTCACTATTATCTGACTACCAGCTTATCTTGAGCTTTCATGTTTGATTACATGCATAAGCCTGAGATGAGATGAAGCACATGCTACAAACATACTGTTCTCTACAGAAGCTAAAAGTAAATTTAATCAAGGCTGAGATATTTCTCTCATGAATTGAGCAGCATGGTAGCGCAGCGGTAGAGTTGCTGCCTTACAACGCCGGAGACCCAGGTTCGACCCCGACTACGGGTGCTGTCTGTACAGAGTTTGTATGTTTTCCCCGTGACCGCGTGGGTTTTCTCCGAGATCTTCGGTTTCCTCCCATACTCAGTGACATACAGGTTTGTAGATTAATTGGCTTGGTATAAGTATAAATTGTCCCAAGTATGTGGGTAGGATAGTGTTAACATGTGGGGATCGCTGGTTGGTGCAGACTCGGTAGGCCAAAGGGCCTGCTTCTGCGCTGTATCTCTAAACTCAGCGGGACAGGCCGCGTCTCTGGAGAGAAGGAATGGGTGACGTTTTAGGTCCAGTACATGTTCATATTGTGTGCTGACATGGGCAGAAATCGACGGGGGGCACGTCCCCCTCATGCTTTGAGAGGTGGAGGAAACCCCCCCCCCCCCCCCCCCCCACCCATGTTTTGTAATTCGGATTTTGAAATTCGGTGAAAAAAAAATCTATTAAAAACCTCTGCCTTCCGCGAGACGTGGCGCGGGACTGATGATGGAGGGCACCGATTGGACGAGAGGGACATCGGTCAGCAGGCAGTGGGGGGCGGGACATGATGATTCAGCACCATGATTGGAGGAGGGAGGTGTCGGTCAGAGGCGGAAGTAGGGGGGGTGGGACTGAGGATAGAGCGCGGTGTTTGGAGGAGGGAGACGTCCTGGTGGAGCAAAGATCAGAGAGGAGTTTGAATCAGCCCGTTCGCGGGGCCTTTCATCGCCCCGCGCGGCGCAGCTTAATATCAGCCGCGGGATCTTCCATCGCCCCGCGGTCAAATTGCTGCATCGAGGCTCCCGATGTTGAACCCCCCCGCTGGGCGATGGAAGAACCCGCGGCCGGTTTTAAGCCGCGCTGGGTGATGAAACTCCCCGCGAACGGGCTAATTGAAGCCCCATGGTTCGGGGCGCACAAAGCTGCTGTTGCTGGAGTTCAGAGTCGGTCACCAACCAGGTCAGCTCCCGATGTTACCGTCCACGGGGCCCCACAGCAGACGCCTCGCGTGTGTGTGCACGCGTACGGCCACCAAGAAATTGTGTCCCCCCCCCATGTTTTGATTGCGATTTCCACCCCTGCATGTGCATAGTATTACTTGATGAATTCTGCAATTAACGTTAGTCATGTTGCATGTATTGAAAGGATGTTTTTTTTAACATTTTCACATTTATCCAAGTAACCTTCATTGTTATTGAATTTCACCTAATGCCTTCTGTAAATTGATTTACATGTAAAATAGATATGCAGAATGAGATACATAATGTTTTTGTTGGTTTGTCTTTACTCGTGAAGATAATTTGCCTCATGATGGAACATACTTTAGGATTAAATTTGCCAAGAAACACTGTAATTCAGAGGCTGAATTAGAGATTTTAAAAGGTGTTTTCAAAATGTTCCAGTGCTATCAAATTTACATAGAACATAAAACAGTACAGCACAGCAATGGGCCTTTTAGCCCACAATGTTTGTGCCGAACATGATGCCAAGTTAAATTGATCTCATCTGCCCATAAAATGATCCATATCCCTCTATTCGCTGCACTTCCATGTGCCTTTATAAAAGTCTCGTAAACGCCACACTCATATCTGTCTTCACCACCACCCCTCGAAATGAGTTCCAGGCCCCCACTACGCTCTGTGTAAAAATAAACCTGCCCTACAAATCACCATTAAACATTTCTCCTCTTACCTCATAGCTATGCCCTCTAGTGTTCACCCAGAGGAAAAAAGTTCTGACTGTCTACCCTATCTATGCCTCTCATAATTGTG
Organism: Raja brachyura; assembly: GCA_963514005.1. Next base: position 4,193,053 of record OY740794.1, on the reverse strand, counting down.
TATAATTCTATCGTTTCCCCAACCTCAAAAAACGTATTTCCAAGTTTTTCCGCCCTCTTATCCAACAAGCATTCTGGTAAACTATCTCTGCAGCCTCTCCAAAGCCTCCACATCTTTCCTGTAATGGGGTGACCAGACCTGCACGCAATAGTCCAAATGGCGTCTAACCAAAGTCCTATAGAGCTGAATCATGACTTCCTGACTCTTACACGCAATGCCCCTAGCAATGAAGGCAAGCGTACCATACACCTTCTTTACCACCCTATCTACTTATGCTGCCACCTTCAGTGAGCTATGAACTTGGACTCTAAGATCCCTCTGCACATCAATGCTGTTAAGGGTTTTGCTATTAACTGTATAATTTCCCCTTACATTCAACCTCCCGAAGTGCAACACTTCATACTTGCTCGTGTTAAACACCATCTGCCATGATCTATATTCCGCTGTATCTTGTGACAGCTTTCATCCCTGTCTACAACTCTTCTAAGTTTGGTGTTGTCAGTAAACCAGCCCATCTACATTTACGTCCAGGTCATTTATATATATCACAAAGAGCAGATGTCCCAGCACAGATCCCTGTGGAACTCCACTGGACACAGACCTCCAGCCAGAATATCTACCTCCCACCACAACCCTCTGCCGTATAATTACATATTAATTTAAATGTTATTATAATATCAATGGTCAAATTCCAATATATAACAAAACAAATAGAGAACAATGTCAATGGAATAGAATGTAGGTTATGTTTATTAATATATCTAATGGTATGTAACAGGACACTACTAGCAAATATATATTTTTGTTCATTTGCTTGCAGTTCTTGGAGACCAGCAATGGCATCACCTGCTTGGAATCGATTTGCTGTTACTCAAGCAGAGAAACAGGATGTTCACCTTTTAGAAGAGTACTAGAACAAATAATGGGAAGATGCAATTTGTTGCGAGTCAACAGGTGTGGAATTTCTCTTAATAGACTCTGCCGTAAGCATTTTCCTTACAAACTAGAACATGGGCCTGCTGCTGGTGACTTGCAGAGTTAGGCGTTAGGCGTGGTCCATAACAGGTTGTACCTGTTTTTACATTTTCTTAAAAGCTTTAAGCAAACAGTAAATTTGTAGTTGAGTTTTGCACTGGGACCTTGGTCTCAGCAGTGACAGAATATGGTTTCATACTTTGATATAGTACTTTATATTGTATTTTTGTTGAGTATAAGAAGTTGGAATTTTCTGACATTCTTTATCTGCTTTGCAATTTGGTTAGTAATGGTATTTTGTGTTAAATTCCCGAGAGCTCTTCAAACTCCGTATTCTTTGCAGGATTGTGGAATTTGGGTTGAGATTGCTTTCTTCCGCTGATGATTTGTTGTTACCAGACAAAAACCTTGTGGGTGTTGCCCAAGAATACCTATCTTCATTTTAAACCCCCCTGAACCCTATCATTATATGACAAACCTTTAAGACTTTATCCGTATCTGTGTGTTTCTTCACTCTTCCACTGTTGCTGAGTTATTTGTGACTGATCATACAACTCCAATTGAGAGGCTTCTAAATCACCCCCAATGCAGTTTCTCAACCGTGTATTGAGAGACTGTTACTCGAACTACCATGTTTCCAAAATAACTGCAAAATAAACTTTGTAGGATGGAGAGCAGAGGATAGAGTGGGTGATACACAAGCCAGACAAAATCTTAATTTTGAAGTAAATTTGTCCTGTCCTTGAATTAAAAGGAATATTGTTATGCTTATCACAAAGACAACATTTAATTTTGAAATATTTTCTGGTACTAAAATTACCAGTTTGATTTGTCACTGTGATTGAGAATCCCTGACATTGTTGCCTACTTAATCAGCAAGTCAACATTGATTCCGTCTGTTCAAATTATTTTTCTCATGGATTTTAAAACTTTTGCAGTTTGCCAAAACTGCCCTTGTATTCCATGTGCATTGGTTTAAAAAAAGGTAATTTGTGTTCCAAAAGCAAATTTTATAGATGTAAAATTTGGTACATATTTTTGAAAGGAATTTATTTTATTAAAAAATCAAGCAAATGTTTTCCTTTTTTTCTTCATGGTCAATATTGTAATGTCTCAATATTTGGAGACCACGATTAGCAAAAAATACTTATTTTATCCTTTTTCAGTGTTTTGATTGTGTTCTCAATTCAGGAACCTATAAAACAAATTTATGATTTTTTGTTTTACAAACAATTATTTTATTTTTGGCTTAAGGTATTTGGAATAAGCTTGAGGCTTATAGTTGGAATTTGAGGTAATTGATTTGAATACAGACCGAATTGTTTAAATGAGAAAATAAGACTGACATTTTTATAAAAGCCTGCCTCATTTTCAAAGTGTATTGTAGAAAAGGCAGCAGTCAATTTAACCCACCAGGGTCACATTACTCTTTGAAGGTTACATTTCCCATTCTTATCAAAAGTGTAAGGAGATTTTTTTTTTAAGAAAGAAAATTGACTTTTCCATGTCATGTCAGCAAGAAGGCTTTTCATATAATGCCTGCCCTAGGTTATGAGTTAAGCTTGCATTTTAACATTACTAAGTGCTGCCACTGGGCAAGAAATGTTACTTCCTTTGGTGCATACATCAAACGAGGTTGATAGAACAAAAGATAAATGTTCTGGAGTTAAAACAGAATTGCTCAGCAGATCAGGAAGTATCTGTGGCAAGATAAACAGAATTGGCAGTTGTAGTCACTGCACAAGATAGAGAAATGAAGTTAATGTTACAGTTTGACTTTCCATCAGAACTGGACTGCTCTGATACAAAACTGTTTATTAATTAAAGGCATGTTTATTAGTTTTAAATATTCTGGAGAATGGTTTATTGTCTTTATATGCAGGAGACGTTATGCATAACAGTATGTTCAGATGCAATAGGTATAGTAAAATTTAGCACAGAACAAAAGAACATACAAGACATAGATACGAAATAGGCTTGTGTCTGCTCCTCCATCTATAAGAACATGACTGCATTAACATTCTGGCTCTGTGGAAAATATGGGCAATTTAAGCCAAATGATCTTTACTTACTCTTTGTTCTTTTGATATTCTATATCAATTATGGGAGATTTCCCAAAATGACATTTACTGTGATTCAACAGCTTAGGTTTGCTGCACACTCTCTTGATGTGTTTAAATCAAGTCTTCGCTATGTCCTGTTGCTAACAACCTTTCTCACACTCAAATCTATGGACGACTTTATCTCTCTTGATTTACCTGCTATCTGCAGGTTTCCACTCCTACATTCAGCATCATTTAACATGTCTCATTTTCTCTTCTCCTTTCAACTTTGATGGTTTCTGGATCTTTCGGGCTTCGGTGAGATTACTCCATTTAAGAAACAAGGTTAGCTGATATGATGAAATGCAGATTTCTGCACTCTAAAACTGCATTAATTTTGTGTTAATTTTCCCACAGAATTTTCAGTAAGTTTTTAATAGTTATAAGTTTATTTTATTACTGCAAGCTAAACATGTTAAAGGCTGTATGTTATCATTGCACACGTATCAATGCCAACAGGAACGGCCTCTCACTATAATTAATTTCACGGGGCATCATGGGGCTATGGATTTGAGACAAAGGGGAAGGCAGGTTACTTTATAAATATTTCACATTAGCTTCATGTTTTTAAGTAAACTATTTTAATATTTGTTTTTTTTTTTTAAATGTCTGATGCACTTAAACAGTTCCTGAATTTTTAAATTAAGATGGGTTGAGGTTTTGCCTGAATATAGATTTGACAACAAATATAGAGGGAGGAGGGAAGTTCCCTCATTGTACTGGAAAGGATCCTGGTGCCTTTCAGATATAACCTCTGAAGTCAAGGATGCTTTGGACAGGAGTATAGGCTATCCTCATCCAGACTAGATAAGCACAGGAGTTGCGAGACGTATGCACAGCAATTGCAGGCCAGAGAACCATATCAGAAAGATGTGGATGGGTCTGTTTTGGTCCAGAGATGTATCATTCCCAATTGTAGAAAACAATATATTATGGTTCAAGATGTTCTGGAATTAAATATTATTAAAGTTTTGAACAGCTTTTACATTTTAAGCATGTTTATATTAAAATGTTACGTAATGAGTATATAATAGTTGCATGGCTAATTCATGATAGTTTTTTGGATACTTTAAGATGCAGTATTTAAGGATACAGTTTTAAAGTTTTGTCCAATCAGACTATAAGCCAAGTATGAATCTACATAATTTACACAATTAAGTGCACCCTCTCGATGTCAAGACATCAAACATTGTTTTGTTCTTTTTAGATCTTGGAGTGACTCGGATCCTTACTGCACAAATGATAGAGCCATTTTGACACTCTCATCAATGGATGGCCCAACACATGCATCAAGGATTTAATGATTGAGGAAAGACATGATGGATGCTATGTCTTTTTAAGCTGTTTGTTTTTGAGTTTGCTATTTACCTCTGTCAAGGGGAGAATGAAAATATATATGTAAATATCTGCCCTTAGCCACTTTACATTTATATATTTTTTTGCATGTATGCTCTACTCTCACCCAAATAAGGTACTGCAATTTAGAAGAAGCAAGGTCGGTACTGACAATTAAGATTGTAATTTATTTGTAAATAGTTGTAACTTTCCATATTTTCCTCTTTTTACAAAATGATCTATTTCTGGAGCTATATTTTTCTATTTTTGCTTTCTCAGATGGAGTGGGATAACAATTTTCAATCCCTTTTGGTAAAATGGTACAATCCCTTTTGGACGCAATTCATACAAAATGTTTTTTTTTACATTATAAGGTGGCTATTTAGTCAAACATGTAATTATTTGCAAATGGAATTTCATGCAACTGATATTCTTATAAACCTCAGACTCTGGAAGCATCTTTTCCATTCTAATTGTTCTCCCCTTTGGTCACTGCAGTCAGTAACTAACTGAATGATAAACCCATGAGTAGAAGTGTTTTGGAGTTAACAACAGTGAAGGAATAGGCAAGGTCTTGCAATATATATATATTTTTAATGGTGATCAACATTTTTTTTGTTTGATGCACAGTTGTCCCTTTTTATCTAAAGTTGATATTTGGGAAAACTGGACATGGAAATAGTGGCTGGGGACTTGCAATTTAGCAAACAGTTGAAGTGAATGAATGAAAAATCAGTCTGGTGAATGTAGACGTGGAGTTCGCCTAGGCTTCAAGAACTTAGCAGCTTCATACTACAGGATATTCGGTTATGATAAAAGGCAGAGAGGCTGATCAGAAGATCAAGGGAGCGAGGATTTTTTACATGTTGCTGTAAGTTGGTGAGGTCAAGAGAGTATGTTAACGAGTTTTGGGAAGCATTATTTGAGGCTTTGAAACACGTTCTGTACTTTTATATATTAGAGTGTTTAAAAAATCTAGATAAGTAACCCATATTTAAGTCATCTATAAACATCAGTTCAACTTTTACACCGCGTTGGTTTCAGTGATTTTATATAAAATTACATTCCTTGTATTATCAACAAGTTAATATTGCCAAACTGTAATGTAATAAGTAATTGCTTGTCTCCATCTGGCAATTGCCAAGTTAATTTGTTTCCAATGTATATCAGCATTTGTGGAAAAACATTGTTCATATTACAAAACTGACTAATGAAAACCAAAGCCCATTCTGACATTGTCGCAGCGAGTTAATACGGTTTTTTTTTCCAAAGGAGAGCAATGAATAGTCAAAATGACGTTATATTTTCACTTGGTTTACAGTTTCCATGCGGACCTTGAAACGTTACATTGTGATTGCATTTCCAAGTTATTTATTTCAAATGTTTGCTGTTTTTCAATAACAAATCTGTAATTTAACAGTAACAGATAATCATCTGTTATGTATAATTTAATGTCGTATTGCATTTAACTTTCATTAGTCCCACCTCAGTCCTTAGTTTTCATATCTATGATGCTACAGATATTTGCCAGACTGTTTATACTTCCACAAGAATTGATTTCCCCATTGAATATGATTACAGTATAAAACAATGCAAAATACATTTAATCAGGTAAATGGTTTAAATTGTGTAAGAAGGAACTGCAGATGCTGGTTTATACCAAAGATAGACACAAAAAGCTGGAGTAACTCAGACCATTCTGAAGAAGGGTCCCGACCTGAAACGTCACCCATTCCTTCTCTCCAGAGATGCTGCCTGTCCCACTGAGTTACTCCAGCTTTTTGTATCTATAAATGGTTTCAAGTATTTCACTGAGAATTGGGGGAAAAAGTCTTGTTACCTATTAGTGAATGTTTTGGCTTTTAGAATGCAAGAATATACAGCTATTTACTCAGTTCGGCCACTGATTTGTGAAACAAACTGATATAAATAGTCAAACTCCTATTTAAGGTAACAGGTGGTGTTTAAAAAAAATAATGATCATCTTACTAATGTCACTGTTAAGAAAATATAAAGTTCTGGTGTTGTCTTGAAAACATAATATAGTAAATGTCTTTATCCTTTCACGTCTGCAGTTCAAAATCATAGATGCTCACCGAGTACAGTAAAAAAAAAAGTTGTAATTCCACAAAACTGGTCAGAATTGGATCTGGTACTGGCCTTGCTTGGTGCAGCAACTATGGTCAATATTGAAGCTATTTTGATGCCAGAATAAGGAATATTTCTAAAATGCTTTTAAATCTGAGTTGAGATTTGGATTGAGTGAAACTGAACCAACATCATGCCTTCTAAATTGGATTTAAGGAAGAGAAAATTCTGCTTATTAGAATGTAAGAGCCTTTTCTAAATCTGCACCCTGACCTTTTTCGAAGTCTATCTTGTTATTTTGTACAATGGAAATGAAAATACTAGAGCTTGACCTGAAAGAAATCTTTTGCCATGTTGGCAAACAACTATACAGCTTCAGGCAGGTGTAGGACCTCAAAGCTCCCTGTTTGTTGCAAGTGATTATTTGGTTAATAAATGTGTGGTGCAGATCCTTTTGGTACAATAAAAACTTGAAAAATGTGGATCTTGGGCTCTAGTAGTCAATATTTTGTGGGTTCACATTATATTTTTAAAATTATAATTGTTCTTTGATTTGTCTCAAGCTATTCTACATTGGTGAAACATTGTCTACAACATTTACGTTCGTATTTACCAATAAAGTAAAAAATAAAGTTAAAATTGTGTTTTTCCTTATTGTTGTTCTAGAAAGATTTGAACATGCAAAGAAGGTCAATGTATAAGTTGTTGCAGAATAAATCAAACTGTTGTCCTCTTTAGTATACCATTCTTCGAACAATTATTTAACCTTGTTAACGAGTGGTTTCTGTTTTTACAGACAGTCAATTTTCAAAACACACAACAATCGCTCTATGGTAATCACACATCCATGGTGTTGTAATGAGTGACATCAAAATCACACAAGAAATATGAAAGGACAAAAAAGAGTCTCACTACCCATTAGTGAATGATTTTGGTTACAGAATACACAGCTATGCACAGCTATTTACTCAGTTCGGACACTCTCAAATTAGAGAGAGAAACTAGTTCTGCCATTCAGAAGAACAAATATGTAAGGCTTTCTAATTTAATGCTATGGTAGCTCACACTTATGTACAGCAGGTCATACATCCGGTGCTTCTAACTCTGGAATGCCTTATAGTGTGCTTTAAGTGTGTGTAGAGTATTTTGTAATTTAATAGCTTTCTGCCGGAATACATTGGCAGTGGCAAGAACATCCAGCCCACTTGATGCCATCTAGTGGTGCAAAATATTACTCAATGATGGTCGCAACACTTGGATTCCTCACTCTATAACCATCAAATTGACAAAGAATGCTTGGGACAGACATAAAATACTGGAATAATTCAGCGGGACAGGCGGCATCTCTGGAGAGAAAGAGTGGGTGATGGTTCGGGTCAGGACCCTTCTACAGACTGAGAGTCGGGGAGTGGGAGATACAGAGATAAGGAAGTGTAAACGGTGTGAGACGGAGATATCAAAGGAGGTGGAGATCAAGGGAAATGTAGAGCAGATCATTGTTAGCTAGGAGAAGGTAACAAAGCAAACTATGTATGTTAAAGAAGGAACTGCAGATGCTGGAGAATCGAGGGTTACACAAAAAGCTGGAGAAACTCAGCGGGTGCAGCAGCATCTAAGGAGCGAAGGAGATAGGCGACGTTTCGGGTCGAGACCCTTCTTCAGACTATGTAGTCGGGGACAGTCAAACTGGTGGGAGAACTGAGAAGGGGGAGGGATGGAGAGAGAGGGAAAGCAAGGTTTACGTGAAATTAGAATACTTGAGCATCATTTTATGAATTTCTAACTAAGATACTGAACAAAGGAACAAAAAAGGGTACACAAAAGGCTGGAGAAACTCAACGGGTGCAGCAGCATCTAAGGAGCGAAGGAGATGGGTGACGTTTCAGGTCGAGACCCTTCTTCAGACTGGTCAGGGATCAGGGAAATGAGAGATATAAACAGTGATGTGGAGAGATAAAGAACAATGAATGAAAGATATGCAAAAAAGTATCGATGATAAAGGAAACCGGCCATTGTAAGCTGTTTGCAGTGTGAAAATGAGAAGCTAGTGCGACTTGCGTGGGGGAGAGATAGAGAGAGGGGGAATGCCAGGGCCCGAGGGCTGAGGGAGAGGTGGGAAGGGGAGGAGACAGCAAGGGTTAACAGAATTGAGAAAATTCAATGTTCAAGCCCAGAGGATGCAGACTCCCCAAGCGGAATATGAGGTGCTGTTCCTCCAACTTGCGGTGTTGCTCACTCTGGCCGTGGAGGAGGCCCAGGACCGAGAGGTCGGATACCGAATGTGAGGGGGAGTTGAAGTGCTGAGCCACCGGGAGATCGGGTTGGTTATTGCGGACCGAGCGGAGGTGTTCGGCGAAACGATCGCCAAGCCTCCGCTTAGTCTCACCGATATAGATCAGCTGGCATCTGGAGCAACGGATGCAGTAGATGAGGTTGGAGGAGGTGCGGGTGAACCTCTGTCGGACCTGGAAGGACTGCTTGGGTCCCTGAAAGGAGTGGAGGGGGGAGGTGAAGGGACAAATGTTGCATCTGTTGCGGTTGCAAGGGAAAGTGCCCGGGGAAAGGATGGAGCGGGAGGGAAGGGAAGAATTGACAAGGGAGTTGTGGAGGGAGCGGTCTTTGCGGAAGGCAGACAAAGGAACATAAAATGTAACTACATGTTATTGTCTTCGTCCTTGAACGACCACAGATCTTCATTATTTCTCCAGCAGACATTGCAGCTTGAACATGACGTGCAAGTGCCCCACCTGTAGGCTAAGGGATATATCTATAGGTAGTGTGTACGTCTGCAGTTGTTGGTGAGATACAGGTTGTGAATTTTGCACTTGGCAAGGATGTAATTACAGAACACCTTGAAGAGAATATTAGGACTGATCAGAGTCAACCTGGATTTATTGACAAGTCAAATTTATTGTATTCACAAATACTGTGAAGGACAGATACAGTGAAACTCTTGCAGCAGAATCGCTGGCATGTAGACTCAGCCAACCTGTAAAACAGAACTTGGGCATTGCACAAGACCGTGAAAAGAAAAAATAAGCAAAGAAGCAGGAAAATTTGAGCAAAACACAATTAATAGACAATATGTGCAGGAGTAGGCCAATCGGCCCTTCGAGTCAGCACCACCATTCAATGTGATCATGGCTGATCATCTCCAATCAGTGCCCCGTTCCTACCTTCTCCCCATATCCCCTGACTCCGCTATTTTTAAGAGCCTTATCTAGCTCTCTCTTGAAAGCATCCAGAGAACCTGCCTCCACCTTCCCACAGACTCACCACTCTCTGTGAGAAAAAATGTTTCCTCGTCTCCGTTCAAAATGGCTTATTCCTAAATTAAGAGATGAACAAGGCCATGGTGGTGCATGAGGGGCTGAAGTAGGATTAGAGTTGTACAGGTTGGTTCAAGAACCTGATGGTTACAGCTAAATAGTTGTTCCTGAATCTTGTTGTGTGGAACTTCAGGCTTCGGTACACCATGCCCAATGGTAACTACGAGAAAACCACCTATAGTTCTTTATTTTTACACACTAATTCTATTTTATCCCATTTTCTCATCCACTCCATACACACTCGAGGTGGCCATTCACAAAGGCCAATTAACCCGCAAATCCAACCCAAGCAGTCACAGGGAGAACATGCAAAGTCCATATAGACAGCATCTGAGGTCAGGATCGAACCCGGGTCTCTGGAGCTGTGAGGCAACAGCTCTACCAGCTATACCACTGTACCACCCTCTGTAAGCCAGTGGAATCCACACAACCAAGTCACTGTTAATACCATGCATCTTAATTTCTGGATCAGCCTAACATAGGGGACTTTCTCAAACACCTTACTAAAATTCATCGCTCTACCCTCATCAATCACCTTTGTTACCTCCTCAAAATATTTGATCAAGTTAGTAAGACATGATTTGCGGTGTACGAAACCTTGCCATTTGACTGTCGCAAATTAGGGCCCAGCGGTAGAGTTGCAGCCTTGCAGCGCCGGAGACCCGGGTTCAATCCCGACCAAGGGTGCTGTATGTACGTGGAGCTTGTACGTTCTCCCCGTGACCGCGGGGGTTTCTCCGAGATCTTCGGTTTCCTCCCAACTCCAAAGACGTACAAATACGTTGGTAAATTGGTTTGGCAAATGTAAAAATTGTGTGTACGATAGTGTTGATATGCTGGGATCATTGGTCGGCGCGGGCCGAGGGGCCTGTTTCCGCGCCATATCTCTAAATTAATTTAAACTAAACGAACCCATTCTCTTCCAAATGGCAGTAAATCCTATCCTGAGGAACCCTCAACAGCTTCCCTACCACTGACGTCAGGCTCACTGGTCTTTCATTCCCTGGATCCTCTCTATTTCCTCCCTTAAGCAAAGGAACAACATTTGTTACTCTCCAGTTCTCTGGAACCTTGCCTGTGGCTCGGGAAGATACAAAGATCTTTGCCAAAGCTTCAGCATTCTTCTCTATTGTTTCTATCACTATCCTGGGATGGATCCCATTAGTCCCTGGAGATGTTTCCACCTTAATTCTGTTCAAGAGTGCCAACACCAACTCGTGATCTCAAACAACCCTTGTATATTAGTATTCTCCACACTGATCCCACTGTCCTCCATGTCCTTTTCCTTGGTGAAAGCAGATGCAAATTGCATCTTATCTACATCCCCAGACTTGTACCTTATCTGCATCCCCAGACTCCAAGCACCTACTCCCTCCTTTATCCTTGAGCAGGTCTATTCCTTCCGGTTACCCTCTTGCTTTTAAAGTTGGTATAAAAAGCTTTGGGACTTTCTTTAATTAAACTGAAAATCCATTTTGTGGCCACATGGGCGTCCTAATCCCCCACTTTAGTTTGTTCCTCCTTGCTTTATTTTACTCAAAGTCCCTGTCTAATTTCATCCTTTTAAACCATGCATAGCCTCCTTTAACCTTTTGACCAAATTGACAGCCTCTTTGGTCATCTAAGTTCCCTAACCCTGCCATCCTTATCCTTCCTTCTTACTGGAACGTGCCAGTTCTGAACTTTAATCAACTGGGCATTGAAAGGACTCCCGCATGTCAGATGTAGACTGGCCCAATAACAGCTGCACCCACTATACCCTCCGAAGCTCCTGCCTTTGTAATTAGCCTTACTCCAATTTAGTACCTGCCCATGAGATCCAGACTTATCCCTATTCAAAACAATCTTAAAACTTGTGGAGTTGTGACCCCAAATACTACTTCACTGCAGCACTGGTCACCTGGCCAGGCTCATTTCTCAGTACAAGACGCAGTGTGTTCCTTTCTAAGGTTGGACCATTCACATACTGTTTCAAGAAATACCTCATGGCAAAATCTAACAAATCCTACCCCATCTAAGCCTTTGGCATTGAGCAAGTCCCAGTCAATATTGGGGAAATCAAAGTCACCCACTAAAACAACCCTGTTGTTTTGGCATCTTTCAATATAGATGCTCCCTGATTTACGAAGCTTCAACTTACGATACTGCAACTTTACGATGGTGCGAACACTGGGCAACAGCAGCGAGTCGCAGCTCACTTCCGGTGACGTGATCACATTGAAATAAATGCGTTTCCCACACGATATTTTCGATTTACGGTGGGTTTATTGGACCGTAACCCCATCGTAGGTCGAGGAATAGCTGTAATCTGTCTACATACTGTATCAATTTCTCTATCTCCCACTTGCTATTGGGATGCCCATAGTACAATTCCATTAGCGTGTTTGCACTTTTCTTATTATAAGCTCAAGCTTGTCGCTTCAGCAGACAAACTCCCAGAGGTCGAATGTAAGAGGAAAATATACAATTAATGGCGTGACTCTTAACAGCATTGATGTACAGAGGCATCTTGGGGACGAAGTCTATCACTCCCTGAAAGTGGCAACCAAAGTAGAGTGGTAAAGAAGGCAAATTGTATGCTTGCCTCATTGGCATTGAGTGTGAGACAGGAAGCCATGATGCGGGTTTATAGGATTTCAGTTTATCCCCATTTGGAGTATTTTGTGCTGTTCTGGTTGCCCCAATACAGGAGAGATGCGGGGGCTTTGAAAACGGTGCAGAGAAGGTTGACCAGAATGAAGCCTGGCTTAGAGGGCATTAGCTACAAGGAGACGTTGGATAGACTTGGATTGCTTTCTCTGGAGCGCCTGATGTTGAGTATGACCTGATCAGTTGATACAATTATGAGAGGAATAGATTGGCAATGTTACAAAATTTTGAGATTTTAAAAATCAAGTCTGCAATTTTATCCCATCAGATAAAGCATAAAAAGAAGTTTAATTTGACACCTAATTCACTTTCATATCTTCAGTATTAAAAAAGTTATGGCCATTTTCATACTCTGAAATTAGCATCTAGTTCCCTATTGCTTTTCCATTGACTTAACTCAAAAGCTGTGATCGAGGACAGTCAAAAGCCCATAACTTTCTTAAAAATTAAGAGAACTGAAATAAATTTTCAGTTATTATAGATTGAAGCATTCTGAAACAAATATGAAACAATCTTACTTGGATTACCCAATTGTAGCTAATTACAAAATTCAATTACTAGATCTAAACATCTATCCATTTCTTAAGAAAATATTAACATTTTTTAAAAAGCCTAAGTGTCCAAATAACATTCACACAAGAATTCACAATATAACATGCTTTTTAAATCTCATTGTTATGAATTTATAGGACAAATTGAAGGGATTTAGTGTTTAATGGCCGTAAATTAATGGCCAGTTAAATCAGCTTGCGAGTGGGATTTTCTGGAACACGATGAATTGGAACGTTGCAGTTGCGGTGAATTTAAACCCCATATCGGCAGGAAAAATACTGCCAGTTCATATGGGGAATAAATCACCATTTCGCAACATGAAATGTTGATTAAGGTCATCTAAACAAGCAAGTTTATATGTAAAAATAAACAGCTTTTCTTTACCTGTCCCCTATGTAAAATCCGTCCCCATTCTCGGTGTTCACGGCATTAGAAGCTAATTTTTATTTTACTCCAGCACTGAAATAGTCGGGGAATTTTTTTTTTAAATGTCACTTACTGGCAGTCGGAACGAATCATTAGCAAAAGCTTGCACTCCCAGAAAATATAATTCCAGAAGGTAGGGAAAACCGCATTTTAAACCCCCCTTCCCCCCCCCCCCCCCCCAGAGTGAGAAAATGTTTCCCAGGATGGAAATATTAAATGTTAGAGGGTATAGCTTTAAGGTGAGAGATGCAAAGTTTACAGGAGATATAGCTGTCAAAGTTTGTTTCTTAAAGAGCAGATAACAACAAAATTATTAAAGGTAAACCATGGCAATCTTTAATTGATTCGTCAGACGGGAGTGGCAAGATCTACAATTAGCACAAATGTTGCTCAGTGCTTCTCGGGCTCCCACTCACAGAACAAAGGAAAGTTAGCACAATTATACATTTTTCTTATCAGTAAAACACTCCTACCAAGTCTGAATATGGCATGACTGAAAGATTCTGCAGCCTTTCAGAATATAGGAAAAGTTGGGTCCAAATCAAGCTAATCCAATAACAAGTTATTACTTATCTTTAGAGCTTCAGCTAATTTTTCAATCTTGGCTTCTTTATGGCCTTGAAAGAAGCACATGTTATTACTGCAGGATTCCATCTTAATTTCTTTATTAAAAAGACAACCTGTCCTCCATATTGTGTTTGATATATTTTAAGTCATTCAGACTTGGCATCGAGCCATTCTTTTGTTCTACTAGTCCATGCTTTTGTAGACGAACGATTCCATTTTAGATTTGACTATTAAATTTGACTATTAGCTCTTCCATTCCCTCCTTTTTATCAAACATGATTGCATTCACAGTCCTCGGTAGGTACATACAATGGTCGCAAGTATTAGAGGAATGATTAGCAGAATAATAGATGTATCACAGTACCCCAAAGTCCACCAAACCAAAGGTTTGGCTACCAGTTCAATGGTACCCCAAAGTCCATCAAACCAATGGTATGGCAACCAGTTCTCACTCTCTTCATTGACACCGATCCTGATGAAGCTTGCTAAGGGTCAATGGATCAGGTGCAACCTGTAGGCAGTGTAATCCTTTCAGCCGATATTGGGGTTGTGTCATAAAGTTTACAACTGTCCGAGGGTGTTGCCAGTCTCTTCGTAGATCATTTCACAGGCGTTCCTCCCCTCTAGGCCCGTGGTGGGGTTCACCAACTTGATCCAGACCCTAGCATATCCATTGGTTTGGACAGCTTCTCCTCCCAGGAGGTTTGGGAGGCCTGCTTCCACATCACCACGTAGAAGTGGCTGCTGGACTGGAAGCCAAAGACAAATCCAGCGTAGATTGCAATATGTGTTGATGTAGAAGGTGCCACTAAAGTTGATGGCGTTGAACTTCCCAAATCCGTCAGCAAGGCTAGGGTCAGAGTTGGCGGTCTGCAGTAACTCCCTGCCCTTGTTGCGCAATACCCAGTTAGGAAAGATCTGCAACGTCCCCTTTGGAACTTCCTCAGGTCAGTTTCACTGATGGCACTGTTCTCGGGGCACATGTCATAGATATCTGGGATGTTTTTGTCAAAGTCCTTGCAGTTGTCTCCTCTGTTGTCACCATCGGCATCGATCTGGTCAGGGCTGGGAACAAAACGGCAATTGTCCTTCTCATCAGAAACACCATCATTGCCATCCTCATCAATGTCCTGGTTGTCATCACACTGATTACCCACCAGGTCTGAGATTGTCTTCCTGGATAGGGTTATGCACAATCTCTTTCAAGAGGTCCATCTGTTTCAAAATGTTCAGCCTCTCTCCCTCTCTAAACCCTTGGTCATATGATAGAGCTCAAAATACTTCAAGATTGTTGATCAAATGTGGTTTGTCTTTCTGAAGTTGTGACCAAAGGCTTTGCACTTCCTCCTGATCTGTAAAGATGTTCTTTCTTCTGTGTGGATCAGATTTACATGGTGCTGCAGATAGCGATCAATCACAAACACCTCGTTACATCCTGGGTGGGGGCAAGGTCTTTCACGCACCTCTTCATGCTGCTCTTTTCTGTGTTTCTTAAGTCCGTCAACTCCTCTGTAAACAGCACAGCAACCCTTATACTGACATCGATACACGGTGGGGAAATCTTCCCGTTCCAAGTTTGACTTTGGTTTCCGGCCACGTTTGTGTCCAGATTGTATCTTCACATCCTTAATATTGCACTTCTTAACTGGTCACTAACTCTTGTCCTTCCAATATGGTTGAAAAGACTCATCTGAAGAAACATTCTTAATGTTTATTTCTCTGCCATCTTCACTTGATAAATACCTTTCAGTAAGATCACTGGACTCCAATCCATCCGCAACATCTTATCTTCTTGAACAAGATGCTTCATTGCAGTTCACTTTTTTTTCACATTTAATGGTTGAGTTGCATCTTGTAGCTGAACTTTTTCCCCAAGAGCACTCTGTATATTCAGGATCTGAGCACAAGAACATATCCTTCTTCAATGGGGATTCCCAGTTGTCCACATCCACCGACCGTGAAGTGGCTCCACTGCATTTACAAGGCTGAAAGTGCTGACACTGGGACAGGTTGATGCTTCGCAACATTATCACCCTCACCATTTTTTGGCACTGTTCCATTCCGAGGTGAAAGGGCTATTGAACCATCCAGGACTTTCTCCATTGAGTCCTTATTTCTACTGGATGGGCACTCCCTCATTCAAAACAACACTGCGACTTGAATGCATGTCCAGGATGTAACTGTGGCAAAGTGAATCCTGTCTCACCACAACACCAACTCGCTTCTTCCCCTCTGTTATCAGAGTTCTGAACAGTCCTTCCAATTGCTAGGATTCTGCCCGATGCACCTCTACCCCATTGCAGACATTGGACTTTGTCTCTGGAACTGGTGTGCTATAATGCTCAGAACAATGTTCTCACTAAAGGGCCTGTCCTATAAGCATGCAACTCTATGTGATTAGCGCGACCTAACGTGGTCGCTTGAGCCGTCCGGCGTCGCGAGGCCGGTCCCACTTCTATCGCCGGAGCCGTGCGGAATTGTGCGGAGTTCTTCCCGACATCGCGCGGGGCTCCGAAAAACTGACTATGTTCAAAAATTCCGCGCGGCAACGGCTTGTCGGCTCGCAGTCGCCTTGACGCGTTACACACCGCCTCGACATCGTGCCTCCGTGAACCTATCTGTAGGTGCCTCCGTGACCCTCTATGTGTGTGGCTCCGTGGCCCTCTGTGTGTGTGTGCCTCTGTGCCCCTCTCTGTGTGCCCCTCTCTGTCCTGGCGAACTTACCTTAAGACTTCGCTCCAAGTTCGCCTCACTTTGCACCGCGTTGCGCCAGATGGCGCCACTCACCCGACCTCCGCGCGGCCCTCGCTGCCGGTTTTGTTGCGCTTGCCGCATGCAGGCGCATGCTGTTGGGACCAGCCCTGTGCAGGGATCACCCGACCTCCGCGTGGGCCCCGCTTCTAGTTTGATCGCACTCATCGCATGGAGTCGGATGATGGTAGGACAGGCCCTTAACCTTTCCTTTGCTCTACCTATTTTAGGTGAGCCTGGCTTGATTGCATTTATTCATGTTAATCCCTTGTGTCTTGCTGACATTGAAAAAGGGTGCAAGATTATTTAGACTCATCATTGAGCTGTTGAATAAATATTAACTGGGTTCCTGCTTCATTAATGTTTCTATACTTAGCTGACGATTCAATTTCTATAGGTTTGTTTTTATCTGTATTGTGGGTCAAGGGATGAACCATGGACATGAACGTTCACATTGTGAGCTTTCTCGAACCGCTTCCCACATTGGTCACAAGCAAATTCAAGTTCAGCTTCTGCCTTGTGCTTGGTCAGATGGTATTTCAAGGATGTTCTTTGCCTGCACTGGAATCCACAAACTTCACACTGCAAAGGTTTTGCTCCAGTACGGCCCATTTGTTGAACTGACAGGTGTTTCCGCTGTTTGAAAGTCTGTCCACATTCATCACAAATGTAGTTTATTTTCACAAATCGGTCGTTCTTTCTCCCAAGTTGTCCATCAGCGTGAGAAACCAGCATTCTTCTTCCTTCTCCATCAATGCCAACTGTCTGTCTGATCCATCCTAACTCAGCTCCTCACTTTGATCCCAGCTGGGATTTACCTCAATCCAGTTCTGTAACTGAGTTGCACTCCAAAATCAAAGGCTTTTCAACTCCACAACCTAATTGCTCTCCTTCAGCTGCTGTATGATGGAAGCGAGGTGGTCATTTTCAGACTGGGCATTGGTGAGCACATTTCTCATCTGTTTCAGCTCGGTCTGTAGCTCCAGGATAAGCTGCCACCTTTTTCTAGTTCAATAACCTGTGGAAATGGATCCATCTTGGTCAGTGTTATAAACGTAAGCACAGTTGTCAGCCTTATTCAGGGCGTCTTGGTGCAGCGGTTGTTCCCCAAGTCCAGCCCATCTGGGCCAACCTCAGGATAAAAAGTAGGGTCCTTTCTTGGTTCTCCTCCATTTATAGTCAATCGTATCAAGCTGTCTGCAACGGGGGTAATCTTCAATCTTCACGCGGTTAGTGTTGTAGTGGCACCTGGTACAGTCCCCTCCAACATAGCTCCAATTTTATCTGATCCCTCTATCTTATCAGTACATGGTCTCCCAGTAGTATGGACTGTGTTTGTGTTCAAATGGCAGTGGCTTCTGCATTAACGCTGTGCAGATGTAATTAGTTCATTGCTGTGGACCTGTAGGTCATCACTAACTTTCACACTTTTTAGTGCCCTATTCATTCCTTCCACTAATGCAGAATTCTATGGGTGGTGAGGGATGTGAGATTACTCTTTAACTACCTACAAGGCAGACCCGTTAAAAATAGATCTTTTTTTTTTTAAACAATTTAAAAATATTCCCTATTGTTCCAATCTATTTCCCCTAATTTACAATTTCAAATTAACAGATTTTGTTCTGAGATAAAGGCATCTCCAATCTCATCTAACACATCTACCTGGATGCCACGTGGCTATCGTGGAAATCAGGTCTGTATTTGAACTCAATTCAAAAGGTAAGAAATAGGGAAAAAATAAACTTAAAGTTATGAGAAATCAAAGAATAAGCAATTAATTTTCATAGATTGCAAGCTCATTCAATGACACCCTATTTCATCAGACATGGACCATTTCATCAAAAGGGACATATATATGAATATATAAATATAGCCTGTGACTGGATGCCAAGTATCCCGATAGGCTTTGGGAGAAATGAAACAGACATATCGAAATCCTAAACACAGAAGTATAGAGTTACCATTATCTTGGCAGCATAGCCTTGAGAAGAACAGTGAGCTCTCTAGTTAGATAAGAAACAGGACTTGGATGAGTGACAACATGAAAGAACATGGAGATCTGTCTAATCTGATAAGGTCCAGAACTCGGATGAGTGACAACTTGAAAGAACATCCGAGAATATTTTCAAATAGCTTTGGGTTTAGAACAAATACTACCGTTCGAACATTGAAAGAAAACTAGTACAAAAGCACGGGAAAACATACATTAGGTACATACATTTATCCGAGAGTAGTTAGCCAAAGTGGTGCAACCCCCTCGTTTCAAAATAACTGTGCAAAACATTAGAGACGTCTCTCTGTATTAACTTTACATTCCCCTCCCTTGTTTGACAAAAGACGTTCTGTTTAAAAGAATCTTTGTTTCTGTGGGGACCAATTTGCAAATTACCAAGCTAGAAAATTCCCCTGGGAGACATTGTGAACTGGGACTCGGAAGGCTTCTTTGTTGGAGTGAGAATTTAAAATGAATAAAGGGAGTAGTTTAATGTAATGGTGGGCGGGCTAATGTTCAAAATGGGAGTGGTCTGAGCTGTGATTGGACAGTGATC
Organism: Raja brachyura; assembly: GCA_963514005.1. The sequence continues at coordinate 4,173,730 of OY740794.1, read as the reverse complement.
CAGATTGCGATTGGCCACCTCCTGCTTCTTCTATAGACAGGGTCACCATTGCCAGACATAGGGTCTCGAGAGGTCTTACCGGTACCGGGTTTGTTCTCCGAACTCTTATCAGTGCTTTCTTTCTCTGCCTTACCCCTTATCTTCTATTCCTCTGCCCACTGGCATTCCATCTGAAGTACTTTCCATTCTTTTAATAGTTCTGTCTTTATTCCACAATTCAATTCCACTTTTACAAGCGTAATCCATCCAACTACTATCTCGCATCTCCCTCTCTCCCTCTCTCCCTCTCTCCCTCTCTCCCTCTCTCCCTCTCTCCCTCTCTCCCTCTCTCCCTCCCATAGTTTCCATATGCCTTCTACTGGTCAAGACACATTACTCAAACGTTTGGTCGATTTATAATTCAATCTATATTACTAAAACTAAGATCTTGACCAATTTCTGACTTTGTTTCATGATTTCCGAAAGAACGCAGCCACTTACGGCGCAAATTTGGGCCACCTCGCTCAGAGTCCCCCTCCGCCGGATTGGACTGGAAGATTTTTCCCATCGATGAAAAATCAGAGAATTATTAATGTTTAAAAAATGTTACCATTCTCTCTGCTGCCCCCGCTGGCGGCAGGGGGGAGCGACTATAAAGCCCGGAAGTGTTGTGCCGCATTCAGTCTCTGCGAGACGGAGGAAGCAAGCGGGTCACAGCTCTCTGAGTTGCGAATAACACTGAACGCCCGTCTACTCAACGGTGAGTCCCCTCGATGTGGTTGCAAAGTGTTTGCCAAATTGTCTTGTCTTTTAAAAAGTTCTCAGAAAATGTATTGGTTGCAAAGTGTTTGCCAAATTGTCTTGGCTTTTAAAATGGTTGCAACAGTTTTCGGATGGATAAAGCGTGAATAAACATTTTATTAGATCAGGACTGTGTTTATTTGCAAAATTGGTGCTCATTCTATGATTTCCGCTTAGTGGCAAGATGGCGCCGATTATGTCATTTCTGTTTAGCGGCAAGATGGCACTGAGTGCGTCATTTCCGGTTCATGGCAAGATGGTGCTGACTGCAGAAAACGTAGTGAAGACGTCGTTGAATAATTCAAGAGAGCTGACTGCTCTGTCTATGGTGAGTGTGTTTGTTGGATGTTATTTAAAGCACGGTTTTGCTTCAGCAGCAGCAGCCTCTACAGGAGGCTTTAAACATTTGAATGATTCAAACCGGAAATTACGTTATCGGCGCCATCTTGCCACTAAGCAGAAGTCACAGAATGAGTGCCAATTTTGCAATTGAACACAGTCCTGATCTAATAAAATGTTTATTTACGCATTATCCATCCGAAAACTGTTGCAAGCATTTTAAAAAACAATCAATCTCGATATCTGCACGGCCAATGTTCGCCAAGCACTTTGGCTGTTGTTGTCCCTTCAGCTCTCGCTTCTATCGACCGTCATTTCTCCTCACTTTTGGAATTCTGAAGTAGGATAAATTTCTCTCATGCTTATCCCAATTTCCATAAATATTTACAGCGCAAAAATTGACCATTTTGGTGGGTTTTAACAGGCCCGCTACGCTGGAAACAATGGTCAGAGCTTACCTGCAGTTCATCGCGTGTATTCCAGTTGGCGTAGCGTAGCAACAGTATGGGTCACGGGTCAAGACTCGGTTGCCGCGCAACCTCCCCATATGTGTGAGTCTGTCTGTGTCTGTGTGTGAGTCATGTGTGTGTGTCTCTGAGGGTCTGTGTGTATGTGAGTCTGTGTGTGCATACGTGTGAGATTCTGTGTCTGTGTGTGTCTGAGAGTCTGGGTGTGCCTGAGAGTGTGTGTGTGTGCGTGAGTCTGTGTGTTTGTGTGCGTGAGTCTGTGTGTGTGCGCGTGACTCTGTGTGTGTGCGTGTGCGCGCGTGACTCTGTGCGCGCGTGACTGTGTGCGCGTGACTGTGTGTGTGCGCGTGACACTGCGTGTGTGCGTGTGACACTGCGTGTGAGTCTGTGTGTGTGAGAGTCTGTTTGTGTGAGTGTTTATGTGTGGTGGAGGGTGTGTGTGCGATCAACAAATAACAAATTGTACAAATAATATACTTTCATAGTTCAGAGCTTATTTATTATGTTTAAGAGCCTGATGGCTGTTAGGAAGAGGCTGTTCCTCAATGTAGATGCTACAGTTTTCAGTTTACAAAAGTTGGACGTGACTCCAGAAGTCGGGCATAGGTCAGTCAATCCACAAGCCGTGATTCAGTCTGTCAGTCCAGAGACCATGAGTTAGTCCCAAGGCAGTGAGTGTCCAGAGGCTATGAATAGGTCACTCACCGCCCCCCCCCCCACTGACATCCCCTACCTCAAGACGCTGCCCTCCGCCTGGCTATAGGATGCTCCCCCTCCTGAAGCCGTCCCCAAACCCCCGCTGCAGGACACCCCCCCTCCCTCATCAGCCCACGAGGCCCCCGCCTGAAGCCGTCCCACTCCCTCAGCTGCAGGACATTTGCCACCCCCACCCCATTGCTATGACGATCCATAAAGCTCAAGGACAAACAATGCAGAAGGTGTTGATCTACCTCGACAAACCAGTATTTCAGCATTGACAACTATATGTGTCTCTTAGCCGAGGAAAGATTAAGGGAAATGTCAAAGTTCTCCTGAAGGATGGAACATCGACCACAATGTTGTCATTATAAGCGTGCTTCATTGAATGATGACTTCTGAGATAAATTCTCAGATTTTCTTTGTTAAAATTTGACTGCTAAATCTCTCTATATTTAAATTGTCTCTTTTGTTAATCTACAGCAAAGAGAGATAAAGACGCAGTGAGCAACAAGAGACACAGCAAGAAATAACTTAACTTTCATCTTTAACATTTAAATTGTTCTTATATTTTAAGAGTCATTCACATTTTAAACTTTAATAAATCTTTTTCCACTTGTCTGCCTGCGTGATCTTCATCACAATGGGAATCTAATGGGCAGGAATAGTAAGATTGAACGAGAACTTACCAGTTCGAAGGTTGATCATTATTTCATGAGGAGTCGAAGTGAGGGATTTCGTGAAGGGCCCGCCGGCGCGCATGCTCGACATACTTCAAAGTAGCGGCGTGGAATCACAGAAACCAACAAAAGAAATGACTTCGCATAGTAAGATTGAAGTGACTAAGATTACCAGATGAAGGTGATTGAGGGTTGGGCGAGGAGGGCACGAAATCCCTCACTTTGACTCCTCATAAAATAAAGATCAACCTTCGAACTGGTAAGTTCTCGTTCAATCTTACTATTTCATTTCGGAGTCACGTGAGTGACTTCGTGAAGACTTCAAAGCTTCTGTGATTACACGCCCTGGACCACGTCCATGCAGACACACCACTACCAGGGATGGATGGGAGGAACAAACTTGCTCAAATAGATCATACTGCAAAACAAGAGCATATTTGTTAATAACAAATCAAATCCCCTCATGCGGGGACATCTCCGCGTTCTTGACCTGCATTCAGCACGGCTTCTGCGAACTGTAGAGGAGCAGCAACAGGCTTGTTATAAAATCGCTGACACACAGCTTCATTAGCCCATCCTGCTATGGCGAGGATCTGGCCCATAGGCACCTTCATAATCCTTGCCATTGATGTCAATGCAGCCCTGGTGGAGTAAAACTTGAACACATTAGTGTCGATACCTGACTTACCCAAGACGACTCAAAGCCACCTGGATATCGTCTGGACTGTCACTTGATGATGAGACAAGCCGGTATCTCTCCATTCCTCTGATGCGTGCCGTCACCTTGACATAGTGATGAATACGTGAGGCTGAACACAGCCTAGCATCTGCGGGGTATGCCGGGAACTTCAGCTGCAGCCCTGTGCACCCAGGTCTATGCTGCTTTAGTAGCTCATCAACGACGAAGACTACTTCCATAGGGGTAGATATCATCCTGTCAACACATCGTTTGTGTAGTGTTTGTACCCTCTGCTGAAGTCAGCGCTAGTAACATCACCAGTTTCATGATGAGTTTGTCCAGTTGGATCCCTTCCATGGGAGACCACGTCCTGAGCAGGTTTAATACGTCCCTGACATCCCAGGTGATATCATAGCGCGGTGTAGGCGGATTCATATTGAATATACCCCGCATGAGTCTGGACACTAGCCTGTTGGATCCTACCTCAATCTTGAGATAGAATGATAGCGCGCTCCTGGCGCTGTTGATGGCACTGTAACTTAAGTGTTGATCATGGTACAACCCCGCGAGGAATTCCAGGACGTCAGTTATTGTCACGTCATCGTACGTGATGCGAGAGCGGCTGCAGTAGGCTCCCACTTCTTAATCTGCGAGCGGTATCTTCGCCTTGTTGACTCTCGACATGACGCCCTGATGGTATCCAATGGTCCGAATTGAGAGGCCGTATTGGACTAACGGCCTGTTCAGAACCTGCAAGCCAACAAATTAAATAGCCATGGCAGGGATGTGGCTTCCCTGAGACAGGGTGAGTAACCAATTCTGGGCAACCCTTCAAAAGGACCCAAGGTTCGATTGAGCATGTCAAAGACCACCGGACACCAAGGCTGTGTGGGCCAGTCGGGTATAATAAGGATGCCCTTGGCAGCATCTGCCTGAATCTTTCGCAGTACCCGACTGATGAGGCAAAACAAGGGGAATGCATAGAAAAACCAATTCCCCCAGTCCAGCAAGAATGCATCTAGCGCTATTGCCCCAGGATCTGGTTCCCATGAAACGTATGTTGATACCTGATGGTTCAACCGTGACGCAAAAGGTCAATGTCCGGTTTACCAAATTTGGCTGTGACTTTAGCAAAAATTTCAGGATGCAACATCCATTCAATATTGTCATTGAATTTGCGTGACCTGGTGTCCGCCACAGTATTAAGCTCACCTGGCAAATAGGTAGCTGAAATCCAAAATCTCTTTGAATACACCAGAGCCAAATTGAGTTAGCCAATTTGTCACATGAAACTGACCTGGTACCACCCATATGGTTTAAATATGCCACAGCTGTGATGTTGTCTATTTGGAAACGGACATGTGCTCCAACAAGCTTGGAACAATACACACGAAGTCCGTGGAATGCTGCCAGCAACTCCAAATAGTTAAACCCTTGAGTCAAGAACATCGTCCCATCTGCCCCCACAACGAGAGCAATTATCTGTAGCTCCCCAGCCATTGGAGCTTGCATCAGTCTGCAAATATACCACCGGATTAGCCTCCCTGATGGGCTTGAATGAGCTGCTAATGAGACACACCCACCATTGCAACTCATTTATTGCTTCGGACGGCAGCTGCATTGATCGATCATAATGACCAGCGTTCCATTTTAACGCAGTAATTTTAGCTCTTTGCAAATTCTGATAATGCAAAGGTCCATATCGTGCTGCCGGAAACAAAGCCACTAGCTTGCCAATTACTGTGGCTGTATGCCGAATCGATGGTATATTGGTGCCAATTAAATCTCTGCACACCTGAGTGACCTCCTCAATTTTGTTAATTGGTATGGTTTCCCTCATGCTCATTGAGTTCACCGTGAACCCTAGGTAATTAATTACCTGGGCAGGGCAGAACTTCGATTTCTCTGGATGGACAATGAATCCCAATTGTTGAAATATATTGACAGCAGCTGCAACACCCTGTTCAGCCAATTCCAGGGTGTGGCCCACAATAAAGATATCATCTAAATAGGCCATTACTATATGATGTCGTTGTCTCAAATAAGCCATGATTGGCTTCACCAATTTAGTGAACAATCTAGGGGCTGTAGTGAGCCCATTAGGCAAAGCCTTATACTGCCAAAGTTGCCCCATCCAGATATACTGCCAAAGTTGCCCCATCCATCTGTTCTGCAGCATATAATTTAAACATTCGACCGGGCATGTGCTGGGATGGAGGAATGTCGCCATTAATAAACTCAATTTTATGCCCCTGAATATTCTGCAACACACACTCGTCACCAGTAAATTTACCCATGCACCCAAAAACAACCGAAGGCGACCACCAACATGTGAAGTTAAACAAAGAGAAAAGAGAAAACCAGACCCCCTCACCTCCGTGGTTACCGGCGGTCCTTGACATGTGTGGGTGGCCGTGGAGGTGCTGGGTTGGCTTGAGGGCGCGGCGTCTTTGTTTCCCACCAAGGTCTCTGCCGACCCTGTCCTAAAAAAGACCCTTGGTGCTGGTCTGGTGTTGTTGTCATTGTGGAACTAGAGGGTGGGTCCTCCTCGAGGTACTGGCAAACCCTCATGAGCGAATGTATGGAGCTTTTGAGCCTGACGGTGTGGGGCACTCTGAGAGCGCGATCCCCACCGTCTTGGCTTGTTCGTCAAGCTCTTTGACTCTCTTCGAGAGGTCTCACCAAAGAGCTGACGGGGCGGCGGCGGCGGCGGTGGTTTGCACAATCCTGCAAACTTCGGGTTGAGCGCTGGGCGGATGCTGTTCTTGCGGAACCCGTTGATTTCGTGCTGGGTCGCGCACAGAAGGGCCAGAGCATCTTCCTGGTCCAAATTCAGTTCGTCCCCGTCCACCGACCGTGCAAAGGCGGTAATACCGGCCATGAGGAGTTTCAGGATCCGCTGCAATTTTAGCTCCTGTTGACGGATAGCCGCACTGATGTTGCCCCATATTGGCGTATTGACCACAGGCACATTGAGGGAGTTGCAGTGTGATGGAGCCTTGTGACGGCTCATAGCGTGGATGAGGACTTCTTCCTGCAGCACCTGATTATTAAGAAAGTCCACTATGGCTGCCAGTTTTGTATTTAGAGGAAGTCCAGATGAATGTGGAGCCGCGAATTTGGTCGCCACATCCAAGGGTTGCTCCGCTGGCACCTCCAACGGAGGTGGTACGGGATCCACCAGAATCTCCTCGTCCTGCTGCTCCAGGCTAATAGTGGATGTTGGTGAAGACGCCCTGTGCCTGTTGCTGCCCTGCTGTTGTTGACGTTGAAGCAGGAGCTCCAGCAGCCGCTCCATACGGTCAATACGCCCTTCACCCTGAACACTCAGGTGGTCGGAGTCCTCCGGCTCTGAAAAGAAAACCGGGCTCCTGTCATCGGCCCGCACCTCGTCGAGGCCCTGCCGGTGCCGGTAGTTGTCGCTGACAGCCGCCGAGGCGAACTGCGCGATTCCTGCGCGGGCGTGTTCAACCGCCTCCGTTTAGCGGGAGCTGAAGCCGCTGCCACTAAGGACACTTGCGGCGTGGTGTCGGCACCAGCCGAAGCATGGCTGCCTGGGGCCCGCGCAGTCTTGCCGGCTGCCCACATCGTGGACCTTGCCAGCGCATGGTCTCGCCCACCCATCCATGGGGGGCTCGGCGACCGTGACGAGACCCGACTCAACCGACCCGTACCGGCGTCGAGAGTCGGGGTGTGCCGGCTGGACCTCACAGCCGCCCCGGGTCTCGCCCTGGAACCTGACCGCTCCTCCGTGTCAGGCAATGCCTTAGCCCTAACAGGGTTAGGCTTCTGGACTCCTGCCCTCCCCCTTCTCGGAGGGCTGAGTGGAACGGGCCGTGCAGCCGCACGCACCCTGCTCCAGGTCGCCAGCGAGCCCGCTGACGACCTGACTGCCATGGCAGGGTCCCCCTGCTCTGGTGGCACACCACACTCCTCCTCTGGAACTCCTCCGAGCTGTCGTGTGCTGGCGGATCCGGACCTGTAAAACAGGGCTTACCCCAGTCTCCGCCTGAGTCCCGGCCTGCGCTGCAGTCGGAACTGTTGACCGGGGACTTCTCCAAACATCCTCCGGTCCATCGATCTCCCATCCATGTTCTTGCTGCAAGAAAACATCGCATAGCAAGAACCACCAACTTAAGGTAAGATACTTACCTCCGTGGCCCCTTGTGAAGGGCAGGCGAGGAGCGCGCTCCACCGCCAGCCGTCGCAGCAACGCGGTACGACGATATGTCGAGCATGCGCGCTGGCGGGCTCTTCACGAAGTCACTCACGTGACTTCGAAATGAAATGGATGCTCTGTGGGAGTTCATGGGGGAGGTTGTGGGGAGATGGACTGAATGCGTGGGGAGGGGGGAATGGCAAGGAGCAGAGTGGGGAGGTGAAGGGAGGAGGGGTGACTGTGAACTGCCAGCGTACCAGGCGTGAGTGACTGCACTGCCAGCATACCAGGCGTGAGTGACTGCACTGCCAGCCCACCAGCTGTAAGTGACTGGACTGCCAGCCCACCAGCCATGAGTGACTGCACTGCCAGCCCACCAGCCATGAGTGACTGCACTGCCAGCCCACCAGCCATGAGTAAGTGAACTGCCAGCCCACCAGCTGTAAGTGACTGAACTGCCAGCCCAATAATCCATTCAGTCCACCCTCTCCCCCTTCTCTCTCACAGAGTCTGTAACCTGTTTTGGGCAGAATTTCTGGCAGTTTCTCAGCTGCCAGCCTGGCAGGTCTGAGTGACTGTACTGCCAGGCCTCAGTGACTGAGTTGCCTGGCCTCAGTGACTGAACTGCCAGCCCAATAATCTATTCAGCCCACTAACAACACCCAAACTAGCGCAACTTAGTACACAAATTGTAACACTTTTTCAGCCTGTTATGCCCAATCCTTTATTTGTAATAAACCTTTGCAGTCTGTTATGGTCAATCCTGGCTACTCTCTCTGGTAGCAAATTCAAAGTCTTTTCAAAACACTGTCTCTTCAAGGCACATTGTCTTTTCAATACACTTCTTTTCAAGACACCTTGTCTTTCCAATACACATTAGTGACAAAAACGTTGTAGTCTGCCATGTCCTATCCTTTACTTATTTTCAATACACAAGCTAATCCTTTACACAAGTGATCTTACCTCCGCTGTCTGCTTCTAGATCTGCTTCTGGAACCAGATCAACCTCAGACTGAGGGACCTTAATTTTTTACCGGGAGCTTCTTCTGGAGGACAGACTCAAAGGGTCGGATTAGAGCTCAGTTTTCTCCCCTTCAGATCCCGTCAACTGGCTGGTCCCAGCGAGATCCCTGCTGACTACAGCTAAATATCAAAGTTTGTTTCTTAAAAAGCAGATAGCAACAAAATTGTTAAAGATAAACCATGGCAATCTTTAATTGATTTGACAGACGGGAGTGGCAAGATTACAATGAGCACAAACGTTGCTCAGTGCTTCTCGGGCTCCCACTCACAGAACAAAAGAAAGTTAACACAATTATATATAAGTCTGAATATGGCATGACTGAAAGATTCTGTAGCCTTTCAGAATATAGGAAAAGTTGTGTTCAAATCAAGCTAATCCAATAACAAGTTATTACTTATCTCTGGAGCGTCAACTATTTTTTCAATCTTGACTTCTTTATAGCCTTGAAAGAAGCACATGTTATTACTGCAGGATTCCATCTTAATTTCGTTATTGAAAAATCAACCTGTCCTCCATATTTTGTTCAATATAATTTACATAGTCATTCAGACTTGGCATCGAGCCATTCTTTTGTGCTACTAGTCCATGCTTTTGTAGAAGAACAATTCCATTTTAGATTTGACTATTAATTTGACTATTAGCTCTTTCATAGTGAGCATTTTTCTTTTACACAACGGTTAATGGGTGCCTGGAACACATTGCCAGGGCTGGTGGAGAAGGCAGGCATGATAGTGGTATTTAAGAGAATTTTGGATGGGCACATGGATGTGTAGGGTACGGAGTGATATAGGTTGCATGTAGGCATATCTTGGCCTTGGCATTATGGTCAGCACAGACATTGTGGGCCGAAGGGCTTGTTCCTTTGCTGTATTGCTCTATGTAATTCTTAAGTCAGTATATATACCAAGCAAAATCATAAAACAATGGTTTTAAACTTGAGCTATAAATTCCATTGATTGTTATCAATCATTTTGTCTAATGCCATGTGCCTCCTAACCACAAATGGTCGCGCCATGTATGGGCACTGCAGTTATGTTTCTCTTTTTTTTTAATATTTTTATTAGAAGCAATGCATATTGTCTAAAGTATAACAATTCTTCAAATACAAATTAAACTTGTTACAAAAATTGTACAGATGTTACGGAATAATTTATGTATGCTTCTGGTTTTTTTTGGAAAGTAAAGTAGTAAAAGAAGTAAAAATATAGATCAATAATCAAGAGATGGTGATTAAATAATAATGATTATATAAAGTGTTTTCTCATCTCCGTTCTAAACGGCTTACCCCTTATTCTTAAACTGTGGCCCCTAGTTCTGGACTCCCACATCATCGGGAACATGTTTCCTGCCTCTGGCGTGTCCAAACCCTTAATAATCTTATACGTTTCAATAAGATCCGCTCTCATCCTTCTAAACTCCAGAGTGTATAAGCCCAGCCGCTGCATACTCTCAGCATATGACAGTCCCACCATCCCGGGAATTAATCTTGTAAACCTACGCTGCACTCCCTCAATAGCAAGAATGCCTTTCCTCAAATTAGGGGACCAAAACTGCACACAATACTCCAGGTGCGGTCTAACAAGGGCCCTGTACAACTGCAGAAGGACCTCTTTGCTCCTACACTCAAGCCCTCGTGTTATAGAGGCCAACATGCCATTCGCCTTCTTCACTGCCTGCTGTATCTGCATGCTTACTTTCATAGACTGATGAACAAGGACCCCCAGATCCCGTTGTACTTCCCCTTTTCCCAACTTGATGCCATATAGATAGTAATCTGCCTTCCTGTTTTTGCTACCAAAGTGGATAACCTCACATGTATCCACATTAAATTGCATCTGCCATGCATCTGCCCACTCGCCCAACCTGTCCAAGTCACCCTGCATTCCCATCGCATCCTCCTCACAGTTCACACTGCCACCCAGCTTTGTGTCATCTGCAAATTTGCTACTGTTACTTGTAATCCCTTCATCTAAATCATTAATGTATATTGTAAGTGGCTACGGTCCCAGCACCGAGCCTTGCGGTACCCCACTAGTCACTGCCTGCCATTCTGAAAGGGACCCGTTAATCCCTACTCTTTGTTTCCTGTCTGCCAACCACTTCTCTATCCATGTCAGTACTCTACCCCCAATACCATGTGCCCTAATTTTGCTCACTATTCTCCTATGTGGGACCTTATCAAATGCTTTCTGAAAGTCGAGGTACACTCCCTTGTCCATTTTCCTAGTTACATCGTTAAAAAAATTCCAGAAGATTAGTCAAGCATGATTTCCCCTCCGTAAATCCATGCTGAATCTGACCGATCCTGTTACTGCTATCCAAATATGCCGCTATTTTATCTTTTATGATTGACTCCAGCATCTTCCCCACCACCGATGTCAGGCTAACCGGTCTATAATTCCCTGTTTTCTATCTACCGCCTTTCTTAAAAAGTGGGATAACATTAGCTACTTTCCAATCCACAGGAACTGATCCTGAATCTATCGAACATTGGAAAATGATCACCAATGCGTCCACGATTTCTAGAGCCACTTCCTTAAGTACCCTGGAAATTACCATACAGCCATACTAAAAAAAAGCAACAAACCTCACAACTATATAAAAGTTAACATAAACATCCACCACAGCAGATTCCCCACGTTCCTCACTGTGATGGAAGGCAATAAAGGCCAGTCTTCTTCCTCTTTATTCTCCCGCTGCCAGGGCAGTCGAACCCTCCACAGTTGAGGTGATCGAAGCTCCCGCGTCAGGGTGATCGAAGCTCCTGCGGCTTGGAGCTCCCAAAGTCGGTCTCCAGCAAAGGCCGCCAACTCATCGATGTTAGGCTGCAGTGCAGACGGAGATACGATATGGAAAAAAATTTACATCTGACTCGAGGTAAGAGATTAGAAAAAGTTACCCCCAACAACCCCCCCCTCCCCGCAACATAAAACAAACTAAAAAACACTAAAAACATACATTTAACACATACCAACAAACAACAAGGAAGGAAGGAAGGAAGGAAGGAAGGGACAGATTGTCGGCGAAGCAGCCATTGCTGGCACCACCCGGTGGTCTAAAATAATAATGTGTTGAGAGAGGAGGTATAGGGACAGGTGTTGCATCTTCTGCAGTTGCAGGGGAAAGTATCTGAGAAGGGGGTGATTTGGGTGGGAAGGAATGAATGAACCAGTGAGCTGTGGAAAGCAGGAAAGTGGTGGAGATTGGAAGATGTGACTCGTTGTGGGATCCCGTTGCAGGTGATGATTATGTGTTGTATACGACGGCTGATGGGGTGGGAGGTAAGCACAAGAGGGACTCGTGTCTGTTGCGACTAGGGGGAGGGGGAGCATGAACGGAGTTGCGGGATATGGAGGAGACAAGTGTGAGGGCCTCATGAATGATGGGAGAGGGGAAACCCCCGTTCCCTAAAGAATGACATTTTGGATGTCATGGTATGGAACACCTCATCTTGGGCGCATATGTGGCGTAGATGGAGGGATTGGGAGCAGGATATAGAGTCTTTGCAGGAAGCAGGGTGGGAAGAAGTGTAGTCTAGATAGCTGTGGGAGTCAGTAGGTTTGTAATAGACATCAGTCGATAGTCTATCTCCTGCGATGGATGGTGAGATCAAGAAAGAAGGAGGAGGTGTAAGAATGGTCCTGGTGAACTTGAGTACAGGGTGGAAGTTAGTAGCGAAGTTTATTAACTAAGTAGTGAAGTTTATCTACTAACTAAGTCCATGAGTTCTGCATGGATGCAGTTTTCAATGTAGCGGAGGTAGAGTTGGGGGATTAGGTCAGTCTAGGCCTGGAGCAGGATCTGTTTGATGTACCTAACATAGCTGGGCCCCAGATGTGTGTCCATGGCTGCATCTTTGACCCGGAGGGTGGAGGAGTCAAAGGAAAGGTTATTAAGGGCGAGGACCAGTTTTGCTAGGTGAAGGAGAGAAGTTGGGATGTTATGTTACTGTTGTACAAAACGCTGGTGAGGCCACATACATTGTGTTCTGTTTGGTCACTCCACTATTGCAAAGATGCCATGAATCTGGAAAGATTGCAGTAAAAAATGTACAAGATGCCACCAGGACTCAAGGGGCTATAGGACAAGAATGGGCAGGCTAGGTATCTTCTCCAGAGGTGCTGCCTGATCCATTGAGTTTCTGCAGCCTTTTGTGTCTATATTGATGGAAGCAAGTCATCGTCATCCCAAGAGCCTGCCAAAGAAGACAATTGGATAATCTAGTTCAACAATCTGCAGTGGGTATTCTTAGTGTAAAAGACTGGTTCCCTGTGAATTAGTGCTAGTTTGGTTAATTTTGGCTAATATTTGTGTTTTAGTTTTAAATTTTAATGTCGACGTCATATTGTTCATGGTTTGAGAACATTTTGAACATATCTGAATGCCAGAAACGTAGCTTTCTGCAAACTGCTGGAGTCGGCTTGCCTCTTTCTTGCCATGTGGACCTATTCCTTCGACTGAACATGCTGGCCAGGATGTTCCCTTTGGCACAGCAGCAACAGACCATGTGCAACGTGTGTGGAGAGTGCGGGCACAACCCGTGTCCCTGGATTTAGCACAACCTAACTGTGAGTGGAGCCAGAAGATACCAGTTGCTGTGTGGTGCCTACAAAAGAGAGATTGTGGGGAGGAAAAGTGAAGAAAAATATTTAATGAAGATTAGTTGTTATTTAATGCACTCAACTTTAATCTTTAACTTTAACATGTTTTCTCTTGCGAATGTGTTCGAAATATTACTCCAAACTGGAGGTGAAATTCAATGCATTAAAAAAAGAGCTGTCACATTTTGTAGACTGGAGAGGTAAGAAGTCCTCTGGAGCCTACCAGGGAGAAGGCAATTCTGGATTAAGTGTTGTGTAATGAACTGGATTTGATAAGGGATCTCAAGGAGCCATTAGAAGGTAGTGACCATAATATGATACGTTTTAATCTACAATTTGAGAGGGAGAAGGGAAAATCAGGGGTGTCAGTATTACAGTTGAATAAAGGGGACTATGGAGCCATGAGGGAGGAGCTGGTCAAAGTTGACTGGAAAGATACCCTAGCAGGGATGACAGTGGAACAACAATGGCAGGTATTTCTGGGAATAATACAGAAGGTGCAGGATCAGTTCATTCCAAAAAGGAAGAAAGATTCCAAGGGGAGTAAGGGGCGACCGTGGCTGACAAGGGAAGTCAGGGACAGCATAAAAATAAAAGGGAAGAAGTACAATGTAGCAAAGATGAGCGGGAAGCCAGAGGAAACTTTTAAAGAGCAACAGAAGATAACTAAAATGACAATATGGGGGGAAGAGATGAGGTACGAAGGGTAAGCTAGCCAGGAATATAAAGGAGGATAGTAAAAGCTTCTTTAGGTATGTGAAGAGGAAAAAAAAATAGTTAAGACCAAAGTTGGACCTTTGAAGACTGAAACAGGGGAATTTATTATGGGGAACAAGGAAATGGCAGACGAGTTGAACAGGTACTTTGGATCCGTCTTCACTAAGGAAGACATAATCTCCAGGTGTAGTCAGGTGAAGATCTAGGGTGACGGAGGAACTGAAAGAAACATTTCTAAACACCTGTTTTTGGTTTGTTATTATGGGGCATTGTGTGTAGATTGATGATTAAAAAAAAATTAATCTATTTTAGAATAAGGCAGTAATGTAACAAAATGTGGAAAAAGTGAAGGGGTCTGAATACGCTGTAGAAAGATGAGAGGGGATCTTATTGAAACATATAAGATTATTAGGAGATTGGATACGCTAGAGGCAGGAAACATGTTCCCGATGTTGGGGGAGTCCAGAACCAGGGGCCACAGTTTAAGAATAAGGGGTAGGCCATTTAGAATGGAGATGAAGAAAAATGTTTTCACCCAGAGAGTTGTGTAACTGGAATTCTCTGCCTCAGGAGGCAGTGGAGGCCAATTCTCTGGATGTTTTGCTCTTAAAGATAGCTGAGACAGGGGATATGGAGAGAAGGCAGGAACGGGGTACTGATTGTGGATAATCAGCCATGATAATATTGAATGGGGGTGCTGGCTTGAAGGACCAAATGGCCTACTCCTGCACCTATTGTTTATTGTCTATTGTTTAAGTCTGAAGAAGGGTCTCGACCCAAATGTCAACTATTCCTTTTCTCCAGAGATGCTGACTGTCCTGCTGAGTTTTAGTTTTCATTTTAGTCTTAGTTTAGAGATACAGCACAGAAACAGGCCCTTCAGCCCACTGGGTCCGTGCCGACCAGCGATCCCCGCACATTAACACTACCCTACACCCACTAGGGACAATTTTTACATTTACCAAGCCAATTTATCTACAAATCTGTACGTCTTTGGTGTGTGGGAGGAACCGAAGATCTCTGAGAAAACGCACGCAGGTCACGGGGAGAATGTAGAAACTCCGTACAGACAGCACCCATAATGGGGATTGAACCCGGGTCTCCAGCGCTGCATTCGCCAATTTTAGGCAACTAACCAACTCCGGCACCTCTCCACTGTGCTGCGCTTGGATTTGGCCCATTTCTCCTTCCTCCTCCATTCCTTCTGACTATTCTATCTAACTCTTCTATCCTCATCTCCTCACCTCACACTTTAGTAATTTCATCTCTGGCCCTTGTCCAGCCGTCTGCCTATCAATAAACCCCTCTCACCTGTAGCCACCTATGATTTGCCAAGCCTTGCCCATCCCCCACTTCTCTTACAGCTTCCTCTCTCTACACCTCCTCCCCACCCCCACCCCCCGCACCACCATCAGTCTGGAGAACGGTCCAAACCCAAAATCTCAAGTCCAAGTTCTCCAGAGATGTTGCCTGCCCACTGAGTTACTCCAGCACGTTGAGTCTTTTTTTTAGAAACCAGCAACTGCAGTTCCTAGTGACTGCATATCCATCATGCATCTTGTTGGGTTAAGGAGCATCTTTTCCCTGGACCTGCTGCCTGTCTTTTGTCCGTTTCACCACACTCATGTTGCAATGGCAGTGTTACAGTGCAAGGGATGGCAGCTTCTAATACTCACCTCTGTACGCTTCTGACTTTCCAAGCCTTGAACCTGAGTTTGGAGAAAGCAGGATAGCTGTGTATGATTGCAGGGATTTGCCACATGTGGGGTGACATGGCTGCTCTCACTCCCTGCAGCAGAGCATTGACTGACTACACCTGGATGGGTGCAGAGCCCACAAACTCTCGCTCTGCACCCAACCCCTTCACTGTGTAATCTCAGGTTGATGGAGAGATTAGGGGGAAGTCAGTCAGTGCTTGGCAGCAGAAAGAGTAGCACTGGATCATTGTAAAAGCCAAGGTGGCGAACAAGAATGAGCACGTTAAAAGTTGCAGGTAGAGTACGGGGACTACATTCACACAACAATCTATATAAAGTTCCTTAAATGAGCAGCTGACTATATCCCTGGGGGGCAAGGCTATGTAAATATGTAAGTAGACCTATGTAAGTTAGGTCTTTATTCTTTGGAGCGCAGAAGGTTAAGGGGGGACCTGATTGAGACCTTCAAAATGATGAAAGGGATAGACAAAGTTGACGTGGATAAGCTTTTCCCATTGAGGGTAGGGAAGATTCAAACAAGAGGGCATGACTTGAGAATTAAGGGACAGACGTTTAGGAGTAACATGAGGGGGAACTTCTTTACTCAGAGAGTGGTGGCTGTGTGGAATGATCTTCCAGCAGAAGTGGTGGAGGCAGGATCGATTGTAACATTTAAAAGTAAAGTGGATAGGTATATGGACAGGAAGGGAATGGAGGGGTATGGTCTGAGTGCAGGTAGATGGGACTAGGGGAAAATAAATGGTCGGCACGGACTGGAAGGGCCGCGAGGGCCTGTTTCCGTGCTGTAATTGTTATATGGTTATATGGTAGGTGGATTACTGTTCAGGTGATAAATAACTTGTAAAGGACAGCTTTTGATTGAAATAAGCAGCACATAGGAATCCTGTTTAAACATTAAACACTCATGGTTGGTTTTGTTACTGTAAATATGGGGGCTGCTGTGAACTGAGGGGAGTGGGCACTGGGCGGGGGTGTTGAAAATTAAGGGGGGAGGGGAGGGGGGACCACTGGGGCAAAAAAAGAGGTACTTTGTCAGGGGCCTTTACGTGGTGACTGTTTGTATACCTCGGTCAGCAAAACAAAGCATCTCACTGTGACTTGTCACATGTAAAGTATCTAATCTACTGACTGGAAACAAAGCGAAGAGATGCCTTCATCTAAACTTCATGACCATCATTGCCTTCATGTTTTAAGGATAACTGTTAAAGCTGAACAACCTGTCCTTGGTACTTCATTTCTCTTCCATTTGTCGATTTAAAAAGTCAAGGAGAGAGTTGTGAGCTGGAGAAACTTGGTTTTGAAAATTCAGCAGGAGAGTGGAGAGAAAGCTGGATTTTGATTTAAAATATTCTTTCAAGTGAAGGCAGGCCAATTGAAAAGCAGATGTAGGAAGGAACTGCAGATGCTGGTTCAAATCAAAGATAGACACATAATGCTGGAATAACTCAGCATCTCTGGAGATGCATCTCTGGCAGCATCTCTGGAGAGAAGAAATGGGTGCCATTTTGGGTCAGAAGTCTGAAGATGGGTCTCGACCCAAATTGTCACCCATTCCTTTATTCCAGATATGCTGCCTATACCACTGAGTGTAGAAGGTGGCTTTCTTTGCAACGATTTTAAGTGTATGCTTCAATGAGACAATGAGAGTTATATATGTTCCAAGTTTGTCCTAAGTTTAATCAACAAATTTAGTGACTTAGCAGCGGTTTCCTTGCAGACTTGAAACTTGCAGCTAGAGTTTGCAGTTTCAGGAATGTTGCTATGCATGTCCAAGGATCTTTGAAAGCACCAATCCAGATAGATAAAGTGATTAAGAATGCACATATGTCTGAAGAATGGTCTTGACCCAAAACCTCACCAATTCCTTCTCTCCATAGATGCAGCCTCACCCGCTGAGTTTCTCCAGCATTTTTATCTATCTTCGATTTTTCCAGCATCTGCAGTTACTTCTTAAACAAGAATGCACATAAGGTGCTTCTTCTTTATCCAGGACAAAGAAATAAGGGCAAGAAGTTTATGATAAAATGTTATGAAATATTGGTTCGGTCTAAGTTGGAGTACTGTGTCCAGTTCTGGTCATTACGTTGTAGGAAGGACATGATTGAAGGCGTTGGCGGGTCATTAGGATGCTGCCTGTGATGGACCATTTTACTTCTGTGGAGAATCTGGAAAAGCTGCATTTGTTTTCTTTGGAGTACGAGGGGGAACCTGATGGAGGGGTAGAGAATTATGAGGGATTCAGACAGGGTAGATGGGAAGAAACTTTTCCACAGCCAAAGTGTATAAAAACACAGGATATTCCTTCAATGTAAGGGGTAGGAGATTTAGACGTGATTTGAGGACTCCTTAAACACTGTGTGAGGAACGGCAGTAATAGTGACTCTCACAACACCATATCTAGACAGGCACTTGAAGTAGCAAGGCATAGAAGCACAAGGGCCAAAAGCTGGAGAATGGGACTAAGATAACTGGTCAGTATGAGCGTGGTGAGTTAACTGGGCTGCTTGTGTACACTATTACAGCTTTCTACCCCCCTCCCGCCTTCCCCCATACAATCATCCAAAAGACAAAGATTGACATTGTCTAAGAAGAACAGATGACCTGCGGATGCATCAAGTAATCGGTTTTAAGGATTGATGTGTGGTGGTTTAGGGTAGGGCATTCCAAATCTAAGTGCCAAGCTGGAGCCACAGGTAGAGCAATGCAATGTTTGACAAGTTAATAGATCGAAAGGAAGTTACTAGGGATGGGGAGGAAGTTTTAATACAAGGATGAAAATTCTGTATTTTTACATAATTAGTCAAGGAAAGTCAGTGGGCACATCTGAAAAAGGGCTCGACCCGAAATGTCATCCTTTCCTTCTTGTAGATTGGCTATTTCATACCAGCCAATTATAGTGCTTGTTAGTAGTGACTCCGCCTAGTATGTGCTTTGTATTATCAAGAGCTTGCCTACGCTAGTTAGTGTGAGTAGCTGGTAGGAAATGTAATATCCTGCAGATCCTTGCTGTAAGTAGATTTAATAAACATGTGTTGTATCTTGATATGTGTTTGACTCAACTCATTCCACTTCTCTCCAGAGATGCTGCCTGTCCCTCTGAGTTACTCCAGGTTTATGTGTCTATCTAGAAGTAAATGACTAATGCTTGGTGTGAATTGCGATGTGGATAACATAGGTTTCAATTGACCCAGGCTTCCACATTGGAATGAAGGATCTTTGGAAAGCACTTATTTTGGTATTGCGCAGATGGTCCTGACTTCCATCATCAAATATCATCAGAATCAAATCATAGAATCACGGCTGGAACGCAATGCAAGCTTTTCACTGTACCTCAGTACACATGACAACAAACTAAACTGAACTAAATCAGGAATGGGCCCTTTCAGCCCACCTCATCCATGTTGATAGTGATGCCCATCTCTGCTAACCCATGTGCCTGCAACAGGTGTGTATCTCTGATAGCCCTTATCTATCCAAGTATCTGTCTGGGTATCAAGCTGTTGGTGACATGCAAACACTAATAATAATATTTTATTATCATTACACATAAGTGCAACGAGATTTGGTTTGCAACTTCCATCCGATGTCATAACTTAAACGACTAATAAAATATAGGTTTAGATACCCCGAGAACAAGGTTTGTAAAAAGAACATTAAAACAGTCAAAACCAAAACAGCCTGTAGTCTGTGCAACGTGACCATCCGAGGGAGACAGTCCATGGGGGCGTTGGGGGGGGGTACTCAGCAGGGCCGGTTCAGAGCCGCTATAGCTCTGGGAATGAAGCTGTTCCTGAGTCTGGAGGTGCGGGCGTAGAAGGCCTTGTAGCGTCTGCCGGAAGGGAGTAGTTCGAACAGTCCATTACAAGGGTGAGAGGAGTCTTTATGGATGCTGAGCAATGTTGCACACTATGCAACGAGCAAGAATGTTCCCGTTTATAATAATAATTTTGCAAACGCCATCAGAATTTGATTAATTAGTCATTTATCTCTGTTCATTATTTCAAACTGATTGAACATGCTGAGTATACACATTTATTGCCCTTGGTCTGACATTGATATCCCATTTTAATTGTCCTCATTTTGGCTGAAAATCCAGTCTGCTACAATAATTCTAACTGCTTCAATCGCCTCCCCTAGCAACCCGTTCCACATAACCACCACCCTCTGTGTGCAAAATGTCCCTTAAATTTCTCCCGACACTAACTATGCAGCACATTACATTATAAACTGCTAGAAGGTGATCCTTCCCCCTCCCATTCCAGCGAGACTAAACACAATCTCTCCTACCTTCAGTCCTCCATTCCATGCAACTTCCTGAGATTCTCTTTAGGATAAAATAATCCAAAGCACTTGTACAAGTAATTTAAGAGTATATTTCTGGGGAGAGCATAATTAAGTGGGAAATTGGTGCCTGGATTTCTTTAATAAATTGAAAACGTCAAATCTTAAAAGTATAATCAAAATGGTTGAATTGATACAACCAAGTTAAAGCCAATGCTGTTAAGTGTGCAAACAGTATTTCAGCTCTTGAAACCGGATTTTCAATGAAAGTGAGGAAAATTAAAATGGCATAACAAAATCTGACCAAAGCCAATAAGTATGCATGTTATGCAATATGCAATTTATGTTATAAAATGTTTGAAATAATGAACAGAGAGATTACTTATTAATCCAGTTCTGATGGTGTTTGCAAGGTCAACGAGCACATTTGTGCTGTTTGCGTAGTGTTTTCATGTCACTTACATGGAACTGAACAGACGCAGTGGACTTCAGTTTAAATGTATCATTTCAAAGAAGATGACACATCCTCAAGTCCGTGGATGAAATGATCAATTTCAAGCGCACAGCTTAAAAATATCTTTGACTGCGACAAATGTCACTTTAGAATATCCCACACAAAGTGTTGATTTATTTAATTGGAATGCGAAGCTCGCAAGGAACTTCGGAAAATGGTGCTCAAAATATGTTCAGACACAAATAAATGCAAAGTTTAATCAAATCTCAGACTTGGGTTTGCTAATGCCATGTGGGAGGGTTTAGATTGGCAGAGAGGGCAGCAGTGAGGCAGGTAGGTGGGTGGAAGGCTCGAGCTCCACAAGGAAGTCAATGGCAGTTTAGTGGACAGGACAGGCAGGAGCACGGCAGGGAGTGAGGAAAGGCAGCTACATTAGATTGCACTTAATTCAATGAAGGAGGCCTGGCAGGGAGGGCAGATTAACTCGGGGCCTAGCGAGCTAGTGTGTCTGGCACATGATACGTGTCTAACGGAGAGACACCACTGGCAGCTTAATGTTCCAGGTTACAGATGTTATAAAGATAAAACAGGGTAGTTTAGTTGAAGAAGGGCCTCGACCTGAAACGTCGCCTATCTCCTTCGCTCCTTAGATGCTGCTGCACCCGCTGAGTTTCTCCAGCTTTTTGTGCACCCAGGGTAGTTTAGTTTATTGTCACGAGTACTAAGGTACAGTGAAAAGCTTTTGTTGTGTGCTACCAGTCAGCAGAAAGCAGGGAAAAAGGAGGGGGAGGAACTTGTCTGCTTAAGGAGAATATCATGGAACTAGTCCAAGATGACATTAGTTAAAGATCGCCCCAGCAAGACTGTATGGGTGGAGCTGAGAAATATAAAGATGATCACTTTGTTGGGATTGTACTATACGCCCCACATAGTCAATGGGAATTAGAGGAACATGCATGCTGGGAAATTGCTACAGCTGCAAGACCGATAGGATTTTATTAGTAGAGGATTTTAACTTTCCCAATATAAACTGGGACTGCCATAGTGCAAAGGGCTTAGATGGGATGGAATCTGTCAAGTGTGTCAGGAATGTTTTTTCAGATGTAGAGGGCCAAGCTTGACTTACTCGTAGGGAATTGGGCAGTGAAGGTGACTTAAGTGTTGGTGGACGCGACTTTTGGCACCAGCAACCACACCTGTAAAATGGCTATGGATAAGGACAGGGCTGGTCCACAAGTTAGAGTTTTAAATTGAGACAAGGTGTTTGATGGTATTAAACAGGAGCTTTCAAAAGTTGATTGGAGTAGATTGGTTGTGGGCAAAGGGATGTACAGAAAGAGAGAATCCGAATAGATCTTATGTGTACTATGGGGAAATTTGGAGTCCTTCAGAAACCAAAGTGGCTGTCGATGTGTGGAGGCACAGGCAATACCTCTCCTGTTTTTACCCTGGTGAAAGATATGAAGACTAGGGAACAAAGGTTTTCACTGTACCACAATAATAATCAAGCTAAACTTGGGAAAATGAATGGAGATGTCTTCAGGACAGTCTGTATCGCAGTTAAGGTAGTGCCAGATATCCTACGACAAATAAAGCTAGATAAACCGAAGGTAGACACAAAATGCTGGAGTAACTCAGCGGGTGAGGCAGCATCTAAGGAGAGAAGGAATGGGTGATGTTTCGGGCCGAGCTCCTTCTTCAGACTGATGTCGGGGAGGGGGCGGGACAAAGATAGAAAGTAGGCGGAGACAGTAGGAGAACTGGGAAGGGGGAGGGGAAGGAGGGAGAAAGCAAGGGCTATCTGAAATTGGAGACGTCAACGTTCATACCGCTGGGGTGTAAACCACCCAAACAAAATATGAGGTGCTGTTCCGCCAATATGCGCTGGGCCTCACCCTGACAATGGAGGCGGCCCAGGACAGAAAGGTCAGATTGGGAATGGGATGGGGAGTTGAAGTGCTGAGCCACCGGGAGATCAGGTAGGTTAAGGTGGACTAGGCGGAGCTGTTCAGCGAAACGATCGCCGAGCCTGTGCTTGGTCTCACCGATGTGGAGAAGTTGACACCTGGGACAGCAGATACAGTAGATGAGGTGCCTCTGCCTCACCTGGAAAGACTGATTGGGTCGTTGGATGGAGTTGAGGGGGGAGGTAAAGGGACAGGTGTTGCATCTTCTGCGGTTGCAGGGGAAGGTACTCTCTACCCCCCACAGAGTAATGGGATCTAGAACTAGAGGGCGTAGGTTTAAATGTGGGGGGGGGGGGAGAAGAGAAACCCAAGGGACAACTTTTTCCACACAGAGGCGGGTACTATAAAAATATTTAATAACATTTACATGGAGAGAGTAGCTTTGGAAAGGTATGGGCTAAACACAAGCAAATAGGTCTTAGGGGGCATCTATGTCAGTATGGACAAGGGCTGTTTCCGTGTTGTTTGACTGACTTTTAAAAGTATGTCATACATTCTTTAATCCACAATTATTGTCCAGTTTAAAATAGTGGGAAGTTTTAATTTAAAAAATGATAGGCAAGGTGTTCCAGCTGAAAATGCATACCTCTAGAACGCACATCAAGTTTACCAAGTGAAAGTCAGATAATTGAAACTTAATTCACCAAATAAATCAGAATATAGTTTACTGAGAGTTTGTGTTTCACTAAGATGCACGTATCTGATTGAATTTCTGTGAAGCCACATTAAGTCATCAATGACAAGTATGGTACCAGATGTTTCAAGAGACTTTAGGTGAATGCACCCAATCGGAGTCTTAGGTATTATTGATCCATAAATTAGTAAATGCCCCCAAACTGATCTAGAACAATGTAACCAACTTGACATGTGTTAAATAACTGGATTAATAAATGGGGATTCAATTCAGGTACATGTAATTGGAACAAGGCAAGTAAACATCAAATACTAAAATGTACAAATTGTGAACCATAGCGGATAAATGAAACAGTCAATACAATGTTTACCTGTAACTCCAAAAGGCAAAGAATGGTACAGTATTAGCTCAGCAAACGCATTACATTGTTTAAGAAAGAACTGCAGATGCTGGAAAAATCGAAGGTAGACAAAAAATGCTGGAGAAACTCAGCGGGTGAGGCAGCATCTATGGAGAGAAGGAATTGGCGATGTTTCGGGTCAAGACCCTTCTTCAGACTTTTACATTTACATTGTGTTGCTGTGCATTTGTGAGATACCATCTTGCAGCCTAGTAACCATTTATAGGAAGTATATCATGGTCTTAAAACGATAAAGGCAAATGAATGCCCAACGTCAGAAATATGATCTTTGGTGAAATGGAAACATTTAGCATTTGGTCTTTAGTTAAAAAAACTGAGGTGATTCAAGGCATTTCAAAATGCAGAGGAATTAATAAAATTGCTTCAGGGTGCTAATTAATGAAGTTAAAAATTCAAAGAGGTACATGGAGCAAAGCAAATCAACTGAACTACTTCACTTAAAGCACGATAGAGCAACTGGGAAAAGCTACCATAGCAATTCACTGAAGCATCCAAAGAACAAGTTTATTGGAGATGTTTTTTAATCTTTGGTAAGTACAAGGGTGGCATTGATTTAAAATAAAACAAAGTAGCCAGCTTTTGAAATAAGACTAATGGAGAAACCATGGAATATGAAGTCGGGATGTGAAAGCAAAGAAGAGAAAAACCCAGTCTGAAGAAGGGTCTCGACCTGAAACATCACTCATTCCTTCTGGGGTACACAAAATGCTGGAGAAACTCAGCGGGTGCAGCAGCATCTATGGAGCGAAGGAAATAGGCAACGTTTTGGGCCCGAAATGTTGCCTATCTCCTTCGCTCCATACATGCTGCTGCATCCGCTGAGTTTCTCCAGCATTTTGTGTACCCTCGATTTTCCAGCATCTGCAGTTCCTTCTTTAACTCATTCCTTCTATCCAGAGATGCTGCCTGTCCTGTTGAGGTACTCCAGCATTTTGTGTCCATCTTCGGAGAAAAACTATCCATGTAGTTGGGATGGTTAGGAAGTTTGCAGACGACACTGAAATTGGAAGAGTTGTAGACTGGGAGGAAGGCTATCAAAGATACAGCGAGATTTAGGTCCGTTACGGAATGGTCAGACAATTGGCAGAGTTTCATTTGAGCAAGTGTGATGCATTGTGGTTTGGGGGGGGGGGGGGGGGGTTGAATATTAGGGGAAAGTATGTAGTAAATGGCAAGACCCTTAACAGCATTGATGTAAAGAGGGATCTTGGAGTCTAAGTCCACAGCTCTTGAAAGTGGCAACACCAGTAGTATATGGTGTGCTTGCCATCATCAGTCTTGAGAATGAGTCATGTTGCAGCTTTATTAATCTTTGGTTGGACCACATTTGGGGTATTGTGTGAAGTTATGGTTGCCCAATTACAGGAAGTATGTGGAGGCTTTGGAAAGGGTCAGAAGAGGTTTATCAAAAGGCTGTCTGAATTAGAAGATATTAGCTATAAAGAGAGGTTGGGCAAATGTGGATTATTTTCTCTAGAATGTTGGAGGTAGAGGCATAGACAGTGATATAGAAGCAAGTAATATTATGCGAGGCAAAGACAGGCAAGAATCAGGGTACAATTGTCAAAGACTAGAGGCATAGGTCTAAGGTCAGAGGGGAAAAGTTTAAAGGAAATGTGTTGCCAGGGCCCATATGATAGTGGTGTTTAAGAGTCGTTCAGATAGGCACATGGATATGCAGGGAATGGAGGGATGTGAGGAGATGAGTTTACCTTGGCATCATGTGCAGCAGAGCCATTTTGCCAAAGGGCCTGTTTCTGTGCTGCACTGTTCCATGTCCCATGTAGGCGACCTTCGGGTAAGGTCATTAGCCACACGTGCTTATTGGGGTCCTTGAGGTCAACAATTTCCATCTGATCAACAGCATTTATGATACAATACTTCAGAGTGTTTCTAGATTCATAGTAAACAGGCAACTGGATACTTATAAATTGATTTTTGTTTAAAACCCTTTTATTGGCATTTCTCAGTGGACCCTGTAGATTTTCATCTTGTGTTTAATTTACAATACATTTGCCCATAATGAGATAATTTTACATAATTTACATGACATCCATGACAAGCTCTTCCTAAACACGCCTCTCAATATGCTAAAATATGCTACCTACAAGTGTACAGAATTGCAATACGTACAAAGCACTATTTATTAGGCCTGAATTACAATACTGTTACCCTGTCCCATAACCAAGGATGGAGACTTCACAGTTAACAATTGTTCAACTTGAACAAGTGTGTCATTCTCTATATTCCTTAAAATACTACAAAAGGAACAGATGAGCCATTATCAGGCCTTAACATATTCAAGGATGTGGCCGAACAGGACAAAAATACACCAAACCATATTGGTTCGTTCAATGCCAAGCAACGAAAGACAAATGGTTTTGGCACACAACATAAACACTGCAGATGATTCTTTAATGGGTCAACAGGTACACGTTTTTCTTTAAATAAGATTGCCACTTATATTATTTGTGCACCTGTAGAGAGATAGTTTAATCATCCATTGAGAGAATTAATGCAAAGATGTTTTGATTTATTTTTTATATATGTCCTGTCATCGGATCTCTTCATTTTGAAACAATACATTAAACGAATAACCAAATCAGTAGGAACATTAATTCCATCATCCAATCAGAATCAGTTCTACGGTAGTTTAAAGTTGTCTTTAATACTACAATGTGCATATCAGTAACTTAAATGAAGCGCTATTTCAATTTACAGAAGGCGTGATGTTTTTGGAAGATAAATCCAAAGTTTGTAGTACAAATTTTCTGCCAGTTAACAGTTTTGGTGCAATCTTAAATCACTACAAATAGCTCAGTGCAATAGTTACTTACACCATGTCTGTTTATGAATGCAGAAATAGTACTAATGTACATGTTCAAACTGCCAGCTTAATGGACATTTGGGGGAACACAGCATATTAGAATGGAGTGGTGCAAAACATGCTCTCACAGATTCTAACATAGCTCATATTGTGCATAGTTGCTAAAGAAATTGTAGATGAGGAAGGATAAAACGGTTAAGCTATGTTAATCTGTTAATGGGAAGTATAACATTAGATCCACTGCCTACTCTCTGCTGGGTATTGATGTTGCTTCGGAGAATGAAATAAAAGGTCAACCAAATAGAAAATAAAAAAACCTATTAGAAATATGATTTCCTAAGACTATTAACTATTTTTTTTTTAAAGTACAGTTATGCCACAGTAATTTAAAAAGGTTCCATTCTATCGTTTCAAGGATCAAATTCAAATATGTTTATGTTTTTCTCAGAACACACCAAAAAGGCATAAGTGCATTTTCTCCACCAACCAAGGCCTGGCCTGCAAGAATGCAATCATGTATGTACAAGTACTTTCTTCATTTATTTGAAAGATATTCCCAAAGATCTTGCACACAATATTCCCACATGGCAAGCGAGAACCTTTAAACTACAAAAATGTTTCCACATTGAATTTGTAGTTGGAGAATCATTTAAAAGGGCATAAGAAAGAAACGTTCAGCCATGCATATGATTAGCACTTTTTAGGGCAACCAGCTCATCCTGAAAGCAGAACTAAATCCTGTTTAAAATTGCACAATTAGTTACTCACCGACAATTCACCAAGCTACTTGCTCACCTCCATGCACTTTGCTTTGCTTTCAACTTTGGACCAAAATTAAAAGTAAAATTGATATTGAACTTAACTCACCATACGTCCCGGGTAATTCATATGTAAAAAATGTTCACAATCTATAAAAGGGAATTATTTGCTTGTACTGCAAAATTAAATCCTCAACATAATCTTGGCTATTAACGGCCATTGTGATGAAGATTGCAATTGTGATTTTATGAAGTCTCACAACCAAAACACTAATAATAATAATGTGGCCATTAATTATGATACTAGGACAATTTCCAGTCTTCTGCATATGCAAAACATTTGAGCGTTATTTGAATACTTATTTTATGTAAATCAATTATACCATTAAACTGAATTTCTCTAAAACCGGTGCATCCTGAAGCAGGCAAGTAGACTCCAATGGTGAGTAAGGAATCAAATCTACTACTTTAAATAGTGATTTATCTTTAATATCTTGATTTAAAAGACTATATTGGCATTAGAAGTACCTAAATCCGAGCCATAACCAAAAAAAATCAATGCTTAACATTCAAAATGTACTTAGTTTACATTGTTTTTTACAACCTCCTTTTAACTGCTTAGCCATTTTATGAATCATCTGATCTCATGTGCAAATGACAGTGGAGTTCTAACTTACTCCATAGTTTATACAGTACTCAAGTACATCATGTTTGCACAATATAAACAGCAAATTCGAGAAACCTGCACAACAAATCTGCGTTTTCTATATTTCATGTACATATTTTGATATGGGTTGGTTCATCTGTGTACTTAGTGTCACTACAATAAAAACAGTAGAACTGCACTTTAAAATGTACCATGCAACTTCAAAAGAAAATTATTGAAAATATAATTTCCAAATTAAAATGAAATGGAGTTTCTAAAGTGACCAGCTTTCAATAATCATTTACATGCCATTGCATTATGGTTCAGTTAAAGAAAAGTAAATGAGTTTTTGAAAGTACGATTCTCTGGTCTATCAGTACCGAGGTAAAGTAATGTTAAAGAAACTGTTGTTTCAAAACACATCCCCAGAGATCTACTAAATGGACCAAAGTTTAACATACTGCTCAAATAAAAGCTGCATGTAGGCATTCCAGGATTTGAATCAAAATGGACAACAAAAAAATCCCACTATTTAAGCCGTTTAGTCATCAAAACTGATAGATAAATCTAACTTGGGTTAATAAAATGTTGATGTCAAACACTTAATTGGGAAGGCAACAAATTTGCATTGATTGTAATGTCATAAATGAAAGAAAGCCATGTAATATGAGGTATGTGAAAACTGAATTTAAATCAACTGCATCAGATGGCAGTTTAACATCAGAAAACCTATAAATTAAAGTTTATTAAATAATTTTATAACTCTATTGAATTTGGCATAGGACATGTTTCTTTTCCTTTAAAGACCATATTATGAAATTCAGATTAAACTATTGTGATAACTTCTGCAGCTTGAAGCTTTACCCGAATAATGTAACCAGAGCCATTTACAAGAACCAAATTTTGATAACTACACAAATGGTCAATCCATATTTTAACCACATGTGAAAAGACAATAAAAAGGCTCATCTTAGACCTGCATTGAATGTAGAAATTAGTTTTCCTTCATGATCCTCTATTTTACAGCTTAGTCACATGCAAGGATGAAACAATTGTCCTGGCAACCTGTGAACTAAAGGAAACTACTAGTAAAACAAGCTTAGCATGCAAGCATCAAAACCCATCTCACACAGCTGATTTTCAATTTGCCTCTCTCCCTCTCTGAATAGTTGTCAAGTTAAATTGAACATGTTAAAAAATAATTTTGCATTTATATGAAATGAGCTGGGATGCAGGATCAAAACAGGTGTAAAATAATTGCCTTTAATACATTCTTTAAAGTATAGATCATTTTCAACTTGACTTTAAAAAAGTAAATGGCTCCAAACACCAACGAAAAGACGGAGGTATTTCTAGTCGCTTTTCCATTAATTTTATTGAATATAAAAAATAAGGTCAACCAGTCTTTTCCTTTAGACATTGTAATGGCCTGCCCGAGCTGGAAAGAGCAGAGCAATTTTAGTTTTTCTCAGTCAACAGCTTAGTCTTTTAATCATAACCTAATTCAGCATTCTTAGTTTGAGCATTTTGCAGCAGGAAAGGAAACCGGAAATACCTTTCAGGGCACTGTACAGGGCAAACATCTGAAGGCAAGATTCAAGATTGAAAATCCAGTATCAGAATGGTAACAAGATGTTTCTTGGATTAAACCCAACCAAAAGGTTTTGCAATGTGTCAAATGGAAGCGGAAGGGATGCAGTGAAAGGGGGATGGAAGAGTAACTTTTTGATAAAAATAAAGAAAAACAAACAGCAATTACCACAGATCTCAGTTGTACAACTGCACCATTCTAAAGCCATGTTCATTATGGAGCAGGACCGAATTTGGTGCATAGGCATAGTAATGATCCAGTCTTCATAGAAAAATAAGACTTTATGACACGTATTCTGTCATAGAACACAAACTGGCTAAAAGATTAGCTAAAGCAAGTTTCTGTGATGGTCTAACTGCCTGTTTACATAATTTAAAAAGTACTAAGATCGAATCGATTCCATTTGAAATACAGATTTCCTGTGTCCAATAATGCTGTTCAGCTCCAACTGAAGGCAGCAATGTGCTTGATGTCAAAAAGCACAGTCAAATTATCCTTTCAGAAAAGTCCTCCAAACGGATAAAAGATGAACGGTACAGGATCCCAAAGAGTATACAGACGGAACTCACACTCAGTGTTGATGAATTTACATAGAGGTCCTGACTAAGACAGAAGCCCAAACCACCATTAAATGAATACGATATGATTGAAGAAAAGTCCTTTTTGGTGTTAACAACCCTCCAGCTAGGATGAAAGGATTGATCTTCACTTCAATCCGTTGATCTGCATTTTATTAACTAATTGTGAAATGACTGTGCATTATTTGCTGTATTTTTCACTCTGTACACATCATGTACATTCTGCCACAAGGTTCCCAATGCTACACAGTTGTACTTCTGGTCCCAGTGATTTGTGGTCGTGCAAATTCCACAAAGTCATCAATAAGCACTGGCCATGCTCCTGAAATACATCAAACAAATTGCACGTCATTATTTTGTATCCTTTGAAATAACCTTTTTTTAAACTTAATTTAATATCACTACTTAACAGAAACATCTACCAAAACACATATTCTAAGTATAATGATTTGCGCATTGATCAGGAGATAGGAGAATGCATCGAGAAAGTAGTTATTTAAACCAGTCTTTAAAAAAAGCACTCTCAATCACATTCTGCACAAGTTACATTCAGGGCACAACTCAACGCATTGCACCCCAGTTAAGCAGCCCTCCACCACTGCGTAAAACAACAGTCTTGTTTTCCCAAATTACTTCTCATCTCAAGATAAATGCAGGTCACTTTCCGGCGGCTCCGTTCAAAATTTGGTAGGAAACTATTCCAATAAACCAGATTGGTTTCTGTTAAATAGAAGAGCAACAATGCCATTGAATCCAGTATGGCCTTGAAGGATTAAACCGATACAGAAAATGGATATATATTTAACTCATTATCCAACGTAATGTAAAATAATTCATTCATATGAGGCAATTGTAAAATTTGGCAACTTTATTAATAACATAAATAAAATTGAGCTTAAATTTGTGTCCTGCAATTTGCTTGAACATCTATCCATGATATTTAAATTCTGAGAATTAATCTTAATACGGGAAACGTTCTCTCAAGCAATTCAGTGCAGAAATCACGCCATGAAAACAATTGTTACAGGATTTAGTACCCCCTAACCAGCCCTCCCCCCTCACATGAGTCACAAGCACAACGTTCAAACCATCTCTAAGAAATACCACGTGTGATCTTCCCCCCCATATTGGCATACCTTCTTCATCATAATTGGACATGTCATCAGCAATCATACAGCTGAAGTCTAACAGAAGGTTCCAAGTGTCTTTAGGTATTGACCTTTTATGATGTTCCTGCAGGCAAATGAAACAGGTTTTAAGATATAGAGAAAATAGCAGTGACTTAAGGGCCTGTCCCACTCGGGTGTCATTTGCACGTCATCATCGTGATGCGCGCATGGTGCGTGGTGACGTAGGCAGTGACGCGCGGGCGCCCCAGGATTTTGGGATGTACAAAATCTTCGCGTGCCATCTGCGTGACGCACAAATTACGCCCAAGTGGGACAGCCCCTTTAATGTAATGACAAACACAATCAGCTTAAAAGTACAAAAATAAAAATATCTGCAATTTATCAAACTAATGCAATCCAAATATCTCAAAATAATAAAAATATGGAGCTCTTATAAATCCACCCAAACTAGATGGGTGCTTGGTGGTCAATGGGATACAATAGGAAAGAGGGCTTTAATTTTAGAATTTTATGTGAGAGAGCTATCACCCATTGTTGAATCCAAAATCCAAAGGTCCACAATCACACATCTTAATTAAAATTTAACATTTAAATTTATAATGACATTTAAATCAGGCTATATTTGAGTTTGCAGTTATCTGCAGTGTATGATTCTATCCAAAAAGTGTATTTGAAAAGGTTAATTTAATGAAAATAAATCAGGCAGCAATCACTAACTGGAATAAACAGACCCCAGAGATATCTAGATATCTCCATGGTGGGAAGCCCCCTTTTCCAACACCTGCTGCTGTCAGGCGAGTTCAAGAGATTCCTGAACTCAGCCAAGAAATCGGGAGGCTATTTGTAATTGAAGTCTGGAATATCATATAACAGTAGCTGAAATAAACAATCATTAAAGATAAGTTTCAATCCATTTTTAAATGTACAAAAATGTAGCTATTAGGACCAGATTGCTTTAGTGGTTAATGCACCATTAATAGTCACTTAAATCTCCTTTAAACGCATGGTTTTCCTGACATTAGTGTATTTAAACTGTGAATTTGCATCAATGAATTTAGTTTGATTCTGCTGAGGAAACTCCACACAAGACAATCTGTAAAGATGGACTAAATCAATGAGAGAATCTCAGGACTTTGTAGCTGTGAAACGTTGCCTGTGGAAATCCCAAGATTGGTAGAATAATGCATCAGGGACATGGAGAAAATGCAGTGAACAGTTATTTTTCTGTTACAAAATGCAGACCACCATTTCTGCGACTGTAAATATGATAGATACGAGTAAAGTTTCTCCATTTGCCAACCATTAACTCAGTTATGTACATTTTTCAAAATGTTTGCTTAAAACCAGAATCATAATCGCATTGCAGGACCCAACCTCCACCAGGAAATCAGAACTTAATCAGAATTTAATTCATGGTCCGGTCTTGAACAAGTCAAACTGCTTATACGAGAAGATAGACACTAAATGCTGGAGTAACTCAGCAGGACAGGTAGCATCTCTGTGGAGAAGGAACAGGTGACACTCTATAATAAGCTTTGAATCGATAAAATGAAGCATAAATAACTGGAGAGCTCTTGAAAGGGAAACTAGTGCCGTGCACAAAGACAGTGTAATTCAACTTAATGTCAAGCTATTTTCTATTTAATTGATGTGAAGATATGGTAGTTGCATCAGAGGACAGAATAATTGTAAAAATCTATACCCCCGAGAACAAAAGGGTAAAAAATAAATTTAATAAAACTGGCCTTAAATGATGACATGCAATTTTCATCAAATGCAAGATATAAAGGAACTGCAACAGGAAGGATATAGATGTGTCTAAGAATGCTAGCATTAATATAAAAATTGAGTGTAATAAATTTATAAATATTTGAGGAAGTTAAAAGTATTTTAATTCGAAAAAGGTGAAAAATTCCACATGCAGTTCCTTCCTGCACATCCAAAAAACAAAAACGTACGATCAGGTCCAGTGCGCACAAAGCAACTGCAGATGCTGGTTTACTCTGACGATGGACACAAAATGCTGGGGTAACTCAGCAGGACAGACAGCATTTCTGGAGAGAAGGAGTGGGCGGCATTTCGGGTAGAGACCCTTCGTCAGACTAAGCTGCAAAATGTGTAGGAAAGAACTGCAGATGCTGGCTTACACTGAAGATAGGCACAAAATTCTGGAGT
The DNA here is from genome assembly GCA_963514005.1 of Raja brachyura. The sequence goes on along the minus strand of OY740794.1, from coordinate 4,140,408 downwards.
AACTCAGCAGGTTAGGAAGGATCTCTGGAGAAAAGAAATAGGTGACGTTTTGGGTCGAGACTCTTCTTCAGACTCTACTGGACGATGGGTAGGCAGGGCTTAAGAAATATAAATTGTAAACAGTGAGATAACTTTGGAAAAAGAACAATTGTAAGGAGAGGATAGGTGCTAAAGGTGAGGATAGGCAATATTCTATTTGTACAGGGCAGATTTAGGACATTGTGGCCGAGCCACTTTGGCCTCGAATCTCCGTTCATCAAGCTTGAGCTCTCGCGTGAACTGGCGTAATCTGGGCCGACCAATCAACGTCGATCTGGGTGGTCAGGCAACGAGGTGCAGCAGACGGCGGAGCTAGACTTCACTTGGCCGTCAATGCTTTTGTACTAATATTAAACTGAGTATTTAAATATTAAATGAGTGTTTATCTTCCACATAGAATATAGAACAAAGAACTGCAGATGCTGGTTTACACAAAAGGACAATCTCCAGAGAATGTGGATACGCGATGTTTCAGGTCGGGGTCCCTTCATCCACCTGACCCGCTCAGTTACTCCAGCACTTTATATCCTTTTAGGACATAGAATAGCCTATTGGTGAAAACAAAATCTATAAATGCTTTCTAAGGGAAGTGAATAAATATTTTAAAAAGGAAGAATTTGAACACATTGCGCAAGGCAATTGTCATGGAGAAGCATTAATGAGCCAAATGGCCTCTGGTATCTTGATTGTAGACTGGTGGTTGGTTGCATTTAACTTCTTTAGTGTTTGCCCATAATAAAAAGTAACTTTCAAAACAAACTAATCAGAACCAGGTTGGAAGCATCAATTCTTATACTTACCAATAAAAACTTATTCCATAGATCTAAGAATTTGAATCGTCCAGCAAGTACTAAATTCCAGTAAGCAATTGCCATTTCTAAATCTGGAAAATAAAATATTAAATATATCTTCAGTAGTTACTGGAAAATGTAAATACTCAGTGAAAATTGAAAGTAATACAGTGTTGTAGCATTTTTTTTAGATTTTCCTCCAGTTTAGTATGTTTGTTGTACTTATCGTTTAACCAGAGGTGATTAAACAATTCTGCAACAGTCTAGTCTCAACATCTGATCAGCTGAAAATGCCTGCAGAAACATTAGTAAGTTTAAAACTAATTAAGGTGGTGAACAGGTATTTTTTAACGCTATAGTTGATTAAACCCATATATCTGGAGAAAAACTGTACGCGACTTAATGCCCCATTGATCTCAAAGTTATAAAGGGAGATTTTTTTTGTTAATGTTTTGCTTCCGTTAAACTAAAACAATTCTGTATAGTTAACACTTTAATGGCTACACCACCCAAACCAAGCAGGCATGGGTGAGTGAATATATACGAGCTAAGTTTCAAAATACGTCAAATGGAAATGTCAAAAAATAATACATATTAACAATTAAACTGTACATTAGCAGGAAGAGGGAAAATAGTTTCAATAATAGTAAATGCAGATACTTTTGATGCAACGTGTACTTGAAAATTCAATTTGTACTTAATCTCACTATTATGTGTCGCTTCATTAACAATTAAGAGAACCAATTTTGCTTTCCAGGTCATAGCTGTACACCAGTATATGCATGATTTGGTGAGATGGAGACCTCAGTACAAGCGTGTTTTCAATCTTTTTCACTAATTGGTGGCTTCAAGCATTGACCGATCAATTCAATGCAGGCACTTACAATTTATAAATCCTGCTAACTTTTCTACAACATATCTAAATCTTAAACTTAATAGGACATTTGAGGTGATAATTTTTATTATTTGTATCCCCAGCACCAAATTGCAAATTGTTTTGCAATTATGTACCCAGTTTAACTTAATTCATCAATCATTTTTAAAAAATGGATTACCTTCACACTTTTCTGAAATATTGCAAGTTACCATTAATCAATTTGTTAACCAAAACTTTAACCATGTCATCATACTTTGGTGCCAATAGGTACGTTACTTTGGAACATACACTTTAAAATGGATTTAGATCTTGGGCTTCATGTAATGTACAGAATATTCAGTCCTTCATAAAATGCCAGCCACATTAAGTAAAATGTTTTGGCATCTCCAATTTATTTTTCAGTTTAAAATCATTGGAACCCTATCCTAATTTGGACAATGAATTTCCACAATTTACAAAAATTGAGGAAAGGATAACCTAATAATTTACTTTAGCCACCTAAGAGGAGTTTATGAAAGCATCTGCAGCTACTGTCCTACCCTTTTACTCAAAGGACACCTTTTCCCATGCCGTTTCGCCCAGTTGGATATAATGAAAGAATGATTGCATTCTTTCAGTCTGGATGCATCAGAATATTAACATAGCACATTAGAGGTGGGTTTACAAAGTCATGTTACATAACCACTAGTATCATTGCTAATGTTAACCGATGCTGATTATAGAAGCATGTGATTTTTCTGTGAAAATGATGGAGCATTTCAATTATGGAAACACCAGCCTCGAGATTCTACGGTGAAATGAAATTTCTTAAGTTCTACTGCTGGTCAACTTTTCATCACAAAGTAAACAAAGACATACGCTACATTCAACACCCCAACAGAACACAATTTGGGCATTGGTATATCAATCATCTAACTATACAATCAAAATATGACTTTTTTGTGCTTCCAAAGTTATGTTCAGAATTTGAAATTAAAAACAAGTGCAAGCCAACAAAATACTTAACACAGAGCACTGTAAATTGTGGTTTCAAAGCACATTGTTTCGGCAACCATCGAATGGTGTTTTCTGGTCCTATATAGACCAATCAATTCCTAATGTCATGTATCAAGGACCTTTCACAAATTCAGACTAGAATATTTCAACTTTCCAATGGTGTCTCAAAAGACATTTTTGATTTTATAAATCCAGAAATATTTTAAAAATTGACCCTTAAAGAAATCTTTGATGAATGATATGCAGGCATTTAATAATACATTGGCATATGGTATCTTCCAATGCTAATTGTGCAGCTGATGGAAGAATAAACGCATGAATCAAATCTAAAGACCTTTGCAGTGCACCTATACTCATCTGAACAATTATGGCGCAAACAATCTCAACAAATTTCTAACCTGCCTTTTCTCCTTATCCAACATTTTCGCTTCCCTCTCAATTTTGTATGCAAAGATGATAAAGATTAAGAAAAATCTGCAATTAATTTAATGTCACATGGCAATTCTGTAGAGCCATGAATTATAATCACTATTTTCAAACATTTGCTAAAGTTAAGCTATGATTTATACCTTTGAAAAATTAGTTCTGCCCCTCTTGAATTCTGCTGCATGTGAAGGTCCTGCAGGTCTGCCTCCACACTCCTCCCTATTCCTCGTTATCTGGCAGCCTAGGTCTTGTTCCCAAGCTTCCTTTAGATTTTCTGTGTTGTCTGCAGACATGGAGATAAATAGGGCGCAGATATATTTGGGGAGGTTTTGCAGAGTGCGGGCAATTAGTTCAGATGGGTCGATTTGCACTGCCGTTGAGTATCACATGACAACAGAAGTCGTGAAATAGCTGAATAAGATATTGGAATATCACATTTGTGCTGTCTATTTCCAAACGTGCCTCATGACAGTTTCTGAATTGACTCCGTTACTACTTCTGTATGCTTACCATTATGTCAGCATGGATAAAGGATAAAATGGTACTTCATTAAAAATGCTGTTGAAGGAACTCAAGGTATTTACAGTTTTTTGACAGCCTTCTTTTAGAAACCAGAAGTGAGTTCACCAGGGATTTCTATCCTAATCAATTTAAAAGAAAGGTCATCTTCTAAATGTGTCCAAGACTAAAATCTGTATATAACTTCCGGCATGCCAAACTGCTGTAATACTCAGTTGGGCGGAACCTGGTATTTCAATGCCAATGCATATTTTTCAAGAACTATTTTCAAAGAACAAAGTCCTGCATAAAGATGATTGGGAGGGGTGGGGCAGAAATGGGTTGTCGCAATGATCTGTAAATATATTAATCCATGCTGCTTTAAACTTTGATCTTTACTCCTTAAAATGTACTGTAATCTTTGTAAAATTACATAAAAATCACATCTAAAGTGGCAACTAAACTGTTGTCAGTGTTTTGGAGAAATTTAAGCTTACATACAAGCATACTTGTTCTACCATAGAACAAAATACCACAAATTTGATTCTTTTAAATAACCGCTTAACCAAATTGTAAATCGTGCCCCAGACAATGGAAGAAAAACAAACGAAACAGTAACTTATCTCAATTTACTTTCCGATACTGCTATATGTAGGGTAATCATAATTACCAAAACACTGGAACTAATTTATGTGATTGCCACATATAATCACGAGTGGTTAGATCCCAGTACATGTCATGTTAGTATCATGTTCCTGGTCATGGTTATCAAGCAGGCTCTGCTTAAATACAATACGTCAATTAATTATGCGGTTCCAACATTGCATCAGGAATTCTGTATTCTTTTGCACCGCACTACATTTTTTCTTTGCATTCTATCCCCAAAGAGGCTGCATTATTGAGAGTATTTTTTGGAAGGTCAGCAGTTCTTTTAGATTGCACTTACCTAAGCCCTTCTGGCCTGGGTTCTTTGCAAAGTTGAACGTGAACTGGTAAAAATCCTTGAACTTTGCTTGATCTTTTAATTCTAATTCCAATTTAGGCAGCAGAATCTTCAGTTTTTCTATGCTGTCACACCTTAATCAATAAGAGAAACTTCTCTTCAACATAATATATCATAACATTCAATGTTCTCCTTTCTCACTATCATATTAAAATTCTCCCATTCACTCTTCAACACAGAAAATTAATATCTTCATTAGGCTACGATAAAGACCTAATTGAAAATATACTTTTAATTTGTTAATGTAACATGAAAAAAAATCTCAAGAACTGTCTAAACATTTAGGCTTTTCATGTGTTAAAAGAATAAATAGCACCACATCCAAAATGTCACCATATTTTGGTGAAAGACGCAAACAATTCAAATTCAAATTCTAGAATAATGCAAGATCCCAGGAACCTTTGTTCAGACTGTCAGAGTCCACCTTAAAATTCCAATTGAATTATAAATTTCCCTTAGATACACACAAAAGCTGGAGTAACTCAGCAGGACAGGCAGCATCACTGGAGAGAAGGAATGGGTGACGTTTCGGGTCGAGACCCTTCTTTTGATTTTGTGTTTCCTGAAGTGACCACGAGGTTTAACTTTAAGCAATTTAAATTCTTTCCACCATTAGAGACAAAAGAGGCAGAGAGAGAAAAGACAACAGATAAAAGGGAAAGCAAAGTGCTACTCTGTTCTTTATCCTTAATTTGAAATGGTGCCCAATGTATCTGTTACGTGTGCAGGCTTTAATAAACAAATCGAACATTTATCTTGAATGTATATAGTCAGACATCTACAAATATTAGTTAATAATCTATCACCTGGATCAAAATCCATATTTTTGATCAATCAATCAAATTTGTCTGCAAAACAATCTGAAGATCACATTTGGACCATACTTGCTTTTCCTGGCAGGTAATTCACTTGAAAAATTCTACAATACAGAAGTGAAGAACATAAACTGGTAAAATAGAAGATTTTGCAACATCTCAAACCTGCTCAACAATTCAATACAGTCATGCCAGCTTCTCAGTCCTAAATGGCCATGCTTTTATCCTGAGACTAGGTCTTTTCATTTTAGATTTTCAACGCAGATGAGAGAGCCATTCACCCTCTACTCTGCCATACATCTCAAGAATTTTGCACACCTTAATGGGATCACTTCTCGTACAAGTAGATTACAAGTAGCTAATGGCAATCTGCACCTCCAAGGAATGCAACTTGAACGATGTTCCATTTAGTGTTAAAAGAGTTTACTTTATTGACGCTAAAGTCAATACATGAGAATATAACATTCATACACTTTAAGGAACCACAAATGCTGTTTTCAATGTCCATTTTCAAATTGTGTAGGAAGGAACTGCAGATGCTGGTTTAAACCGAAGATAGACACAAAAAAAACTGGAGTAACTCAGCATCTCTGGAGAGAAGGAATGGGTGATATTTCAGGTCGTGACCTTTCTTCAGACTGGTTATGGATAAGGGAAACAAAAGATGTAGACATTTTCACCCAATAACTGCCTGAACCTACCTGCTCTCGCGGTTGCTAAACATTTTAATTCTCCTTTCATTCCCACACAGATCATTGAGTCCTAGGTCTCCTCCATTGTCAGAGTGAGGCCAAACGCAAATTGGAGGAACAGCATCTCATATTTTGCTTGGGCAGCTTACAGCCCAGTGGTATGAATATTGATTTTTTTAAGCACATAATCCCAGCATTCCCTCTCTCTCTCTATCCCTCCCCCACCCAAGTCTCACCAGCTTCTTGCTTTCACCTAACGAACAGCTACAATGGCCTGTTTCCTTTATCATTGTTACTTTTTTGCATATCTTTCATTCGTTGTTCTTTATCTCTCTACATCTTCTATATCTCTTGTTTCTCTTATCCATAACCAGACTGAAAAAGGGTCTTGACCCGAAACATCACCAATTCCTTCTCTCCAGAGATGCTGCCTGTTTTTGCTCCAGCTTTTTGTGTCTATCTTCCATTTTCAAATTGTCAAGGATCACTCCATGAATCTTCCTTTCCCAAAGTTTCTACAAATCTTTACATGCACACAATAACAACAACAAAACTCAGTTATAAGTATCCATAATTTCTATTTTGTTAATGCAATAAACGCCCCCAGTGCTAAGTGTTAGCTGGCGACCATTGCTGATTAACTGTCATTAAAATAAGACCACGCCTGGGCATTTAAATGTTATTGGTGTTATTTCCACGGCCATATCAGTTAAAGTGAGGAAAATAAACCACAGCTCCCAGTGTTATTCAGCCTTTCCATTAAATAACAAATGATTTGCACTTCATGCCCATTTAGCCACCTTCATTTCATTTCCCATCTTTAAATAACAAGAATCTTGGTCTTGAAAGTGCTACTTTTCCCTCCATCAAGAGCTTTTGGAAAAAGTTTAACATTCTATTATCCTTAGTGCCTCCTTATTTTGCTTTTGAATGGCCTAGCTCTAATTTTAAGATATAACCCATAGCTCTAAATTACAAACCAGAGAAATTACATTTTTAAACACTTTGATGAGATCATCTCTTACTCCTTTCTATTGATGGAAGTATGGACTCTCGGAGCCATTAAGCTTGTCAGTATATTATAGCCATGTCTAACATTTTTAATATTTTAGTTTTAGCTCTCTGCCTGTACTTTTGTAGATGGGATTTGATACGGAGTAGGGGTGTGTTTTTTTGGTAGCTGACTCTCGCGCTGACTCGCAGATTAGAAGTTTTAGTTTTGTGTCGGAGTACGAGGGGGAATAGTTTTCTACCATGATCACGACACACATATTACGAGACGACATACCTTTATGAGAAGAAGCTTATGTGATTTATATGATGTGAATGGAACTGCGATTAAGAACAGAAAGTTATTAGGTTTTTTTTGTATTATTTCAATAAACGACTAATTAATCAAGAAACGACGTCTGGAAGAATCATCTTTGCTGTCTTATGTGTGTCATGTGTGCGTTAGGCTATACCTCCAAATCATCTCCGATTATTAATGGCTATCGAAATTGGATTTTGAGAACGTTGTAAAAACCTCCATTATATTTAAGAAACCTTTCCTTACACTTTTACACTTGGCTCAGTAAATTTGCACAGCCGCCATGACAAAACTAATATATCCTGCGAGGCAGAGTGCTCAAAACCGAGTGAAGTACTCAGATCGCATCTGATAAAAGTCATTTGCAAATGAAAATGTCATACCTCTTGTATACCATTCCTATTCAAATAAATAGCAATACATATATTTTTTAATACTTTTAATATCTGTCTATTGATTCAAAATGTTCATGAAAAGTGTCCAAATAGATTTGCTTCCCTGCAAAGCCCTGTTTCTCGTAACTTAAGGAATAATCTTCATTTATCTTGGTAGTATCCAAAAGAGATTAGTTGCTCCAGTTAAATTCTACGTAGTCAGTGCCATACTGTGCAAACAGTTCCTTTGGCCCACCTTGTCCATGCCAACCAAGTTTGCATACTGGGCTGGTCCCATTTGTCTGCATTTGGACTAAGGCCCTCTAAACCCTTCCTATTCATCTATCTGTCCAAATGTCTTTGAAAAGTCACAATTCCATCCCCTTCGACAGCTTCTTCTGGCAGCTCACTCTAGATAAAGACGACTCTCAGAAGGAAATAGCTGTCCCCAAGGTCCCTTTTAAATCTCTCCTCTCTCACTTTAAGCTGGTGCCCTCTTGTTTTTGAGTCATTTCTACTGTGAAAAAGACATGTTCATGTTCTTGTACACCTCACCTAGGTCATTCCTCGCCTCCTACTGTCCAAAGAAGAACTCCATCCTATCTAAACTCTCTCTATAATTCTAGCATGCAAGCTCAGGTCACATCCTAGTGAATTGCTTTTGCGCCCTTTCCAAATTAATGGCATCCTTCACATAGCTGGTGATCCAGATCTGCATGCAACACCCCAAGTGTGGTCTTATCAATGACGTACAGCTGCATCATGATGTTTGATCTTTTGTACTCAATACCCATCCCAATGAAGGCAAGTGTGCCAAGCATATTCTTGCTATACTGTCCACCTGACTTAGGGAATCACGTAGCTGCACTCCCAGATTTCTCTGTTCTGTTACCCTCCCCAGAGCTCGACTATTTATTGTTCAAGTCCTGGCCTGGTTTGACAACCAAAATGTAATATCCCACAATTGTTAGAGTTAAATTCCATTGTCCATTCCTTGGCTCATCTTCCCAATTGATCTAGATCGCAGACCCCCCACCCCCCTCCCATCCTTTGACTCCTTCCTCTAAGTCAATTTTGAATCGAGTTAGCGAGTTCACTCTGGATTCCATTTGATCTAATCTTTCAAACCAGCCTACCGTGCAAGAAAAAGAGTGCTGGAGTAACTCAGCAGGTCAGGCAGCATTTGTGCAGGGAATGGCTAGGCGGCATTTCAGGTCTGGACTCTTCTTCATTCTTGACCTGAATCTGGCTCCACAAATGCTGCCTGACCCTCTGAGTTATTTCAGCACTATGCTTTGGTCAAGATACCAGCATCTGCAGTTCCCTGTGTCTACCTTGTTGGCCCTTGTCAAAGGCTATGCTAAAGTTAATACAGACAATGCCCACAGGCCTGCCCTCCTCAATCCCCCTCGTCAATCCCCCTGGTAATCTCTTTAACAAAGATCGGATTTGTGAGATACTATTTCCCCACACACAAAGCCATGCTGACTATCCTTCATCTGTCCGTGCCTGTCTAAATGCTGGTATATCCTGTCCCTCCGAATCCCCTACAGCAACTTTCTCACCACTGATGTCACGCTCACCAGCCTGTGGTTACATAGGTGGTTTTTACTGCCCGTCTTAAATAATGGGGCAATGTTAGCCACCCTCTAGCCTTCTGGAAATAATTATTTACCATCATTTTGACCAAACTAATAATTTGAGTTTCCTGCATTGCAGTCTGCTCTTCATTCAAGACACCAGAACAATAATACACAGTAGCCTTTATGTTTCACTTCATCACACAACAGAATGCTACCACTTTTTAATTATGGAGGACAATGTTTTATCAAAAATGACAGCAGGAACTTGATCAGTTTGGGCAAGTGGGCTGAGGAATGGTTAATGTAGATAAGTGCAAGGAGTTACATTTTTGGTAGTCAATCCTAGGCAGGGCTTACACAGTGAATACAGGGCCCTGGGGAGTGTTGCAGAGTTGTAGGAGTGTAGGTATATTGAAAGTGGCGTCACATATATTTATATAGGCTGGCCGAGAAAGCTCATCAGTCAGAATATTCAGTATAGAAGCTGAGATGTTATGTTACAGTTGTACAAGATGCTGGTGAGGCTGCATTTGGGGTATTGTGTTCAGTTTTGGTCACCCTGCTATAGCAAGGATGTTGTTAGGCTGGAAAAAGTGCACAGAAGATTTACGAGGATGTTGCCAGGGATTATGGGCCTGATCTATAAGGGTCAGAGAGGTTGGGCTGGCTGGACCATTATTCCTTGGAGCACAGAGGACTGAGGAGTAATGTTATAGAAGTGTATACGCTCATGAGGGAAATAGAAGAGGTGAATGCACAGAGTATTTTATGCAAAGTGGGAGAACCAAGAAGCAGAGAACATAGATCAGAGGGGAAAGATTTAATAGGAACCCGAGGGGCAACGTTTTTACACAGAGGTTGTTGGGTTTATGGAACTAGCTGCTAGAGGAGGTAGTTGAGGCAGGCACGATTACAACATTTAAAAGACATTTGGACAGGTACATGGATAGGAAAGGGTTAGAGGGATGTGGGCCAAATGCAGGCAGGTGGGACTGGTGTAGATAGGGCACCTTGACAGCAAGGGCTGAAGAGCCTGTTTCCGTGCAGTACGTCTGTATATCAACTACAATATCCAGTAATCAAATTTTGTTATTTTTATATATGTATGACTGCAGGCACGAAATTTCGTTCAGACCGAAAGGTCTGAATGACAATAAAGGCTATTCATTCATTCAAATGCCCAACTTCACAAACTACATATTATTGAAAGGAATGCAAAACTCTTTTCGCCCATACATGTCAACACGTTGCTCTTTCTCAGATCGGTGAAATCTTTGCATAAAAAAAAACCTTGAACACACATTGAATTGAAAATCTAGAACTTCTGCTCTCACCAGATTGATTTAAATTGCACAGAACTACACAGAATTGTAAGCAAATGATCTTATTATGGGATGCATAATATCTGAACTTTCCTTAAAACTATGGAAAGAAACTGCAGTAATTTCAATTGAATGTTAAAGAAAATTGAGCAAAATATATAAAACTGGTAGCTGATTCAATTTCACTATTTTGTAAAAGAAAATAGTTCTTAATATTTCTGGGAATAAGGGAATTATTAAACGTATGACACCTTGACCAAAATCTCTATCAAAATCCATTCCACTGCAGGCATCAATAACTTGTTTGTTGGTCTACAAACACACAATATCCTGCAAACTTTTCCATCACCACATTCTGTAGCGGGAGGATCAGACCAGGGTAGGTGATATAACAAGGGAGGATATGGAGATTAATTTCAAAATGAATTTTGAGGAGCCTGGAGCTGAGAAACAGAAGGATAGAAAATCTCTTGTTCCATCAGTATTAGAGTTAAACCAAATTAGGTTGGCTCACCAAGGCAAATACTGGTGGAAAACTATGGAGGATTATTCTGTGATCTCATTGTGGAGATAAGAGGAAGGTAAGAATGGACTACAGTTAATGACCTTAACTGAGGATGTTAGAGCAACACTGAAGAAAGGAAAACGCTAGTATTAGATAATATTCTCAGATTTCTCAATCTGCCTTTTAAAATAACACAATACAGCAAACCCTCATTTTAACGAGCCCCTCTACAATGGGTTTCGGCTATACCGGACGGACCCAACCTACCGATCTCTGCCGACACCACCCTGGCTTGCAAAGTGATTCAGTGAACCATTCTTCACCAGCTGCCTGCACCATCCAGCTGTTGTTGCGGCTCATGTTGTAGACCCTGCCGGTTGCGATTTCTTCAGGCTGCCGCCACTGACACAACACCCTCGGTCATCATGGGGCTCCCTCCCCTCTCACCAGCTGCTGCTTCTTCCTATTAACCAGCTCTGTCCACTTGGCCTCTCCCAAACCTACACCCCCCCCCTCTTCCTCCTCTTCTGACCCAGAGTCGCCAATATACTCCACCTAGGAAGATGACGGAGACTTCTGAGGAGAAATCAGAGGAGGCAACGGTGGAGGGTGCAGTAGAGTAGTCCCAGCGATGAGAGGAGGTAGAAGCAGTGAAGGGGGAGAGGGGAGGAAAGAGAAAGGGGCCAAGTGGACAAGGGCAAGGGAGAAGGAGGAGGCAGCGGCACCGACAGGATAAAAGGGAAGGGCACCCCAGTGACCAAACACGTCCTGAAGAAAGAGCTGTCCCAGGGGCTACAACGTGAGCTGTAACTGGCTACAACGTGGCTCTGTAAGTGGCAGCCTCGCCAACAGCCCGTCCCGTTCCTTCCTTCCTTCGTTATTTTTAGTCTGTTTTAATTGTATGTTTTAGTGAATCTTTAGTTTTGTATTATGTGCGGGGTGTGGGAGGGGGTTGGGGGAAACTATTTTTATCTCTTCCCTTGACGGAGATACGATATCTGTATCGTATCTCCGTCCGCACTGCGGCCTAACATCGTGGAGCTGGCAGTCCCTTTGTTAGGGATTGACATCGAGAGCTCCAACTGCAGGAGTTTCAACTACCCCGATCGCGGGAGCTTCGATCGCCGACTGCGGGAGCTTCGATTGCCCCAACCAAGGATATTTCGATCGCCCCGACCAAGGATATTTTGATCGCCCCAACCAAGGATATTTCGATCGCCCCGACCGGGGGAGAAAAGGAGGAAGAAGGTAAAAGTTATTTGCCTTTCATCACAGTGGGAAAAGTGAGGTCGCCGAAAAACAAGATGGACGTGCTGCCTGCACTGGTGATGTCTCGGAGGGAATGCAGTGACCTTGGTGTTTATGGGGACATGGCTCCATGAGGACATCCCGGAGTCTGGTGGGAGTGTGGACGGCTTTCTGACTGTTCGGGCAGACAGGGACTGTAGAGAGAGAGCGATAGCTGTCGGTACAACTCTGGTGACATCATGGTTGAGGAGCGTGTGTGTGGCCTGGACATTGAACTGAGGGCTGTGGGTCTCTGCTTGTGCTGTGTGCCCTGGGGATTCTCACATGCCGCTATGGTGGCTGTTTATGTTTAATCTTTATGTAGTATGTTGCTTTTTTGGCATGACTATGGTAAATCAAATTTCACTGTACCTCGGTACACGTGACAATAAATGACCACTGAACCATTGAACAACCGGACTGTGCAGAAGCTGGTGTAGACGGGTTGGCTGCTGGTGTAGACGGGTCGGCTGCTGGTGTAGAAGGGTTGGCTGCTGGTGTAGACGGGTTGGCTGCTGGTGTAGACGGGTTGGCTGCTGGTGTAGACGGGTCGGCTGCTGGTGTAGACGGGTCGGCTGCTGGTGTAGAGGGGTCGGCTGCTGGTGTAGAGGGGTCGGCTGCTGGTGTAGAGGGGTTGGCTGCTGGTGTAGAGGGGTTGGCTGCTGGTGTAGACGGGTTGGCTGCTGGTGTAGACGGGTTGGCTGCTGGTGTAGAGGGGTTGGCTGCTGGTGAAGAAGGGTTGGCTGCTGGTGAAGAAGCGTTGGCTGCTGGTGTAGACGCGTTGGCTGCTGGTGTAGACGGGTTGGCTGCTGGTGTAGAAGGGTTGGCTGCTGGCGAAGAAGGGTTGGCTGCTGGTGTAGAAGGGTTCGCTGCTGCAGATCTGCAGCATCAGCTCCTAGTTTTAAATTGAAAGTGCTGGAGTAACTCAACAAACTGAATCAGTCTGAAGAAGGGTCCTGACCTGAAACGTCTCATGTGTTCTCTAGAGATGCTGCCCGACTCGTTGGAGTTACTCCTGCACTTTGTGTCCTTTTATGAATTAACCAGCATCTGCAGTTCTTTGCTTCTACCACATATAATGATAATACCTTGCTTGGTTATAGTGGACAATCGGCAATAATGGACAACTTTCCCCCACCATGGTCTGCTATAATGAGGCTTTATTGTATTCACAAAATAGCTCTTGGGGCAAAATCAGGGATACTGAATGAACACAAAGTTTCAAATGCACCCCTGGGCTCAAAATTAGCGGTTGCCCGGGTGCCAATGACCACCCAAAGTGCCGCCGGGCAACCTAAAATCCGAGTCATTTTGCCCAGCTTGGCACTACAGATACTGGTTTATACCGAAGATGGACACAAAAAACTGGAGAAACTCAGCGGGTCAGGCAGCATCTCTGGAGAAAAGGAACGTCACGTTTCATGTTGGTGGCGACTGTATTGCGGGGCAAAGATACTAGGTGCGGGGTGACAAAGGGTCGGAGCGAATTATGGGCCCCGCACAGCGGCTCCACTGCCTCCTCTTTCTCCCGCATCCCGGCTTGCCACTCTGCCAACGGCACTTTCAAAACAAACCCTCCTGCACGCCGAGGCCGGGAGGAGTGAGGGAAGGGGAGGCCTCCTTCCGCCGTCTGAAACAGCTGCACCAAAGATCCTATAGCACCTTCCTGCTGGCGGGGGAGATCCCCACCGCCTCCCCTATTGGCGGCGGCACTTGGCGGTGGACAGGGGCCTCGGACATCGCCCCGCTGCCTTCCTTCCTCCCCACCTACTCTGCCCCTTCCTCTCCCTCCCCCTTACCCCTCCCTCTCCCCTCCCCTCTCCCTCTGCCCCTCCCTCCCCTTATCCTGAGACCCCTCATCTCCATCCCGGACTGATCCCCATTCCCGCCTCTATTCAGTCCTCACTAACACCCACTGCGCCCCCCTTCCCATCTATTCATCCTGGTCTGATCACCCTACCCACCTCGCATTGATTCTCCTGCCACCCCCCACCCATCCTACACAGGTCCCCCAATTCATCCTGTACTGATCCTCTTTCCCACCCATCTTGCACTACCCCCCCCCATTCATCCTGCACTGAACCCCCCCCATTCATCCCATACTGACCCACCCTCCATTTACCCTGCACCAATCCCCACCCCTGTAGTGATCCCCCATTCATCTTTTACTGATCCCCTCATTCATCCTGTACTGATTCTCCATTCATCCGATCTACATTGTACTGACCCCCCCCCATCCATCATGTACTGATCCCCCCCATTCAAGCCGAATGGGGGGGGGGGAACAGTCTGAAGGAGGGTCTCGATCCAAAACGTTGCCTATTTCCTTCGCTCCATAGATGCCGCCTCACCCCTGAGTTTCTCAAGCATTTTTGTCTACCCCATTCATCCTGTACTGATCCCCCCCATTCAACACCACTGACATCCCCCGTGCTCGCCCTTCACAATTTTACATACTCCAACCAACACGTACTAATTCACCTGCCTCATCCATCCATTCCGCACCGATTGCCTTCTCAACACCCCCGCCATCTATCCACCCTGCACTGATTCTCCTCCCCCCGACCCTATTGTGTTGGAAATGTCTTCAGAGTGAACACTGACTATGTTTGATAACGGAATGCAATCAAATGTGTTTTAATTCCTAATGTTATTATTTGTTTTAGTCCATAAAGATGGATTCATTAAATTGTGTACATGTGAAACATTAAAACCGCAGTGTTCGATTGTCACTGCTATCGTTGGCATGTTATTACAGAATTAATTTTAATGGCAAATCAATGCTCTTAATATGGAGTATCAGCACTGTAGTTATTTCATGAGCAACATTCACAACTATACATTGGATTTATCCAGGTTTTACTTCTACAGTCGATCACATACATCACAAATTTGGTCAGGAGATATTTCAGTTGAAATTTTAACGTTAATTCTGAAGTGGGAATGATGGAATCAGCATTTATCAATAATTTTTTTTAATCTGCTGCGTACAAACTGGGTATCTTCATTGCTGTTCACAACACGTACATCCAATCTGAATGTCCGGTAATGTGGTGTTTTGACACCTTTAAACATATTACCAAAAGAACATTTGCTGCAGTTATGTCCTTTGGCCATCTCTTGTCAGTTCGTGTAATGTTTAACCCGTCAGATAGGTATAGTCTGTTTTAACAGCTATTATCATAAAATGCCTTTAGAAATTTCCTTGCAACCTGTATATTTTGTTGTGGATAAATTAGGTGGGGAGCGAGAGTGTTTCTGTACCAATAGCAATAATGACCCATGCTATGGCCATGTCATGGTAATTGTCGGTCCTTCACAGAAACCATGCTTGCATCAATCTGTAGTGTGCATGGTTAAGCATATATATTACTATGGTCCAGGATTTATTTACACAGGTTGATCATACGCTAAATAATCCAACCACATTTTTGTTTGGAAGTGTAAAGGACTAATAGAAATTGCATTAATGGCAATGTGTAAATAGAGTTGAGATACTGTATTATAACTTTGTTGCATGTCATTGTGGTATATATCATGTCTTGATTGGTGAATATGTTTAGTTCGCGACTTTATTTGAAGCAGAAATAATATGCGAATGCTTCATTGAGCATAATTCCGACTGGTAACTACGCACTTCGTCCGCGCACATTATCG
Source organism: Raja brachyura (assembly GCA_963514005.1). Next base: position 4,124,234 of record OY740794.1, on the reverse strand, counting down.
CACACGTCATGGAAACCATCTTAAATGACGACCTAAACTGTCATTTGGCAACCTAAAAGCTGCCAAGGTTCCCCGGATGGCAACAGGGAAAAAATGTTAAGTGAGACCCCTGCATCCGCTCAACAGCTTTCGGTGTTGTTAAAAATGGTTGTTTTGCATAGAAACAATTTCCACATAGTTGACCAAAGCATTCATTAGAAGCAAAACAATTAAATTATTGTCTACAAGCTAATTTGATAATAACTGATTGAGGAACCATTCTTTATTCCGTTTGCCATACACAAGTAAACAAATATAAATGTGAATAAATTTATTACTGAAAATCAGTACTAAGATCTTTGCCAAATGGTTTGAACCATGGGTTCATTTTACACCAACACAATATATATTTTTTGTTGTACGGAAATGAAACCAATCAAAGGTTACAGAAGCCAGAGGAATAAAACAAAATGTTTTAGAACACACTAATATTAATGAATAACTGTTCTATTAAGTAGTAGATCCTGCTACCAGTTTATTATTAAAAACAGGATATACATATATAAGGGAATGATATCCGACTTAATATATAGCAGCTTTCCATTAAAGGAGGATACGAACTTGAGTACTATCGAGATCATAAATAAAAACATTGTTGGTGTCAAAAGACCAAACCTGGCTCGTTTCACCAAACACTACGCTCAGTCAGCTAAAGGGCCTGTCCCACTGTACAAGCTAATTCAAGAGTTCTCCCAAGTTTCCCGATTCGAACTCGGAGAATTACGGTAATAGCCGCTCATAGGTACTCTGGGTTCTCGTGGACATTTTTCGACATGTTGAAAAATCTTCACGAGTGTTCACGAGCTTACCGCGTTTCCCGAGTACCTGCCTTTAGCGTTACGAGCTGCTAAGAGACGTTCTGAGCTCTGACGTACCTGCTATGTACATTCTACATGCTTAGCACAAGTTGTTTTTTTTAACTCGGGAGAGCTCTTGAATTACCTCGTACAGTGGGACAGGCCCTTAAGGCCTGCTGGATCTCCCGGTTTAACTCTCCTTCCCATACTGACCTTTTTGGCCTAAGCCTCCTCGTATTGTGCTTGGGTAACTTGCAACCCAGCAAAATGAACAATGATTTATCCAATTTTAGGTAAGTAATCTATAAACAACCCCCCCCATCCACCCATCTGTAGCTTGCTTTGTCCCACCCCCACCTCCCTTCTAGCTTTCTCCCCGCACTACAATCAGTCTGCAGATGGGTCCCAACCCAAAACATTGCCTATCTGTTCTCCAGAGATGCTGCTTGTTCAGCTGAGTTACTCCTTTGTTTCTTTTGTAAACCAGCAACTGCAGTTCCTTGTCGTCTTGATGTTTCTGCACTGCTTAATACGTACTGTAAAATTGATTTGAGAATAGGAAATCCAAAATCTTTTTTAAATTGCACTGTAAAATTGTTATTAAACCCTATTTAAGTTCTGAATAAATCAATAGATAAATGAACTAAATTACAAATTTTCAATGCTTATATTTATACATATGTGTTATTTTACTTACCCCAAATCCGTCATACCATCTACGAATTCCTGTTTTGAGAATTCACACTGTGTGGCTGCCCGAAATTTCCATGCAATGACCAATACGCTGATGCTGGCTGGATCCAATCCTAAATCATCGCAGAACTGTTGAATGCCATCTATTCCTATTTTATTTTCATCTTGCGGATCTGAAGGTAAATGAAAATACAATCTCAGATTATGTATATTTTTCCAGAAAGGATATCTAACTAACTTGAGCCAGACGATTGAGAACGCTGGTTTTAGTTGAGCACAATCTAGGCTCTCATTTCAATGTACAAAAGTGGTACTTCAGTTCAGATGTCACTACAGATAAAGTTAAATCTACCCGTTAAAAAATACAAACGCATTAAAAAGTAGACAGCCCCCTGACACCTAGGATTCCAGTCTTTCTAAACTAATGCCTTTAAAAAGAACATGCATTTATATTATGTCTAAAACGTTACTTTGCAAGAATGTGTTTAAAAAGCAAAGTCCTTTGCCGTGCAGATTCAGAAGTTTGGTTCAAAGAAGATTCAAAGGTTTGGTTAAAAAAAAAGTAGACTTCAACGATATTCTGTCAGGATGCGGAAAGAATTCCAGAGGCTCAGATCGGTTTAGCAGAACACAAACCACCAATGGAAAAGCAATTAAAATCGGGAATGTGCATGGAACTAAAAATGGACAAGGACAGGAATCTGAGGTCTTATTAATGATGACGGTTACTGCAATAAATAGCTCATCATCTTACTGCCACGCAAAACAGTTACAGCATTTGCATCATTTTAGTTAATTCATTTCAAACAATATATTCCTTGTAACTTTAAAATGTTAGGCATACAACATTAGAGCAAGTTCTTTATTTCTAGTTGAGAGTTTTTTCACACCTCCATGTACTTTGGTAAAATGATCACTAGATTAAAAAGAGAAGTGCACAATGGAGATTATTCTAATTTTCACAATACTATACACAATATACAATTACTTTCAGTAGACAATCGTCTTAAAATATAGGAAGGCATATTTCACATTAAATGAAGTTAAATTGCCTGTTCTAAACTACTTTGAGAAACTACCTACCACAGCAGTTAAATATAACAGACTTAATTTATTAATTAATTAATCTTATAGTATTCAAGTGCAGTGTAGTAAAACTCAGGAAAAATAGAATAAATGTTGTGATTGAAAACGCTGTATTGATGCTCCAAAAAGTAAAGGAAGATCTTGATAGAATTTCTGATTTCAAATATTGTAGACACACTCCTGTATCTTTTTGGATCGTGTGAATATGATGGAGCCAAAACTGCAAAGACACTAGTCTCCATTTCCAGCACATGTCAAGTAATAATGTATACATTTGTCAGTTTGAACACATTGAAGTTGTTTAATTGCTTTTCCTGTGCAGCTATACACTCCTGATTCCCTGTAGTACGTTTAACTATAACTCGGAATATATTCCCCCTCTTTCTTGCCATGTGATATCTATTGATTTCTATTGTTCAGTGTCACGTGCAATGCATGCATCTTTGCAATAAATCTTCAACTTAAATGTTTGAATATTATGCTCATCAGTTCTTCGCACCCTATGCAATTCTATATGAACACTAGAATAATAACAATAATTTTGTAAAAAGTAAAAATATTAATCGTCGTTTCAACATTGATCCCATTTGCTCAATGCATACTTTCAAGCACCATTTCCTATGAACGATATTCGAACTGCACAGAAAACTAAACCGAATAGAAAGCTGGTCTGAATCAACACTTGACAAGTTTCAATCGTAGACTGCAGATCAAACTCTAAATGCTGTCCTCCGCTCCCAAAACCCTCTATTATAAAGTTCCACTGGTATGGAAGTTCTCTCTTATCTTACTATATTAGTCTACTCTGGTATCTGTGATTTCACACCGCTGCTTTGAAGAATGTCGCGCATGCGTGCTGGCGGGGTCTTCACGTAATCCCTCATTGTAACTCCTCATAAAATAAAGATCAAACTTCAAACTGGTAAGTTCTCATTTAATCTTACAATTTCTAACTTCAAGTAAACCCTGCATCCTCCCTCTCCATCCCGCCCCCACCCAAATCCAGCCTTGTTTTCTTTATCATTACTTTTTGCATATCTTTCATTCATTTGTTCTATATCTCTCTCTACATCACTATCTATATCTCTCGTTTCCCTCTCCCGAGTAGTCTGAAGGGTCTCAACCTGAAACGTCACCCATTCTTCTCTCGAGATGCTGCCTGTCCCACTGTTACTCCAGCATTGTGTCTCTTCGATTGAAACCAGCATCTGCACTTCATTCCGACACATTTCGTCTGCAGTTCTGTTTCTACATTCCCTGTTTTCCAAATTAGCTGGTATTTGCAAACTAGCCTTTTATAAATCATGTACTTGGATATCCCGATCCATATACATATCAGGATTGAAATCGCTCACATATACATACGTACATATATATACACACACATATACATATATATATACATATACATATACATATATACACTTATACATACACATACACACATATACATACACATATACACACACACACACGCATACACACACACGCATACATACACACACATACATATATATACACACACATATATACACATATACATACACATATATACACACATACATATATATACACATACATATATATACACACATATATATACATACATATATACACATATATATATACACACATACATATACCTATACATATAATATATATATGTATTTAATTTTCCTGCCAGAATGAACAATTTCATACTTTGCTTGTAAAGGGCCTGTCCTAATTAGGCGATTTTTTAGGCGACTGTCATAGTCGTAGCAGGTCGCCGAAAAACCTGCGACTGGACCCCCCCCCCCCCCCACGACAATGTCTATGACAACCTACCGACAACCGGCGACCCATTAGGACGTCCACCTATGACCACACCTACGACAACACAGGTGACAACCTACAACAGCCAAAGTCAACCTACCTTTCCCCCCTTGACAAGCTACAATCTTGTCAGCGACAACTGAAGACAATTCAGTCGCCGGTACCTGTAGCTGGTTGATGTAGGTAGTCGCTAATGGAATTCACTGAAGTCAGCACCGGCGACAACCTACGCCACTTGGCAACAACCTACGACAGCACCTACGTCAGGAGAAGTCAAGCTACGCTCATTGGCGTCAACCCACTGTCTCTGAATGTCGCCAAAATATTTTGAACATGTAGAAAATCCAGTGGCGACCTGAAAGACTATACGGCTCTTTGGGCGACTGGCGACACCCTGGCGACCGTGTGGCGACAGCGTAGTCGCCTAAAAAATCGCCTAAGTGGGACAGGCCCTTTACACTCAAATTGCTAGTACATTGTTCAATCGCTTATAAATAAGATCCATGAACAAATAAAGTAACTTCAATAAGTTGAGAGTTTGGCAAAAGAGATTGTGTAAGCACATTGAGCAAAGCTCACATCCCTCTTCAACAGTAGTTTCATTACACTGCATACATTTTGAGCAGAATTTGTTATGTGGTAGGTACTCACCTTTTCAGATTTGCTGTTTATGAACTTGCTTATAGAAGTTGTAGAACTTATAGAAATAGCACACTCTACAGGGCACAATCTTGTACAATATAATGACAACATATAAGTAGACCAGAACAAGGATGTCCCAGGAAATGGCTGAAAGAAAGCCATGCCCCAAATTTAACCATGTCATACGTACCAAGGACAGCAAATGCTTCCAAATTACTCTGACATTTGGAAAACATGGTCAAACTAAAAAAACTTTATGAATCTTAAAAATTAAAATGTTAGAATTAAAATAATCCAACCACAATACATTAAAGTTTAATTCATTTTCTTGCAGCAATGTATCAGGGCTCGAAATTAACGGTTGCCCGGGTGCCATTGACCACCTAAAGTGCCGCCGGCACTGCTGATACTGGTTTATACCAAAGATAGACACAAAAAACTGGAGTGACTCAGCTGGTCAGGCAGCATCTCTGGAGAAAAGGAATGTGATGTTTCGTGTCGGAGGCGGCAGTATTGCGGGGCAAAGATACTAGGTTTGGGGTGACGAAAGGTCGGAGCGAATGACGGGCCCCACACAGCAGCAGCGGCTCCATCTCCTCCCGCACGCCGCCCGCCCTGATAGCGGCCGCAGCTTGCAAATCCGCTAAAGGCGCTTTCAAAACAAACCCTCCCGCACGCCGAGACCGGGAGGAGGGAGTGAGGGTGAGGCCTTCTTCCGCCGTCTGAACCAGCTGAACCAAAGATCCTACATCTATAGGATCTTTGAGCTGCATCGCTCGGCTCCGCACCTTGCTGTTGGCTGCCGGAGGAGGGGAGGCAGTGGCGAGGAGGTCCCAATCGCCTCCCCCTTTGGGGGCGGCACTTGGTGCTGGGCAGGGACAGCCAAGGCAGCGGGACAATGTTGTCCGAGGAGCGCTGACCTTCCTTCCTCTCCACCCCCTCTCTCTCTCTCTCGTACACCCCCCCCCTTTTATCCTGGGACCCCTCCTCCATCCCGCACTGATCCCCATTCCGCCTTCTATTCAGTCCTCACTGACGTCCCCTGTGCTCCCCTCCCCATCTACCCCCTAATCTATTCATCCTGTGTTGATCACCCTATCCACCTCGCATTGATTCTCCTGCCACCCCCCCCCCCCCCCATCCATCCTACACTGTTCCCCCAATTCATCCTGTACTTACCCCCCTTTCCCATCCATCCTGCACTTCTCCATTCATCCCGTACTGATTTCCCCCATTCATTCTGTACTGATCCCCCACATTCATCCGGTACTGATCCCACCCATTCATCCTGTACTGATCCCACCCGTTCATCCTGCACAGACCCTCCGATACACACTGTCTCCCCCCCTCCCCCCCCCCCCAATTCATCCCAGAATGGGGGGATCAGTCTGAAGAAGGGTCTCGACCCAAAACGTTGCCTATTTCCTTCACTCCATAGATACTGCCTCACCCGCTGAGTTTCTCCAGCATTTTTATCTACCCACATTGATCCTGTACTGAGCCTCCCATTCATCCTGTATTGATCCCCCCCCCCCCATCCATCCCGTACTGATCCCCCCATTCAACACCACTGACATCCCCCGTGCTCTCCCCTCACAATTTTACATACTCCAACCAACACGTACTAAATCACCTGCCTCAATCCATCCATACAGCACCGAATGCCTTCTCAACCCCCCCCCCACCATCTATCCACCCGCACTGATTCACACCCCCCGACCCTATTGTGCTGGAAATGTCTTCAGAGAAACATCGACTATGTTTGATAACGGAATACAATCATATGTGTTTTAGTTCCCAATGTTATTTATTTGACGGATTAATTAAATTGTGAACTCGTGAAACATTAAAACCGCAGTGTTCGTTTGTCACTGCTACCGTTGACGCGTTATTACAGAATTCATTTTAACGGCAAATCAGTGCTCTTAATATGGAGTATCAGTACTGTAGTTATTTAATAAGCAACATTCCCAACTGTATGTTGGATTTATCCAGGTTTTACTTCTACAGTCGGTCACATACATCATAAATTTGTTCAGGAGATATTTCAGTTGAAATTTTAACGTTAATTCTGAAGTGGGAATGATGGAAACAGATTTACCAATTATTTTTTTTTAATCTGGTGCGTTCAAACTGGTTATCTTCATTGCTGTTCACAACACGTACATCTAATCTGAAATTAGCGGTTGCCCGGGTGCCAATGACCACCTAACGTGCCGCTGGGCAACCTAAATGCAGAGTCATTTTGCCTGGCTTGGCACTACAGATACTGGTTTATACCGAAGATAGACACAAAAAACTGGAATAACAGTGGGTCAGGCAGCATCTCTGGAGGAAAGGAACGTGATGTTTCGTGTCGATGGCGGGAACAGCTGTAGTGCGGGTCAAAGATACTAGGGTGACGGAGAATCGGAGCAAATGACGTGCCCCGCACAGCAGCAACGACAGTGGCCCCCTCCTCCTCCCGCACCCCGCCCATCCTGATAGCAGCCGTTGAGTGCCACTCAGCCAACGGCACTTTCAAAACAAACCCTCCCGCACGCCGAGGCCGGGAGGACGGAAGGAGGGAAGGAGCGAGCGAGTGGGCGGGAGGCCCCCTTCCGCCGTCTGAAGCGTCTGCACCGCTCGGCCCCACACCTTCCTGTTGGCTGGCGGAGGAGGGGAGGCGATGGCGGTGGACAGGTTCGGCCTAGGCAGCGGGGCAATGATGCCGGTGTTGTCTGAGGAGCGATGACCTTCCTTCCTCCCCATCTCCTCTGTCTCTCTCCCTCTCCCTGTCTGTCCCTCTCCCTCTGTCTGTCCCTCTCCCTCTGTCTCTGTCTGTCCCTCCGTCTCTCTCTCCTCCTCCATCCCTCTCTCCCCCTCCGTCTCTCTCTCTCTCTCCCGCCCCAGCCTTTATCCTGGGACCCCTCCTCTCAATCCCACGCTGATCCTCTATTCAGTCCTCACTGACATCCCCTCCCCATCAACTCCGCCTCTCACCTATTCATCCTGTACTGATCTCCCTATCCACCTCACATTGATTCTCCTTCCAGCCCACATCCATCCAGAACTGCATTCCCCATTCATCCTGCATTGCTCCCACCCATCCATCCTGTACTGACACCCCCATTTATCCCATACTGATCCCCCTTCCATTTACCGATCCCCCCCATTCATCCTGTACAGACCCTCCGATCCACACTGTACTGACCTCCCCCATTCATCCTGTACCGATCCCCTCCATTCAAGAAGAATGGGGGGGGGGGGGGGGATCAGTCTGAAGAAGGGTCTCAATCCAAAACGTTGCCTATTTTCTTCGCTCCATAGTTGCTGCTTCACCTGCTGAGTTTCTCCAGCGTTTTTGTCTACCCCATTCAACCTGTACTGATCCCCCCCCATCCACCCTGCACTAATTCCCCCTGTCCATCCCGCACTAATTCCCCCATTCAACCCCACTGACATCTCCCGTGCTCTCCCCTCACAATTTTACCTACTCCAACCAACACGCATTAATTCCCCAGCCTCAATCCATCCATTCCGCACCGATTGCCTTCTCAACCACCCCCCAAAAATGTGTTTTAATTCCCAATGTTATTATTTGTTTTTAATCCATAAAGATGGATTCATTTTACCGGCAAATCAATGCACTTAATTCACAACTATACGTTGGATTTATCCTCATTTTACTTTTACAGTCGGTCATATACATCACAAATTTGGTTAGGAGATATTTCAGTTAAAATTTTAACATTAATTCTGAATTGGGAATGATCAGTTTTTTTTAAATCAGGTGCGCACAAACTGGGTATCTTCATTGCTGTTCACAACACATACATCTAATCTGAATGTCCGGTAATGTGGCGTTTTGACACTTTTAAACATATTACCAAAAGAACATTTGCCGCAGTTATGTCCTTTGACCATCTCTTGTCAGTTAGTGTGATGTTTAACCTATCAGATGGGTATAGTCATATACCCAACAGCTATTATCATAAAATGTTTTTTGAAATTTCCTTGCAACCTGTATATTTTGTTGGGGATAAATTATGTGGGAAGCGAGAGTGTTTCTGTACCAATAGCAATAACGACCCATGCTATGGTCATGTCATGGTTATTTTCAGTCCTTCATAGAAAATATGCTTGCATCAATCTGTAGTGTGCATGGTTAAGCATATATGTTACCATGGTCCAGGATTTATTTACACAGGTTGATAATACGCTGAATAATCCAACCACATTTGTTTGGAAGTGGAAAGAACTAATAGAAATTGCAACAAGTGAAAAGAGTTGAGTATTATTTTGCTGCATGTCATTGTGGTATATATCATGTCTAGATTCGTGAATATGTTTAGTTCGTGACTTATTTGAAGCAGAAATAATATGTGAATGCTTCATTGAGCATAATTCCGACTGGTAACTACGCACTTCGTCCGAGCACATTATCGCACGCATCATGCAAACTGTCTTAAACGACCACCTAAACTGTCATTTGGCAACCTAAAAAGCTGCCAAGGTTGCTCGGCTGGCAACAGGGAAAAAAAGTTAAGTGAGATCCCTGTGTATGCTAATAAAAATGAATGCATTTGCAGTTGCAGGGCTTTATCTAAACAAGCACAAGCTCGGCTAGTATACACAACCGACAGTACATAGATAGGATAGATGGGCCAAACGCAGGCAGGTGGGAGTAGTGTAGATGGGACATGTTGGCCGGTGTGGGCAAGGTGGGTCAAAGGGCCTGTTTCCATGCTGTATGGCTACATATATAACAGCTTAAAAAAAAAAGAAATTCTGGCGTATAGCGAGGAAAATACTACCAGAGATTTCGCTTTTACATTCACGGATTTACTCCTCTTTACATTTAGACATTTTTATGTACACATTTTTAAATAAAATCCTCCCCCCACCCCTCCACTCATTTTAAAATCGAAAACTGCACCTCACGAGCTGCTTACGTCACAATCCCACATGCTGACCAATCCCAAGCCGCTTCTCTCTTCATTTCGCAGCCTGGCTCCCCCTCCTTCCAACTACGCTCGCGCCTCCCGCAGCTGGACTCGCCCGCGCGCTCCAACTATGCTAGCGCGCCACGCTTCCCGCAGCTAGAATCGCCCGCACGCTCTCGTTCTCAAAATGCTCTGCCGATCGGGAGAACAGATAAGACGTCAGTTCCGCTGAACTCACACCTGGCGCAGCTCGCGAAGCCCCACCCACCCCTCCCGTCCTCTGCGCACTCCAGAGGGTCACAAGCAGGATCTTTGATCACAAGCCCACAGCTCCACTCTCACGCCGGCATGCTCTGCAGATCGGGAGTAGAGATAAGGCAATGGGCGGGACAAGGCCCGATCCTGGGGAGGTGAAGAGGGGGAGTCGGGGGGATTGAGGGAGTAGGGAGGGAGAGGGGGGAATGGGGGAGGTGAGGGAGAGAGAGTGTGGGAATAGAGGGAGAAGATTGGGGGTGATAGGGAGTGGGGAATAGATGGGCTGCCCCATCCCGCTCCCCCTCCCTCCCTACTCTTCCCCCTCTCCCTTACCCCATCTCCTTCTCGCTCCCCACTCTTCCCCCTCACCACCCCATCTCTCTCTCCCCCCCTCTCCCCCTGTCTCTGCTACTCTCACTGTCTCTCCCCATTCTCTATCTGCCCTCACTTCTACCCCCCCTCTCTAGACACGCCTGCGAGTTGGGGGCTATGCGTCAGTGGCTAGGGAGGTTATGGGTTAAAAGGATGGAATTAATATAATATCAAGGGGGTAGTTAGTGTGGGCGTTGTTAGTGTGTGAGACGTTGCATGCCACCCCCCCCCCCCCCCCCCCCCGCAAACTCAGTGCCTGTGCATTTTTTTTTCCAGATAACAGTTTTGGTCTTTCATTCCATGGTCCACCAAAACCACGCACTCCAACTCCCACCTTTTTCCATTTTTATACCCATTATACTTTTACATTCACTAATGCACTCCTCATTACATTCACACATTTTTCCATAAAATCCTCCTCCCCCCCCGCAAAATTTCAAAATGTTACAAAGAATCAAACAGCTCTCACCCATAGAATGTTGGTCAACGTTCCATCGTGTGATGTCACAATGCCCAATGCTCACAGATGTCCAATCGGAATGGATTCATTTACATCTGCCTTTGCTCCAGCCCCAACCCCAGCCCCCCTCCCCCGCCTGATGTTCCAGCACGTTCCATTGTGTGATGTCACAATGCCATCCCTCAGATGTCCAATCCGAATAGATCTAATTTACATATGCCTTTGCACCAGCCCCAGTGCCGCGCCTCCTGCAGCTGGAATCGCCCGCGCGCTCCAAACCCCCCGTTCTCAAAATGCTCTGCCGATCGGGAGAAGGGTTCCACTGAACTCACAGCTGGCACAGCATACGAAGCCCCGCCTGTCTGCGCGCCCCTCCCGTACTCTGCGGTTAGTGTGTGTAAGGCCGCATGCCGCCCAGCACCTTCCCCCCCTAACCCCCCCCCCCCCCCGCAAACGCATGTTGGAGGAACAGACCCAACGGGTCTGCACTTGGTCTAGCATACTTTTAAAACTGCGTGTTTGTGTGTTTATGTCCGTCAGATTTGGCCTTTGATTTCATGGCTTGCCAAAACCACACACACAAACTCCGACAAATTTTCCATTTTGCTAGACATTACACTTTTACATTCACGGATCCACGCCTCATTACAATTAGACATTATTATGTACACATTTTTAAATAAAATCCTTCACCCCCCCCCCCCCCCCTTACACTCACTCAATTTGTGGCCTCCTGCTGGCCAGCCACCATCTCTTCCAAAAACGCAGCCATTTTGTTTATTTCGCTGGCTGGCGATTTTCGCTGCTGCCGCCTGGCTTATTTCACTGCCGATTGTACTTCCTTCACCCCCCCCCCCCCCCAGCCCAGCCAGGCTCTATCACACTGGCTGAAGCCAAAGATCGCCTCATCCACCGCTGCTTTTCGCCGTGCTCCGAAATACAGCGGAGGAACAGCCGATCTTTGCCGCGAGCCACCGTGACAGAGCCGGCGCGTTAACATCCTGTCAGCCAGAGGGAAGGCAGGGACAACTTCCAATCCAGCAGCAGAGTGGCTCCGTTAATGAATTCATTCCACAGTGAGTTCAGTTCGGTAACCCCCCCCCCCCACCAAGCCAAGTAAATTGACTTTTAGTGACATTAGTTCAGCGGTGAACATTTTGCCACGGCCATTCATAGAAACATAGAAAATAGGTGCAGGAGGAAGCCATTCGGCCCTTCGAGCCAGCACCGCCATTCATTGTGATCATGGCTGATCGTCCAGTCACTAACACGTGCCTGCCTTCTCCCCATATCCCTTGACTCCACTAGCCCCTAGAGCTCTATCTAACTCTCTCTTAAATCCATCCAGTGACTTGGCCTCCACTGCCTTCTGTGGCAGGGAATTCCATAAATTCACAACTCTCTGGGTGAAAATGCTTTTACTCACCTCTTAAATGACCTCCCCTTTATCCCAAGACTGTGGCCCCTGGTTCTGGACTCAAACTGTGACCAAAACTGTACACAATACTCCAGATGTGGTCTCATCAGAGCCCTATAAAACTGCAGAAGAACCTCTTTACTCCTACACTGAAATCCTCTTGTTATGAAGGCCAACATTCCTTTCTTCACTGCCCGCAAGCCAACTTTCAGCGACCGGTGTACAAAGACGCCAAGGTCTCACTGCACCTCCCCCTTACCTAACCTAACCCCATTGAGATAATAATCTGCCCCATTGTTTTTGCCGCCAAAGTGGATAACCTCACATTTCTCTATATTATACTGCATCTGCCACGCATCTGCCCACTCACTCAACCTGTCCAGGTCACCCTGCAACCTCCTAACATCCTCTTCACAGTTCACACTGCCACCCAGCTTTGTGTCATCCGCAAACTTGCTAGTGTTGCTCCTAATTCCCTCTTCCAAATCATTAATACATATGGTAAACAGTTGCGGCCCCAACACTGAGCCTTGCGGCACTCCACTTGCCACTGCCTGCCATTCTGAAAAGGACCCGTTCACTCCTACTCTTTGCTTCCGGTCTGCCAACCAATGTCAACACCCTACCCTGGACCTTTCATGTCCATCTGAGAAACTGACAGGTCGAAGTTTAAGATCTCATTTAGTACCACAACAGCATCAACCCATTTTGAGCTCAGGTTTCTGAAACATTACCCCGAACCCTGATGCTCCTGACTTGAGGAGAGTCCTATCATTTTAGTTTGAAAATTAAGGGTTGGGAATTAGTAAGTTAGTGTAACAGAAATTTGAATGGAAACCACAGAAACTTTAAAATGACTACACAGCTACAGATTATTTATACTGGTGACTAATTAATTTAGGAAATGGCTAATTGATCAAATGTATCAATGTCTTCTACTATAAGAAGAGCATCATCACAAGAGCAGTCCTAAGCAGTTAAACATAAGGAACAGCAGAGGGATAAGCAAACAAGTACATTTATATCACACTGATAGTGAAGCAGCATACAAGCCAAGTGTTGTTACAGCAAACAGAGGGGAGAAGTTGGGCACAAGAGAAACTTCGTAGAATTTTATTTGTTATGGATTTATGCTGGTTTAAATCGAAGGTAGATGCAAAATGCTGGAGTAACTCAGCGGGACAGGCAGCATCTCTGGAGAGAGGGAATGGGTGACATATCGGGTCGAGACCCTTCTTCAGACTCACTTGCTCTCCTCTATACTTGAAAAATCAAATGCAAATTCGGCGACTGCTTTTTGAGCACATCCCTTCAGTATGCAGGGGCAATGCCAAGCTTCCAGTTAATTTAGTTTTGTTTATTATGGTCATATATACCAAGATACTGTGAAAAGCTTTTGTCTGCGTGCTTTCCAGTCAAAGACATGACTATACACGATTACAGTAAATGAACAGGTAAAGGATAAAGGGTACAACATTTAGTGCAAGATAAAGTCCAATAAAAGATCTCCCAAAGGTCTCCAATGAGGTACAGTGCATTCAGAAAGTAGTCAGACACGGATCTGGGGAAGGATATAAAACAATTTCTGCAGCATTACAGGTCCCGAAGAGCACAGTGGCCTCGGTCATTCTTAAATGGATGAACTTTGGAACCACCAGGACTCTTCATAGAGCTGGCCGCCCGGCCAAACTGAGCAATCGGGGGAGAAGGGCCTTGATCAGGGAGGTGACCAAGAACCCGATGGTCATTCTGACAGAGCTCCAGAGTTCCTCTATGGAGATGGGAGAACCTTCCAGAAGGACAACTATATCTACAGCACTCCACCAATCAGGCCTTTATGTAGAGTAGCCAAACGGAAGTCACTCCTTAGTAAAAGTCACATGACAGCCCACGGAGTTTGCCAAAAGGCACCTAAAGGGCTCAGACCATGAGAAACAAGATTCTCTGGTCTGATGAAACCAAGATTGAACTCTTTGGCCTGAATGCCAAGCGTTACGTCTGAAGGAAACCAGGCACCGCTCATCACCCGGCCAATACCATACCTACGGTGAAGCATGGTGGTGGCAACATCATGCCGTGGGGATGTTTTTCAGCGGCAGGAACTGGGAGACTAGTCAGTATCGAGGGAAAGATGAACAGAGCAAATTATAGAGAGATCCTTGATGAAAACCTGCTCCAGAGCGTTCTGGACCTTAGACTGGGGCCGAGGTTCACCTTCCATCAGGACAACCACCCTAAGCACACAGCCAAGACAACACAGGAGTGACTTTGTGACAAGTCTGTGAATGTCCTTGAGTGGCCCAGCTAGAGCCCGGACTTGAACCCGATCAAATATCTCTGGAGGGACCTGAAAACAGTTGCGCATCGATGCTCACCATCCAATCTGACAGAGCTTGAGAGGATCTGCAGAGAAGAATGGGAGAAGTTACCCAAATACAGGTGTGCCAAGCTTGTAGCGTCATACCCATTATGTGTAGATTGATGATTACAAAAAATAATAATTTACTCAATTTTAGAAAAAGACTGCAATGTAACAAAATGTGGAAAAAGTGAAGGGGTCTGAATACTTTCTGATTGCACTGTAGATAGGAGGTCAGAATGTCACACTACCTATTGCAAGAACCATTCAATTTCCTAATAATAGCTGGGAAGAAACTATACCTAAATCTTGACGAATGTGTTTTCAAATTTCTGTACCTCTTGCCTGATTTGAGAAGGCAGAGGAGGGAATGACTGGGGTGAGAGGGGAGATGTTTAAGGATGTGCAGGGCAAGATTTTTTTTACACAGAGGGTGGCGAGTGCCTACAGTGCACTGTGGGAGTGGTGGTTGATGCAGATATGTTAGTGGTTTTTTTAATAGACTTTTGGATAGGCATATGGATGTGCAGGATATGGCTTACGTGCAGGTAGAAAAGTGATGGCCTTGGCATCATGCTCGCACAAATATTGTGGGCCGAAGGGCCTGTTCTTGTACTGTACTGATCAATGTTCTAACATGGCGAGATTAGTTTGCCACACTACAGGAAAGCTGCGATTCCTCTAGAGAGAAGATCTGCAACAGGGCTCTCACTTAACTTTTTTTCCGTTGCAACCCGGGCAACCTAGGCAGATTTTAGCTTGCAAAATGACAATTTAGGTCGTCATTTAAGACGACTTGCATGACGTGTGCAATAATGTGCTCGGACAAAGTGCGCAGTTACCAGTTGGAATTATGCTCAATGAAGCATTCACATATTATATAAAGTCACGAACTAAACATATTCACCAACCAAGGTATGATATATACCACAATGACATGCAGCAAAATTATAATACAGTATCTCAACTCTTTTTACACATTGCAATTAATGCAATTTCTATTATTTCTTTCCACTTCCAAACAAAAATGTGGTTGGATTATTCAGCGTATGATCAACCTGTGTCAATAAATCCTGGACCATGGTAACATATATGCTTAACGATGCACACTACAGATTGATACACGCATGTTTTCTGTGAAGGACTGAAAATGATCATGACATGGCCATAGCATGGGACGTTATTGCTATTGGTACAGAAACACTCTCGCTTCCCACATAATTTATCCACAACAAAATATACAGGTTGCAAGGAAATTTCTAAAGGCATTTTATGATAAAAGCTGTTAAAACCGACTATACCCATCTGACAGGCTAAACATTACACGAACTGACAAGAGATGGCCAAAGGACATAACTGCAACAAATGTTCTTTTGGTAATATGTTTAAAGGTGTCAAAACGCCACATTACCGGACATTCAGATTAGATGCGTTGTGAACAGCAATGAAGATACCCAGTTTGTACGCAGCAGATTAAAAATAAATTATTGATAAATGCTGTTTCGATCATTCCCACTTCAGAATTAACGTTAAAATTTCAACTGAAATACCTCCTGACCAAATTTGTGATGTATGTGACCGACTGTAGAAGTAAAACCTGGATAAATCCAACGTATAGTTGTGAATGTTGATCATTAAATAACTACAGTACTGATACTCCATATTAAGAGCATTGATTTGCCGTTAAAATGAATTCTGTAATAACGTGTCAACGGCAGCAGTGACAATCGAACACTGCGGTTTTAATGTGTCACGTGTTCACAATTTAATTAATCCATCTTTATGGATTAAAATAAATAATAACATTGGAAATTAAAACACATTTGATTGCATTCCGTTATCAAACATAGTCAATGTTCACTCTGAAGACTCTGGATTGAGGCAGGGGAATTAGTGCGTGTTGGAGTAGGTGCAATTGTGAGGGGAAAGCACGGGGGATGTCAGTGGGGTTGAATGGGGCGATCAGTATGGGATGGACGGGGGGGGGGGGGGCGGATTTGTGCAAGATGGATAGGGGGGGGGGAATCAGTACAGGTTGCATGGGGGGGGGGGATCAGTACAGAATGAATGGGTGGTTCAGTACAGGATGAATGGGGGTAGACAAAAATGCTGGAGAAACTCAGCGGGTGAGGCAGCATCTATGGAGTGAAGGAAATAGGCAACGTTTCGGGTCAAAACCTTTCTTCTGTGATCCCCCCCATTTTTCTTAAGTACAGGATGAATTGGGGGGGGGGGGGATCAGCACAGGATGAATGGGTGGGGGGGGGTCAGTACAGTGTGGATCAGAGGGTCTGTGTTGGATGAAGGGGGGGGATCAGCGCAGGATGAATGGGAAGGGGGGGATCAGCGGAGGATGAATGGGGGGTTCAGCGGAGGATGAATGGGAGGGGGTAGCGCAGGATGAATGGGTGGGTAGCGCAGGATGAAATGGGGGGGGGGTTCAGCGGAGGATGAATTGGGGGGGGGGGCTTCAGCGGAGGATGAATTGGGGAGGGTTCAGCGGAGGATGAATTGGGGGCGGGGTTCAGCGGAGGATGAATTGGGGGGGTAGCGCGCAAGATGAATGGGGGGGTAGCGCGCAAGATGAATGGGGGGGGTTCGGCGCAGGATGAATGGGGGGGGTTCGGCGCAGGATGAATGGGGGGGGTTCGGCGCAGGATGAATGGGGGGGTTCGGCGCAGGATGAATTGGGGGGGGTTCGGCGCAGGATGAATTGGGGGGGGTTCGGCGCAGGATGAATGGGGGGGGTTCGGCGCAGGATGAATTGGGGGGGGGGGGTTCGGCGCAGGATGAATTGGGGGGAGGGTTCGGCGCAGGATGAATTGGGGGGGGGGGGGGTTCGGCGCAGGATGAATTGGGGGGGGGGGGGTTCGGCGCAGGATGAATTGGGGGGGGGGTTCGGCGCAGGATGAATGGGGGGGGTTCGGCGCAGGATGAATGGGGGGGGTTCGGCGCAGGATGAATGGGGGGGGTTCGGCGCAGGATGAATGGGGGGGGTTCGGCGCAGGATGAATGGGGGGGGTTCGGCGCAGGATGAATGGGGGGGGTTCGGCGCAGGATGAATGGGGGGGTTCGGCGCAGGATGAAGGGGGGTTCGGCGCAGGATGAAGGGGGGTTCGGCGCAGGATGAAGGGGGGTTCGGCGCAGGATGAAGGGGGGTTCGGCGCAGGATGAAGGGGGGTTCGGCGCAGGATGAAGGGGGGTTCGGCGCAGGATGAAGGGGGGTTCGGCGCAGGATGAAGGGGGTTCGGCGCAGGATGAAGGGGGGTTCGGCGCAGGATGAAGGGGGTTCGGCGCAGGATGAAGGGGGGTTCGGCGCAGGATGAAGGGGGGTTCGGCGCAGGATGAAGGGGGGTTCGGCGCAGGATGAAGGGGGGTTCGGCGCAGGATGAAGGGGGGTTCGGCGCAGGATGAAGGGGGGTTCGGCGCAGGATGAAGGGGGGTTCGGCGCAGGATGAAGGGGGGTTCGGCGCAGGATGAAGGGGGGTTCGGCGCAGGATGAAGGGGGGTTCGGCGCAGGATGAAGGGGGGTTCGGCGCAGGATGAAGGGGGGTTCGGCGCAGGATGAAGGGGGGTTCGGCGCAGGATGAAGGGGGGTTCGGCGCAGGATGAAGGGGGGTTCGGCGCAGGATGAAGGGGGGTTCGGCGCAGGATGAAGGGGGGTTCGGCGCAGGATGAAGGGGGGTTCGGCGCAGGATGAAGGGGGGTTCGGCGCAGGATGAAGGGGGGTTCGGCGCAGGATGAAGGGGGGTTCGGCGCAGGATGAAGGGGGGTTCGGCGCAGGATGAAGGGGGGTTCGGCGCAGGATGAAGGGGGGTTCGGCGCAGGATGAAGGGGGGTTCGGCGCAGGATGAAGGGGGGTTCGGCGCAGGATGAAGGGGGGTTCGGCGCAGGATGAAGGGGGGTTCGGCGCAGGATGAAGGGGGGTTCGGCGCAGGATGAAGGGGGGTTCGGCGCAGGATGAAGGGGGGTTCGGCGCAGGATGAAGGGGGGTTCGGCGCAGGATGAAGGGGGGTTCGGCGCAGGATGAAGGGGGGTTCGGCGCAGGATGAAGGGGGGTTCGGCGCAGGATGAAGGGGGGTTCGGCGCAGGATGAAGGGGGGTTCGGCGCAGGATGAAGGGGGGTTCGGCGCAGGATGAAGGGGGGTTCGGCGCAGGATGAAGGGGGGTTCGGCGCAGGATGAAGGGGGGTTCGGCGCAGGATGAAGGGGGGTTCGGCGCAGGATGAAGGGGGGTTCGGCGCAGGATGAAGGGGGGTTCGGCGCAGGATGAAGGGGGGTTCGGCGCAGGATGAAGGGAGGTGTGGAAGGTAGGTCAGCACTCCTCAGACATCACCGCCCCGCTGCCTTAGCCGTCCCTGTCCACTGCCAAGTGCCTCCGCCAAAGGGGGAGGCGGTTGGGATCTCCTCGCCACCGCTCCCCTCCTCCGCCAGCCAACAGCAAGGTGTGGGGGCGAGCAGTGCAGCTGCTTCAGACGGCGGAAGGAGGCCTCCCCCTTCCTTCCTCCCAGCCTCGGCGTGCGGGAGCGTTTGTTTTGAAAGCGAATATGGTGGAGTGGCCAGTAGCGACCGCTATCAGCGCAGGCGGGGTGAGGGAGGAGGAGGTGGAGCCGCTGCCGGTGTGTGGGGCACACCATTCACTCCGACCGTCCATCACGCCACACCTACTATCTTTGCCCCGCACTACAGCTTGTTACCGCCGCCGACACGAAACGTCATGTTCCTTTTCTCCAGAGATGCTGCCTGACCCGCTGAGTTACTCTAGTTATTTGTGTCTATCTTCGGTATAAACCAGTATCTGCAGTGCCAAGCCGGGCAAAATGACTCAGCATTTAGGTCACCCGCGTGGTCATTTAGGTCAACTTTGGGTGGTCATTGGTACCAACAGCTAATTTCAAGCCCAGTGCGAAGATGTTGCCTTGATTGTAAGATTTTAGTTGTGAGAATAGATTGGATAAAGTAAGGTTTCCTTCTTTGGATCACAAAAGACTAAAAGACAACTGAGGTGTATAAACTTATGAGGAGGTCGGATAAGGTAAATGGGAAGAACAAACCTTTTATAAAAAGGTCAATAAGAATGGGTATAGATTTATCAGAATAGAGTATAGAAAGGGTATCGAATTAGATGAGGATTTTTTTCATTTAGATGGCAAGTAGTCTGAATTTCATTATTTGAAATGGAGAGGAGCAAATAAATGAGTTCGGTATTCCGACTGCGCATGCCCAGGTCAAAGGTCACTGTGCATAAACAGCCCTGGAAAGTAGTGGAGCAGTGGCCCTTCATTTCTTCTGTTTTTTCCAGTTTTGATTTTTCTAGGTAAGAAAATACTGCTTTCAAAATATGAAATAGTTGTATTTATTGTTTCTTTGTTAAAAGCTAAGATTATTTTGTGTTTTTATTGCTTAATGCTATGGCCATATTGCGCTAAATGTATTTCTAACACCTTCCGATTCCAACTCTGCAGTCAGAGGAAATAGGCCCTCAGTATCTATCTAGCACTTTATGTTAAAATCGTACACAGCTCTGTGAGATCACACCTCACTCTACTAAACTCCAGCAAGAAAAGACCCACCATAGCCATATCCCCAATCACAGTCATCACATTAGTAAATCATCATTGCACCATCTGTGGGAAGCAGGATAAAATTACACACAGTACATCTAATACTCTGAACTTTTAAGACTTCCATACCTTTGTTTCTAACTCCTTTAACAAAAAGGTCAAACAAAACATTTAATGTCATAAAAGCTATCCTTCCTAAAATATGCAAGTTTATTTTTGTTAATTATGAAAAACCACACCAAGATCTAGCTCTGTCCAAATTTGATTGGAGTGCGGTATTGAGCATACCGACAGATCGCATCACAACCTGCTTTAACGGTCAGGAATGAAGGAGACTACAGAGTGGTACGCATTGCCTGGTCCATTAAAGGTACTGAACTTCCCACCATCAATAGGATCTGGAGGAGATAGCAAAGGCCCATATCACATTCTGTTAGTTACTATTATAAGGACGAGGGTACAGGAGACTGAAAACTGCTTCTTCCCAGCAATCATAACTCTTGAACACGGCACAATGTTAACCGCCACCTCATCAATTTTGATCTTCTTTGCTCTGCATCTTTTGTTGCACAACACTTAGATTTTGCACTATAATGTTTACCGCGTATTATGAATATTAATCAAACAAAAATTCTGATCTTGTTATCTTTCGGTTTGGCGGCCATTCTATTTGCGCAAAAACGGTACGCGATAGCGCTACAATTTTTCGCCCGCTTTCTCGCCGTTCTCCTGTGCTGTGATTGCACCAAGTTTTGTTCCGATCGGTGGAAGCTGATAAGAGTTATCGAGGTTTGATAGCCTAGCCCAGCGCGGAGACGGATATGGCGCCGATGTCACAAAAATGGAAAGCGGAGACTCTGATCCCGGCGGAGGAGAGCGACCAGCGACCACTGTGAGTCCACCACCAACCTCTTCCGCTCTGGTCCCCCTCGCTGGCTCCTGCCCCCCTCCCCCGTGATACCGCACTCTCCCTCGGCTCTTTCCCCGAGCTCTCTCCCCACAGTCCGCACCCCCTGGATGAAGTCAAGGTTTCAAGATCAACGTCTGTTTATTGTCACGTGTACCAATTAAGGTACAATAGACAATATGTGCAGGAGTAGGCCATTCAATGAGTTTGTGGCCGATCATCCACAATCAGTACCCCGTTCCTGCCTTCCCCTCTTTCCCCTGACTCCACTATCCTCAAGAGCCCTATCTAGCTCTCTCTTGATGGTTTCCAGAGAACCGGCTTCCACCGCACTCTGAGGCAGAGAACTCTACACACTCACAGCTCTCTGTGTAAAATAGTGTTACCTCATCTCCGTTCTAAATGGCCTACCCTTTATTCTTCAACTATGGCCCCTGGTTCTGGACTCCCCCAACATCGGGAACATGTTTCCTGCCTTTAGTGTGTCCAAGCCCTCAATAATTTTATATTATTCAATAAGATCCCCTCTCATCCGTCTAAATTGAAGAGTGTACAAGCCCAGCCGCTCCATTCTCTCAGCATATGACAGTCCCGCCACCCTGGGAATTAATCAATGGGGCACAGGACTGGGGTTGGTGACTGGAGAGTTTCACACTCACAACTACTAAACTGCCCCCCCCCCCCCACCACCAAACTGAAATGTTAAACAACAAACTCCCTTTTAATAGCTATGTTTTTTTTTATTACAATACCAAAGGCTGTAGGTTAACATTGTGTACCAGCTTTTCATGCACAAGTGTCAATAAAGTCAATTTCAAATCTGAAGGGTTTCGGCCTGAAACGTTGCCTATTTCCTTAGCTCCATGGATGCTGCTGCACCCGCCGAGTTTCTCCAGCACTTTTGTGTACCCAAGTCAATTTCAGAGACCATCCAGGGTGAAACGATAGACTGCACGTTTCAGAGACAATGGTGTCTGATCACTGCGGGGGGGGGGGGGGGGGGGGGGGGGGGTATATGCAAACAGTTTTATTCCTTAAACTATTCCCCCTGCTTGGCATTTTTGAAATGGTTCTCATCTTCCTGATCGTGTCATTTTGCCCGGCTTGGCACTGCAGATACTGGTTTATACCGAAGATAGACACAAAAAACTGGAGTAACAGATCGTGTTTCCTAATTCATCAGGAGCATATATCCAATGAGATATAATGGGAACACACATTACGGCAGAACTACCTCTACGGTAGACAAAAGTGCTGGAGAAACTCAGCGGGTGCAGCAGCATTTATGGGGCGATGGGGATAGGCAACGTATAGGGCCAAAACCCTTCTTCAGACTGATGTGGGGTGGGGGGGGGGGGGGGGGAAGAGAGAGAGAAGAAAGGAGAAAGGAGGAGGAGGAGCCAGAGGGCTGAGGGAGAGCTGAGAGCGGAGGAGACAGCAAGGGCTACCGGAAGCTGGAGAGGTCAATGTTTATGCCGCTAGGGTGCAAACTGCCCAAGCGGAATACGAGGAACTGCTCCTCCAACGTTGCCTATTTTCATCACTCCATAGATGCTGCTGCACCTGCTGAGTTTCTCCAGCACTTTTGTCTACCTTTGATTTTCCAGCATCTGCAGTTCCTTCTTAAACACCACCTCTACTTAAGTGAGATAGAATAGAGTAAGGAATTACAGTTCGCTTACATCTATAGAACAAAATATAATTAATTAATTGCTGAACAGACCATCTAGAAACCAATATTAATGCATCGACAGCATAGCCTTCAAATCAATAGCATTTCCTGATCAACAACTCTGAATTCTTTAAAGTTTGAAAATGGAAAAAGTAGAGAGCAGGATTGCTATAGACATAATTGAGATTTCCAAAGAGCTTTCCATGGGTTGCTACATAATAGATTAACAACTGCCAGAACATATGAAGAGAAAAAAGATAGCTCAAAGCCTTCCAGATGGACAGCAGAGAGTAGTGGTCATTTAAGCAAGAGGAAAGCGAGGTTGTACTGAAATCACAGTTGCTCGCAGTATTAAAAATGTAAATTCTAGAATCATAATCACTTTGAAGATGTTTGGATGACATAATGGAGCAGATGCCAATAATAAGTAATGCAACAAAGTAAACAGATTTAATCTGTAATTAGTAAAATAATTTAATCACCGAGATCTTATGCACATCGTAATTAACAATGAAGACACACACGCAGACACACGCACGCACACAGACACGCCCGCATGATCAAATGAGCTGGATCACTTGAAAAATAATAACAAAATGGGTAACAGAATTAGGCGGATCCGAATGTATAACTTCACAAATCTATGTATCATATACAGTTTTTGTAATCACAGTACAACGGGGAGGTATAGATTTTGGAAGGAATGAAATACACACAAGGAATGAAAAGGCTTGTGCTTTTTTTAAATACTGAGGAACATGTTAGATATCCTTGAAAACATGCAAGTTTGTAATCTTGGAGATGCAGACATTTCCACTTCTGAGGGAAGAGTAGAGCGCTTAAAGGCCAGCAATAAGGCATTCAGAAAAGGGCTATCAAATACCAAGACATGGTATTTGACAGCAAAGGGAGTGGCTGCAACAAATAGTATCGAACTACTCACAGGCAAGCTAGATAAGCTTGAAGGGGAGAGAGTAAGTTGATAAGAGTTAAATATCATACGATGGGAAAAGGCCTCAGTGGAGCATGAAAAGCTGGCATGACCTGATGTGGCCAAATGTCCCCAAAACATCCTGCAGATTTTGTTTGTCATACTCGTATGGCATGAAAACCAGCCCTTTGGCCAAACTCATTCGTGCCGACCAAGCTGTCTTTTTGAGATAGTCCCATTTGCCTGTATTTGGCCCATTCACTCCAAAACTTGCCTATCCACGTACCTGTCCTAATGTATTTTAAAGATTATAATAGTGCTGGCTCAATAGCTTGCTTCATATACCCACAACCCTCAATATGAAAGATTTTCTTATCAGATCCTCTTTAAATTATTCCTCTTCTGGAACCCTGCACTTTACAAGGCATGTGACTCCCAGAATTGTTGTTTCTGATAAGACAGGCGACTGCAAAAACTCTGTCTCTGTTAAGTTTAGTACAAAGACATTTCGACAATTAGCTGGCTGCACATCAATTTATCATCCTGGATATCCGTATTCAAACGGCATCATTTACCCTATGGGGTGGGGGACTGCAACCTTCACGTGGTCCATCCTGTTTCGACGAATGCAATCAACCTGGCGTGCACAAACGGAAGATCAAACAGAACAAGTTGTCTTCCAACTTTAGGCTGTGCACACCATACGCAAGAAGAAGAATTACCCTATGTAGATAAGGAAGCCTGTTTATCAGTAGTGCATTCTGCGTTGTGTAACAGTGTTAGTCCAGTGTCTTTTGTCTCTCATCATGTTCGGTCTTCAGTCCTTTAGTTACAGTTCCATAGTTTCTTTGTTTTGTTAGTTATGATGTGTTCAGTTATTAAGTTGAGGTCTACAGATATTTTAATGCTTTGCTCGGCTGTCGTATAACCGTTGTGCTTGAATAAAAGTTTCAAAACGCTGTTACTGGACTCGCCAAATCATTGAGAATTCAGTGATCCTACACATCCCTGCCTTAACCTAGGCTCTCTAGTTTTAGACCCTGAGAAAAAGAATGCAACTATCCATCTTATCCATGCCACCTATGAATATACAGTGCCCTCCATAATGTTTGGGACAAATACCCATCATTTATTTATTTGTCTCTGTACTCCACAATTTGAGAATTGTAATAGAAAAAAAAAAATCATATGTGGTTAAAGTGCACATTGTCAGATTTTATTAGAGGGTATTTTTATACATTTTGGTTTCACCATGCAGAAATTACAGCAATGTTTATACATAGACCCCCATTTCAGGGCACCATAATGTTTGGAACACAGCAATGTAATGTAAATGAAAGTCTGCGATTCATGGACATCACCAGTTGCTGTGTGTCTTCTCTGGTGATGCTCTGCCAGGCCTGTATTGCAGCTTATGCTTGTATTGGGGGCTAGTCCCCTTCACTTTTCCCGTCAGCATATAAAAGGCATGCTCAATTGGGTTCCGATCGGGTGATTGACTTGGCCACTTAAGAATTAGCTTTGAAAAACTCCTTTGTTGCTTCAGCAGTATGTTTGTGATCATTGTCTTACTGCAGAATGAACTGCCAGCCAATGAGTTCTGAGGCAATTGTTTGTACATGAGCAAATAGGATGTGTCTATACACTTCAGAATTCATTATGCTACCGCCATCAGCAGCTGTATCATCAATGAAGATAAGTGAGCCAGTACCTTCAGCAGCCATACATGCCCAAGCCATAACACCCCCACCACCGTGTTTCACAGATGGGGTGGTCCGCTTTGGATCTTGGGCAGTTCCTTCTCTCCTCAATACTCTGCTCTTACCATCACCCTGATGTAAGTTAATCTTCATCTCATCTGTCCACAAGACCTTTTTCCAGAACTGCGGTTGCTCTTTCAAGTACTTATTGGCAAACTGTAACCTGGTCATCCTATTTTTGTGGCTAACCAGTGGTTTGCAACTTGCAGTGTAGCCTCTGTATTTCTGTTCATGAAGTCTTCTGTGGACAGTGGTCATTGACAAACCCAATTTATATTTGTATGACTGACTTCGCAAATGAAATTCCACGTATGTTGCAAAACATATTTGGTTAATAAAGTACTATTGTATTGAAGAAGGGTCTCAACCCAAAACGTCACCCATTCCTTCTCTCCAGAGATGCTGCCTGTCCCGCTGAGTTACTCCGGCATTTTGTATGATTTAAACCAGCATCTGCAGTTCGTTCCTACACATGCTCTTGAATTTAATGCATTGAAGCATAAAAACCATGTATAATTTGAGCATACATCACATTAAACTTATGCACTCTTCACATCATTCTTATGTGTAGAATTAAAATGTAATGTTCATACCTTTCATCAACTAGAAACATTTAGAAAATAATTAAAACAGTGAAATTTAAGAGATAAAACTACTCAAAATTCTTCAATAAATCATAACAAACAAGGCCTAACATTCATCCCTCATTCACCATTCATGTACTTTGCGGCAAACGTTATACTGGTCTTTATGGGACATCAATAATGACGTGTACAAATTAATGTCCAAAATGACATTTTTGCCTGTATTTTAAAAGCATTTTAGAACTCCGAAAATACAGTCAAATACTAGAACTCAAATACTAGAATACTTGGTATCCCATCCGAGAAAAACATTTCCTCGTGTTTAGGCAAGTTTTGGAGTTATAGTAGCTTATTTTTCTCCACAATGGATTTCACTGGATTACTTATTGGAAGAAAATTTGCATTAGCAATGACCTGGTAATTAATGTAAGTTTCCACGTTTCTATTCCTGCCACACTCTACAGAACACAAAAAAAAAAATTATGTTCAAGAGAAGCAAAACATTGCTGTGATTCTCACACCATTTGATGGAACAATATACAAACCTGAACATTTAAATGCAGAAAACTTTGATCTAACAAACTGAATGTTTCACATCAGTGAGGTTTATATTCAGAAAGCTATGGTCTGAAAACAATGAAGGTGGAAATTGGTATTTTTCATATGTCCTTGTCATGAAAGAAGTGATCTATTAGTAAAGTGCAAGTTGCAGTAGGATAGCCCATTCTTCACAGCATGTGTCTGGGAAGATTATGCATGAGTGTCAACTATCAATTTCAAGTTAATTATTGTTTTAAATAGTCTTACCAAATTTCAAATCAACAAGTGCGTTTGTATTTTTTCAGCGTAACAGTGAATTACATGGATGCTCAAAAAATATTAAAAGCTGTCAATGTCATTTGTCTTCATACCAAACGTGCTCAGCTATACTTTGCCATGAATATGTTGAATATATTTAAATGCTTAAATCCATTCATTGACTCATGAATCTCCATCACTAATGCCCTCTGTCCTAAACTTACCCCCAAAAACTTTCCATTTCTCTTACTAGAAAATTGAAGCGTAAGTAAATTAAGAAAGTATTATCAAGGAGTACAAAACCTAACATTGCCAAGAGATCTATCCTATTAATTGCCCAATCAGTTTGCAATGCAGCATTCCAGCAAATAAAAATGGTTCTTCCGCAGTAATTGATATTGTGCCATAATTTAATACGGTTCTATCCCCCCTCATGAAAATACCCGCAGTTTATTACTACATTCATTCCATATTAAAACCAATCACAGAATTCATTTTCCCGACTTTGTTGACATTGGGCTTAATCCATCTTCTAGATTGTTACATCTCTGCAGAGAAGGAATGGGTGATGTTTCAGGTTGAAACCCTTCCTCTCGACCCAAGACAGCACCCATTCCTTCTCTCCAGAGATGCTACCTGTCCCGCTGAGTTACTCCAGCATCTTGTGTCTATCTTTGGTGTAAACCAGCATCTGCAGATGGGAAAGGAGCATACCGAAGTGGGGAAAGGAAATGGGTGAGTAGGATGGTGGGAGAAATATGTGGTGAGAGGAGGGGGCAAACGGGAAGTGCGAGACGTTGCATTTTGGGAAGGCAAGCCAGGGCAGGATTTACACAGTGAATGGCAGGGCTCTGGGAGGGAGCAAGGAGTGCAGGTACATAGTTCCTTGAAAGTGGTGTCACAAGTAGATATGGTGGTCAAGAAAGCTTTTTGCACATTGACCTTCATCAGTTGAGTATAGAAATTAAGAGGTTATATTAGTTGTGCAAGGCATTGGCGAGGCCACATTTAGAACTTTGTGTTTAGTTTTGGTCACCCTGTTACAGGAAAGATATTGTTAAGCAGGAGAGGCTGCAAAAAAAGATTTACTAGAATGTTGCCAGGGCTCAAGGGCTTAAGCTATAGGAAGAGCTTGAGCAGACCAGGACTTTATTCCTTGGAGTGCAGGAGCATGAGGGGTGATCTTATAAAGGTGTACAAGATCATGAGAGGAATAGATAAGATAATTGCACAGTCTTTCACCCAGAGTTGGGTAATTGAGAACCAGAGGACATGCGTATAAGGTGAAGAGGTAAGATTTAATAGGAACCCGAGGGACAACTTTTCTTTTACGCAAAGGGTGGTAGGTATGTGGAACGAGCTGGAAGGAGGTAGTTGAGGTACACAACGTTTAACATTTAGACAGGTACATGGATAGGATAGATGTAGATGGGAGATAGATACAAAATGCTGGAGTAACTCAGCGGGACAGGAAAGGAGAGAAGAAATTGGTGATGTTTCTGGTCAAGACCCTCCTTCGGACTGCCAGTTTAAACCAGCTCTGCAGTTCACTATAGATCTACATAATAGATTTAGATGGCTATGGGCCAATGCAGGCAGGTGGGACTAATGTGGATAGGGCATGTTGGTCAGCATGGGCAAGTTGGGCTGAAGAGCCTGCTTCCACACTGTATGACTATGATGATGAAAATATACAATTCCAATTCAATATGCTGGTTTATGACAGCCATGCCTTTATAACTAGTGTTTCCTTGCAAGTGATTCCTCGATATGCATGGACTGCTACAAGTCCACATGGAGTCCAACAGCAGTGGGGTGTTTTGAGAGGACCCACCAATATTACACTGGGAAATCGGACATAACAATCCTACAGCAGTCAGAGGATGTTGGGCTTTCAGGTTAGGATATTTGGGTGAAAATGTTCTAATTCAACTGTTTTAGTTATTCCGCATTGTGTTTAAAAGTAATATTGTAAATCAAATAAAAATTGACAGCAGTACAGATGCTCAGCTGGTAGAGCCGCTGCCTCAGTGCCAGAGACCCGGGTTCAATCCTGATCTCGGGTGCTTTCTGTGTGGAGTTTGCACATTTTCCCTGCGATTGGTTGCCTCCCACATCGCAAAGACGTGCGGATTTGTACGTTAATTGACCTCTGCAAATTGCCCTGACTGCGTAGATGTTGAATGTGAAAATGGCAAAACATAGAACTAGTGTGAAAGGGTGATCGATGGTCGGTGTAGACTCAGTAGGCTGAAGGGTCTGTTTCCATGTTGTATCTGGGTGGAAGGAAAGAGCCAGGAAGCGAGCATCCTTCATAGCCAACCCCTTCGGCTTCACCAAACAACTGCTCGGGCAGAAGCGCAGTGGGAGTTTGGCTTGCTCTGTGGAGGAGATCGACCGGCCCATGCAGACGACCTACAGTGACCCCGTCAGGCAGCAGGAGCTGGGCCAGTGCAACATCCTGATTAAAACACCTCCACCCATTAAGGAGTTTGATAGTAGAGAGCCACTCCTGAAAGAGGTCCAGGATGTTGTGAAGAGAGCAAGATCTGGCTCAGCCCCTGTCCCGAGCAGAGTCCCCTACAGGGTCTACAAGAACTGCCCCTTGTTACTGAAATGGCTGTGGAAGATCCTGAAAGTCATCTGGAGGAGAGGGAAATTGGCGCAGCAGTAGCAATTCGCTGAAGGAGTCTGGATCCCAAAGGAAGAAATTTCCAAGAAGATCGATCAGTTCAGGATCATCTCCTTGCTAAACGTTGAAGGCAAGATCTTCTTCAGCATGGTGGCGAGGCTGCTGACCAGCTTCCTCTCCAGCAATGGCTACATCGACAGCTTAGTGCAAAAGGGAGGCTTGTCTGGAGTGCCGGGGTGTCTAGAGCACACGGGAGTGATGACCCAGCTCATCAGAGAAGCCAGGGAGAACAAGGGAAACCAGATAGTGCTCTGGCTTCACCTGGCCAACGCCTACGGCTCCATCCCGCACAAGCTGATCTGACAGTCATGTCCATGCATCGTGCCAGGCCAAGAGGCAGATCTCATCCTGGACTATTACAACCAGTTCAGCATGAGAGTCTCATCAGGGTCAGCAACATCAGAGTGGCACAGACTGGAGGTTGGGATCATCACAGGCTGTAACATCTCTGGGATCCTTTTTGCCTTGGCGATGAACATGATCATCAAGTCTGCTGAGCCAGAGTGCCGGGGCCCTCGGACCAAGTTAGGATTGCCAACCACCAATCAGAGCCTACATGGACGACCTCACTGTCACCATTGAGTCAGTGCCAGGAGGCAGGGGTTGGAGAAACTGGTTGGATGGGCAAGGATGAGATTTAGGCTAAGAAAAGCAAGGTGACTGGTGCTGAAGAAGGGCAAAGTCATGGACAGGCTCCGCTTCAGCATCGAAGGGACACCAATCCCAACGGTCTCCGAAAGGCCAGTGAAGAGTCTTGGCAAGGTGTTTAACAGCAGCCTGAAAGATGCAGCATTGGTTGAGAACAGTGGACCAGTCGGGGCTTCCCAGCAAGTTCAAGGCATGGATTTATCAGCATGGTATCCTGCCAAGGATACTCTGGCCACTGCTTGTCCACGAAGTCCCAATATCCATCGTAGAGAGATTGGAGAGGAAAGTCAGCAGCTTTCACAGAAGGTGGCTGGGACTGCCCAGGAGCCTTAGCAGCATCACCCTTTACAGAAATAACACCAAGCTCCAACTGCCCCTGAAGTCCCTGCAGGAGGAGTTTAAGGTGACTCGGGCCAGAGAGATGATGCTGTACAGGGACTCCAGCGACCCCAAGATGGCTCAGGCAGGGGTGGAGGTGAAAACTGGGAGGAAGTGGAGAGCCGGCGAAGCCATGCTGCAAGTGGAATCTCGGATACGCCAAAGTCCTGGAGGGAGCAGTGACTCGGGGAAGAGCTGGTCTGGGAATCTTCCCAACTCCCCAGTTTGACAAGGCCAAGGGGAAGGAGGAAGTGAGGGCAGTGGTGGAGGAGGAGAGGTGTACCAGAGCGGTTGGATTGAGGCAGCATGGAGCCTGGACAAGGTGGGAGCAGGCCATGGACTGAGCTCTGGCAGGCTGAACCACAGCACATCAAGTTCCTGGTCCAGGCAGTGTATGATGTCCTTCCCAGCCCATCGAACCTCTTCATCTGGGGCAAAGCGGAATCTCCAGATTGCCCGCAATGCTCAGGCAAGGGGACGTTGGAACACATCTTGAGCTGCTGCCCAAAGGCTCTTGGGCAGGGCCGGTACACCTGGTGTCACAACCAGGTCCTTAAACCCTTTGCAGAAGCAATCAGCATGGGAATCAGCAGCTGCAGACGAGCATGCCCCACCACCCAGATGATCACCTTCGTGAAGGCCGGAGTGCAGCTGCCAAGAACCACAGCAGCCAGGAATCCGTCAGGAATTCTGGCAACTGCGCAGGACTTGCAGCTTTCTGTAGACCTGGTGAAACAGCTGAAGTTCCCACAGCACATTGCCATGACCACCCTGAGGCCATATATCCTCCTGGGCTCAGAGACAACCAAAAGCATTGTCATGTTGAAACTGACAGTGCCGTGGGAGGACCGTCTGGAGGAGGCCCACGAGAGGAGGCCGATTATGAAAAGGGGAGATGCAGCGCGACCTGGGTGTCATGGTACACCAGTCATTGAAAGTAGGCATGCAGGTACAGCAGGCAGTGAAGAAAGCGAATGGTATGTTAGCTTTCATAGCAAAAGGATTTGAGTATAGGAGCAGGGAGGTTCTACTTCAGTTGTATAGGGTCTTGGTAAGACCACACCTGGAGTATTGCGTACAGTTCTGGTCTCCAAATCTGAGGAAGGACATTATTGCCATAGAGGGAGTGCAGAGAAGGTTCACCAGACTGATTCCTGGGATGTCAGGACTGTCTTATGAACAAAGACTGGATAGACTCTGTTTATACTCTCTAGAATTTAGGAGATTGAGAGGGGATCTTATAGAAACTTACAAAATTCTTAAGGGGTTGGACAGGCTAGATGCAGGAAGATTGTTCCCAATGTTGGGGAGGTCCAGGACAAGGGGTCACAGCTTAAGGATAAGGGAGAAATCCTTTAGGACCGAGATGAGAAGGACTTTTTTCACACAGAGAGTGGTGGATCTCTGGAACTCTCTGCCACAGAGGGTAGTTGAGGCCAGTTCATTGGCTATATTTAAGAGAGAGTTAGATGTGGCTAAGGGGATCAGAGGGTATGGAGAGAAGGCAGGTACGGGATACTGAGTTGGATGATCAGCCATGATCATATTGAATGGCGGTGCAGGCTTGAAGGGCCGAATGGCCTACTCCTGCACCTAATTTCTATGTTTCTATGAGAGGAAGTTGTCCAAATACGAAGAGCTGGTCATAGACTGCCGTAAGCAGGGCTGGAACGCAAGGTGTGTGCCCATTGAGGTTGGCTGCAGAGGTTTTGCAGGGCAATCGCTCTACAAAGCCTTGAGTGTCCTGAGCATCAACGGAGTGGCAAAGAGAAGAGCCATCAAGAACACCACAGAGGCAGCGGAGAAGGTCTCGAGATGGCTCTGGATCAGGAGAGGATGTCCATGGGGAGGAGCGAATGCCACATGAACAAAAGTCGTGGCCTGATCAACCACGGCTGGGTCGCCTGGGCGAGGGTGTCTGATGTTGAAAGACCCGAAACACCCAATGACCCCAGGTTACATCACTGATGATGTGTTCAGGAGCATCAAGAGATGTATTTTGATCAAAGTGCTACAATGGGGATTTTTTGCACTCTTCATAATTTTTTTTAAAATTCAAACAACACGACTATAATTACCCTGGCTTGAACTACGGGCCACAAAGGTTAGGTGCCAACGTTTTGTAAGCAAGCTTCGAAATCAGTAAGCGTCCCATATATGTCTTATATGTACAATGAATTTTTATTTTTCAAATTTTGAAAGTATTACATTTTGGTCCAATTTGATCGCAAATTAGCTCAAAGGGATCATGGGTGGGCACTTTTTTAATCCTGCGTTATTTCATTATGAATTAATAACTTTCAAATTTGTCCACCCATGTCACAGGTTGGTACCCTTATTTACGGAAACACCCATCTGTAAAACGAATTATAACTACCCAACAGTGAAATGTCTGTGAATATAGGATTCATTGCAATAGCTGTGCTGCCCAAATATTGATAGTCAATGCATTTCAGGGCCGAGTCCTCAACAACATTCAGCATTCATCATTGATACCTCATTTCCCATTCCACTGGGCAGTTCAATTGGGTCCAGGATTTGACCCTTGGATAAAAGATAAATTAAAAATAAGAACAGGAAAAGCTAGAAATACTAGTGTAGGGAGTTAATCCTCCAGGTTAGTATCCATTCTGGTAAAATGTCATTGACTTGAAAAATTAATTCCATGTTTCTTTACACTTTCTCTCAACCGCTAAATATTTCTCGCATTGTGTGTGTTCAGGTATGTGCAATATCTCCAGTATTGCTTCTAGATAAATAGTCAGGATTGTGGCTAATAACTCCCATGGAGAAGTTCAGGCAATTCAGGTAAAAGCAGGAATCTATCCTGCCATGATCATTTTCACAAATGAATTGCTTGCCATAATTTATAATGCAGAAAAGTCATTTGAATTAGGTACATCATCACATCCTAATCAAGAAAATCAGTCAGGGAAAACGAGGGAATCAGGATGGCCAAACAAAGCTGTGAAATGTCCTTGGCAAGCTGCATTAAGAGGGTATAACCACAAAAGAATAAAGAGGGGACATTATGCATGGAGTTAGAGGTTGAATACAAGGTACAACACTAGTACTTTGTATTGGTATTCACCAAGGAAAAAAATATGAAGAACAACAGATCATCGTGGGGTATGCTGGGGCACTTTGAGAACACAAAGGTGGCAGCACGGGTCCCTTGAAGGTGGATAAGTCCATAAGATCTGATGGGAACTGTTCCAGGGAGAGGCAAGAGAGGAAATTGCTGGGGACTTGATAAAGATCTTTGAATCCCCTCTAGTCACAGACAAGGTCCCAGAGGACGACAGCCAATAGTGTTTGTTTAAGAGAAATGGGGATAATCCAGGGAATCTATAATCTAAAATTCTCAGAGGCTGGGTGGAGCCTGATAAAAGTGCTGATAAATACTAGAGGACATAGTTAAAGGTGAGGGGGAAGTTTAACTGAGATGTGCAGGGCAGGTTTTATTGGAAGCCAGGGCTTTAACGGATGGGGAGACGGTGCGAGCCAGGGGTGGGTAGGCGGATCCGTCCTCGATAACTGATATTGGTAATAAAAGAGCCCTTTAAAACAAGGGTTTACTGTACTCCACATTCACATATGTCAGTTACAATAAAATTGTTAAAGAGCATTTAAGATGCATTCATTTTTTTGGAGAAAAAAATCTTCAAAACGAAGTCATGCACAGGATAATGAGATTATGGTCCATGTTTCCTCAACTAATGATATACTCAAAAAGTAGATTGTTTAATTTAATATTATGAACAATTCTGCAAAATAAAAAAAATTGACTTCCCTTGGTTATTATATATGTACGATACAAAATATTGCAGATCCTATAGGGGGGTGCACGTAAGGTCATCAGGCCAAAGGGCATGACACACGGAGCAGCTCAATCCTTCTGGAGGACAAGGCAGCATCTGGCATACACTAGTCACCAACCAAACACGTACGTTCTAACCTGTTAAACTGCCAAAATGGTCAATTTTTGCGCTGTAAAAATTTGTGGAAATAGGGGTAACCGTGAGAGAAATCCCTGCTGCTCACTGACTTGCGAAAGAGCAGCGTTCCTGTGATTGAGGGCAAGTCCGGGCCCACGACCGCCCGGGGCTGGAGGGTGACCGAGTGTTCTGAACCCCAGTATCAAGGTGGAAGCGGCCGAAGGAGCGCATCCATCGGGACCGTTGCCACTCTAACCCTGGGGTCAGTGTTGTCCGGCCTCGGCCGCCCGCCAGCTGTCTCCCCCAGGGCAGCCGCACTGTCACGGGCTGTGGGTCAGCAGCGCCCACACACGGGGCCATGTGGAGCGAGGCCGCGACTTCGGCCAGCGGACACACGGGGACAAAAACCCAGCAACATCTCTGTCTGCTGCAGCAGAGTTGGGGACAGTCTGGTCCCTCCGCCCACCCAGAGTCACTGACACCGGACCCCGACCTCCACACCGGGGTGATTCACCCCTCTTGACCCCCGTACCACGGAGGTAAATCACCCCCCTGACCCACACACGGGGTGTTTCACCTCCACCCCTCCCTGACCCACAGGGTGATTCACCTCCCCCACCCCACACACAGGGTGATTCATTTCCCCCCCACCCCCCCACCACCCACACACGGGGTGATTGATCGCCCACCACCACCCTGGTGATTCACCCCCCCCACACACAGGGCGATTCACCCCTCCCGACCCACACACAGGGTGATTCACCCGCCCATCCCCAACCCACACACAGGGTGATTCACCCGCCCATCCCCAACCCACACACGGGGTGATTCACCCCCCCCCCCCGACCCACACGGGGTGATAACCAACCCCCCCCCCCCCCCCCCCCCCCACCGCGGGGACAGACGGTCCGGGAGTGTGGAACCAGTCAGTGTGGAGTCCGAATGATGGGACAGAAGACGGGCCCGCTGCACTGGTAGTCATAGTAAGTGCTTACCTGACGTTCACCGCTTGTACTCCAGAAGACGTTACCTGGCAACAGTACGGGTCATGGGTCGTGACCTCGACTGCCGTGCAACCTCCCTATAGGCAAAACGAATGTCTAAATGCTGTTGTAGCTCTATTATCACGGCTCTGAATTCATCTATTTTGTAATCTATGATCCATATTGCTGTGAAATCAACCCAATGTATTGTGAAAGATATGGAATTCATAGACAGCTGATAAGGTATCTCAGTTGTGCAAATTATAGACATAGATGAGAAAACTTAAAATGTACATTTACTTTCTTTAACCTGGTTTAAGTCATTATCAAACAGGTGTCCATACAGAGGTCTTCTTTAGGCAAAATAATATCCATATTAGGGTTATAAAGAGGGGCATAACATTTATTTTTAATAGATTCATAAAGATCTTAAAAAGTAAGCATAATACAAAGAGGTTCAGTGAGGCTTTGAAATTAGTTCATGCATTTTCATATAAACAAAAGTTTACTTACCTCTGTATCTATGGTATAGCTGTTCTAATCTTTTCCTATCCAATGAGCCTTTCAGACTTTCACGAACATAAAGTTCTGGATTTTGAAAAAAATTGTCTGTAGCAACATCTAATTTCCAATCGTTCTGTGACAAACAACATACTGCAGTTTTCTCACTGGACTGCGTGAAGACCATAAACTGACGCACTTTATCCTTCTGTGAGGACTTCAGCTTGTTCTGCAAAATAAAGAAACACTTTGTAATGCCCAGTTTATAAATGAATACTTTTTCCAACCTTCACAATATATTTACATACACAAGCACAATTAAGTCTCGTAGCACAGCACAGCCCAAAAAACTGTTCCATTGAAGTGTTTTATTCTTTGCAAAATCTCAATAACATTCCTTCAAATTATGCATTCATGGAATGCAGATATCGCTGATGGGTCAGCATGTATTAGCTATCCCCTAAATGTCCTGGAGACAACAGCAATTAGTCACCTTCATGAAAATTGACAGCAATTATTTGTGGTGGCTAAAATGCAAGGATATTTCAAAAAGCTGCTAAATTACAATGTTATAGTTCTGTTCAAACCTCCTCGTCTAAAGGGCATTAATGAATCAGATGGGTTACAAAACTTCAGGAATTTCATTACCATCATTATTCATACAAGTTTTTCATACCAGATTTATTGACCAATGCATTTAAATTCCCAAGTGGTAGACTTAACTCGTGTCCCTGTATTATTCGGCCAAGTGGCTGAATAGCAAATTCAGCACCATAACCGCTATATCTTCATAAAAGTGCCATTACAAGTACCCCACAGAATTAATCCACTAAGGTTTAACTTTATTAGTTTCGTTCTTCATTAAATTTAGCATCTAGTGTAACACATTTACATCACATCTGTAAACTGTAAAGGGCTTGTCCCACTTGCACGATTTTTTCGGCGACTGCCGGCACCCGTCATAGTCGCAGCAGGTGGCTGAAAATGTTCAACATGTTAAAAATCCAGCGCGACCAGAAAAAGGTACGACTCTTTGTGCGACTACTCACGACCACACAGGCAACAAGTCGCGCGGTGATGCCTGTGTGGTCGTGAGTAGTCACCAAAGAGTCGTACCTTTTTCTGGTCGCCGCTGGATTTTCAACAAGTGGGACAGGCCCTTAAGTATTCAGAACTGCAATCATTAAAATGATACAAACAGTGCCTGGAAATATGCTGGAATCTGGACAAAAAAGAAAAACTGCTCAGTAAGCAACAAGCAGTTTCTATGGAGGCCAAGGGATAATTAGTGTACAGTTCAGGTCAAAATCCCACAACAGGATAATGCAGTCTCGACCTGAAATGGAGCATCTTTCCGCTTGACCTGCCACGTTTTTTTTCGCTAGGAAAAAACATTTGATTTCATTTTGTCCTGCTAATGCAGAAACAATCAATGCGTTTCCATCACCTCATTTCACGGATGTCAACCCGAAAAGCAAAAGTTGACATGAAACCTTCAACACCAGTGCATTGCTGGAGAAATTGTAATAGTAGTAAGTGAATAACAAAAGGCAACAGTTAAAAACTCAATTCATCTGCTACAAAATATCAGGAGTAGATATCAATTCATCAAGATTAAGTGCCAAAGACACATGCAAACATGTTAAAGAGTGCGGCACAGTGGCAGAGTTGCTGCCTTACAGCGCCGGAGACCTGGGTTCGATCCTGACATCAGGTGCTGTCTGTACGGAGTTTGTGTGTTCTCTCCGTGACCTGCGTGGGTTTTCTCCAGGTGCTCCGGTTTCCTCCCACGCTCCAAAGACATATAGGTTTGGTAAAAATTGTAAATTGTCCCATGTGTGTTGGATAGTATTAATGTGCGGGGATCGCTGGTCGGGGAGGACTCGGTGGGACGAAGGGCCTGTTTCCACGGTGTAGCTCTAAACTAAATTAAATCCATTAGATGAATATAAATGTCAAATGAATTACTGAAATAGGCATGTTAAGATAATGAAAAAAAATCTAAACACACCTTTCACCAGTACATCAACTTCATTATCTTTACAGATCAAATGTGTAGGAAAGAACTGCAGATGCTGGTTTAAATCGTCAACACACACAAAATGCTGGAGTAACTCAGCAGGACATGCAGCATCTCTGGAGAGAAGGAATGGATGACGTCTCAGGTCGAGACCCTTGTTCAGACTGATCTTTAGTCTGAAGAATGCAAGTTCAGATGAACGTTACTCCAGCATTTTGTGTATCTTCACAGATCAGTTTAACCCTGACATCCATGTCTCTGCACTGCAACATACAAGTCATACACATCTGACCATTTGCTTCACCACCAAACTCAGCACTCAGAATTACACAAACAACATTTGCTTTATGACAAAGATGGTTGACATTAGTCACTGGCCCCATTCATCTGTAAACAACACCTCATCAATTGTATCCGGTGTTCCCAATGTGGCCTCCCATACATTGGCGAGACCAAGCATAGACGCGGCGACCATTTCACCAAATACTTACTCTTGGCCCGCCAAGGCCTGCAGGATCTCCTGGTTCCTAACCATTTTAACTCTTCTTCCCATACTGACATTTTTGTCCTGGGGCTCCTCCATTGCCAGACACAAATTGGAGGACTAGCACCTCAATTTCCATTTGTGTAGCTTTCAACCCTACGGTATGAACACTGGATTCATCAATTTTAGGTAACTATTATAAACCTCCCCTTCTCCCTTCTTCCCTTTTATAATCCTCCTCCCCCCCCTTCTTTCCCTCCCTCTCCTGTGCCCCATCTGGACTTGCATTTATTTCTCCTCTCCACCGCCACTCCCCTCCCTCCTCTAGCTTCACAATTCACAACTCTTCAATTATTGTCTCATACTTTTAGCCATTCTCCAAAGATGCTGCCTGTCCTGCCGTGCATCTGCAGTTCCTCATTTCCATAATTCATTTGTTACTGGCTTTAAAAATGTGTTTAATTTTATTTTAACAAGGTTCTCGCACTTTGTGTTCAGTAATGTTTTAATATTTTTTTAATTAACTTATTTTGAACTGTATTCAAGCTCTCAGATTAAGAGTTCAAAGGCCTTTTGACAGCCGGTCCTCCGGCTTAATGAGTCCCATTATACCACAAAAGGCAGGTCTGGCCACAGGGCAGCAATTTCAACGCAGCAAAATATTCCAATATACTTCTCAGGAGAATTACAAAACTAAATTGATTTTAATCCATGTGAGGAAATTAGAAGTGGCGACCAAAATGTAGTCAAAGGCACTAGTCTAAGAAGCATCCTAGAGGAAAAGGCAAATTCAACAATTTAAGATTTTTAGCAGCCACAAATGGTACAAATAATAATCTTGGTAATACTCAAGAAGCCAGAAATAAAAAGCGGGTTTCCTAGAATTAAAGGTTTATGGAGATACAACTTTGCATTTGATAACAAAGATGAAAATTCTTCAATTTCCTCTCACATCCCAAAGGTGTGCAGATTAGCAAGTACATCGGCCAATGTAAATTGTCCGTAGTGTGGAGACGAATGACAGAATCTAAGGGAACTTTAGAAACTGCAAAAAAAGACACAAAATGGAATAACCCAGTGGGCCACGCAGCATCTATGGAGACAGGCGATGTTTCAGACCAGGACCCTTCTTCAGACTAATAGAGGTGGAGGGTGGGAATGGGAGGAGAGAGCTGGA
Organism: Raja brachyura; assembly: GCA_963514005.1. The sequence continues at coordinate 4,084,338 of OY740794.1, read as the reverse complement.
AGGGTGGGACAAAGTCTTGCAAGAGATAAATAGGTACAGTGGCGGTTTTTTGGGGGTGAAAAGAGGGTTGGATAAAGACCAGTGATGAAAAGACTAAAGGTGTGAAATAATGATGGAAGAGGTAAAAAAATGTGAAAGCAGAGGAAGGGGAGGAAAGGAGCGTCGAAGAGTAGGTAAAGAATGAGTATGAATCTAGGTGGGCAACAGGAAAGAGAGGAGGTGAAAAGGGAAGGGGGGGGGGGGAGGGTTGATACATTCCCCAAAGTTGGAGAATTGAACGTTCTACGCTACCCAAGCCGAATACGAGGTGCTCTAGTTTGCTGGTGGCCTTAGCCAGGCGGTGGGGGTGGTTCAGGAGCATGTGGGAATGGGAAGAACAGTTAGCAAATTGGAGATCCAGCAAGTCTTGGCTAACCAAGCACCAATATTCAGTTAACCGATCTCCTCGTCTATGCTTGGTCTCACTGATAGAAAGGAGGACACATCATGAACAACGGGTTTAAAGGAGGTGCATGTGAATGCCCGTCTCACCTGGAGGGACTGCTGAGGTCCCTGGATGGACGAGGGGGAGGAGGTATAAGGACAGGTGTTACATCTCCTGCAGTTGCAGGAGAAAGCATCTGTAGAGGTGTGCTTTGAGTAGGAAGGGATGAATGAACCAAGGATCTCTGCAGAAGACCGAAAGGGGTGGGAAGAAGTGACTCATGGTGGGATCACATTGGAAGTGGCGGAAATGTCGGAGGGTAATGTTTTGGACGCGGAGGCTGGTGGAGTGAAAGGTGAGGACCAAGGTAACTGATGAATGCCGAGCGAACAAGAAAGGGAGAAAAGTCAGAGATAGTCCGTGAATTTAGTGGAAGTTAGTGGTAAAGTTAATGAAATCAACGAGTTCTGCATGAGTGCAGGATGCAGCCACAGTGTAGTCGCCGACGTAGCAAAGAAAGAGTTGGGCAATGGCGCCAGTGTACATTGGGAACAAGGACTGTTCAACGTAACCAACAAAAGGCCAGGCACAGCTGGGGCCCATGCAAATACCCATGGCTACAGCTTCAACACACAGAAAGAGAAGGGAGTCAAAAGAGAAGTTGTTGAGGACAAGTTCAGTCAGATGGAGAAGAGTATTAGTAGAGGGAAATTGATTGGGTATCTCAGTGCCGGATTTAGATGAAGAGAGGCCCTAGGCTATTCCACTTGTGAGGCCCCTCCCTATCCCTCCCATACAAAACTAATATGCTTTTTCCTATGGTTAACAAAAATGCTACAAATAAGCTTAGTTTTATTTCAAACCTGACAGTGGCAGCCACAGCACTACACAGTAGGTTTCTAGCAATGATTATCAGCTCTGCCCCTAGCATTGCTCCTTGCCAACTTCCTAGTTCAAATATCTTGCACTTTCCTACTTACCCCTGAGTTTTGACTTTTGAAGCCTGCAAGTATCCAAAGATGTTCCCTGCACCCACCATCGCTGCTTACTGGAGCACGTGTAAAAGATTGCCGGAACCCGGTGCCACCGGATGTGCAGCCGAGCGTGGCCAATGAGATAAGGGGCTGGAAAGCTGCGCGTTTTTAATATCTATTTATTGCCAGTGCCAGTGTCGAGTTATCGGCTTAAAACAGTATTATTCTGAAATGGAGGGCAAGGAAAATTACTGAAGGGTTGTTTGGAGACTACAGTGCATTGTGACAGCATATGTAAGAAAGACCTATGACAGTGTCAAAAATATTATACACCTCGGCCGGCGGCCCCCTAGATTTTTGAGGCCCTAGGCTTCAGCCTGCCATGCCTGGAGGTAAATCTGGGGTTTCTGATCAAGGAAGAACCGGAAGGCCTTTAGACCTTCATAGTGGAGAGTGGAGGATGGAGGTGTAAAGGGACTGGACATCCCTGGTAAGGTAGAGAAATGATGGATATTTAGTTTACAGCATAGAAACAGCCCCATTGGCACACCACGTCCACACAGACCATCAGTCGCCTCTTCACACTAATTCTCTGTTATCCCCTTTTCTCATCCACTTCTTAGGGCCAATTTTACACAGACCAATTAACCCAAAGGGAGTTTTAGGGAAGTGGAAGGAATCCAGAGCACAATGTGGGATCAACGTAGGATTAGTATGGATGTGTGTTTTGACAGTTGCCGTGGACTGGGTGGACCCAAGTGCCTGGTCCTGGGCTGCATATCTCCATGCGACTATGTTAACATCAAATCCATTTGGTAGGGTGACAACAGTAAAGCAAAAGACTCAAGGAAATAGAGGGCACATAAAATTGTGCAGTTGCTTAAGAAATCCGTTACCTCTGGTCCAACAAAAGTGATAACTAACAGCCTAACAAATAAAAGAGTAACAGCAATTACAGAAACAAACAAAGGTGAAATAATTCAGGATCATGGAAGCAACATCCCAATTCAAATGACAAGCCGGACAGATTCAAAGCAAGAGGTCTCAATAGAGAAGATGCAAAGCTTGCAAATCAAAACAGGTGGAGAAATAAAGATAATTTAGCAACAGAGTTTCAAGTCAAAGTGCCGCACTCAAGTGAATAGATATAGCATTAATGTTTAAGAAGGAACTGCAGATGCTGGAAAATCAAAGGTAGACCAAAATGCTGGAGAAACTTAGCGGGTGAGGCAGCATCTATGGAGTGAAGGAAATAGGCAACGTTTTTCGGGTCAAAACCCGAAAAGATACAGCATTAAGTTTGGAAGAATATTGCTGCCACACTGGACAAGACAAGCCTGAAAAGCCATGGTTTTATTAAGTAGCACGCATACTAGGATGAGGCCAACATCCAGTTAGCAGAACATTCCTTTCTAAACATAAAAACATTATGCTAAATTTAAAGTTTGTTAGTTATCTTTGCCAAGCTTAACATGTTACTTCAGTGGAGGCAAACAAAATATTTAAAAATTTATGATCCAGGTCAACTAATACATGAAGTTAAACAAATCAAATTAGCACCATGCTAACATCTAGCAACAGGCATTTCTTCATTAGTTTGTGTCGCCTCCATTAGAAGCTAAAAATAGTATCCTGATGCCAAAAACAGAATTGATCCTGCACATCCCAATGACTACTATATTTATTTCTGTACTGCAACCCAAGATGCAATATCTAGCATATGCATTTAGATCATTTAAAAGGTCTCGAATTCACGTTTTCTATAATGTACAATCCTTAACTAAATATTGTAATTTATCACGTATTATATATTCAGATGGCAAGAAACTATAAAAGTGACTTCAGGAGTCAAACAATCAATGACTTAAAACTTGATCACTGAACTGAACTAGCTAGTCAAGTAATATTATGTTTGAATTAAAATTTCTCTACATTGCTCGTCAGTTTTAACATTTTTGGCCCGATATTTACCATTCAGCAAATCAATCTTGGAAGTCATTCGTATACTAATCTTCAGATATAAATAGAAGTTACCCTCAGCATAAAAAAAAAAAAAATTCAGCCCCAATCATAACTCCTTTAGTCAAATTATTTCCCCCGTGACAATTTAATTCCCTGATGGACTAATTGCTGCGGCTGGATGTCATATATGTAGTGTTCACTAATATCATTTCCAGATAACCATATGAATCACCTGATAACATCTGTTTGCATTCTGTGCGATCACTCGGTAAACTATATCTGATTCCAATCTAGATATCCTTGCCCAATGACCACACACATGGACTTCCAACTTAAGGGCCTGTCCCACCTATGCTATTTTTTAGGCGACTAGGCTGTCGCCACATGGTCGCCGGGGTGCCGTCGCCTGTATGGTCATGAGTAGTTTCCTCAGTCGCCCAAAAAGTCATAGCATCATTCTGGTGGTCGCTGGATTTTCAATATGTTGAAAAATTTTCGGAGACAGTCGGCGACAGTGGGTTTGACGCCAATGAGCGTAGCTTGACTTCTCCTGACGTAGGTGATGTCGTAGTTGTCACCAGATTCACATAGGTTGTCACCAGGTTAACATAGGTTGTCACCAGGTTAACATAGGTTGTCACCAGGTTAACATAGGTTGTCACCAGGTTAACATAGGTTGTCACCGGGGCTGACTTTGGGTTTTTTTGTTGTTAAAGTAATGATTCTATTTCAAATTTAATGCCAAAGGGGGGTCCAGTCACCGGTTATTCAGCTACTATGACAGTTGACTAAAAATAGCCTAAGTGGGACAGACCCTAAAGGTAGCTAAGCTGCATCTTGGGTTTCAGTACCCAAACATCTTTGCCCTCTCTAACCCCAAAGCTCAAACCAACTGAAGGACACCAAACTGCAACCTAGCTGATCTCAGCCAACTCAGACCAGGATAAAAACTAGGCCCATCCAGGGAAAGAGAAGAACACTAAAAAACAGAGTTAAAGATCAATACTTTCCACAAATATAACAAGATCTGGATTTGAATCATTTACCAAGTAGGGAATAACTGCTTCATAAACAAACCACAAACATTTCCTTTATAGGAAAGATATTGTCAAGCTTGAAAGGGTTCAGAAAATATTTACGAGGATGTTGCCAGGACTAGATGGTGTGAGTTATGGGGAGAGGTCGAGTAGGCTGGGCCGATTCCTTGGAGTGCAGGATGAGGGGTGATCTTATAGAGGTGTACAAAATCATGAGAGGAATAGATTGGGTAGATGCACAGTCTCTTCCCCAGAGTAGAGGAGTCGAGGACCAGAGGACATAGGTTCAAGGTCAAGGGGAAAAGATTGAATAGGAATCTGAGGGGTAACATTTTCCACACAAAGGGTGGTGGGTGCATGGAACAAGCTGCCAGATGAGGTAACTATCCCATCATTCGGACTATCCCATCGTTTCAGAAACAGTTAGACAGATACGATAGGACAGGTTTGGAGGAATATGTACCAAGCACAGGCAAGTGGGACTAGTGTAGCTGGGACATTATTGGCTGTGTAGGCAAGTTGGGCCGAAGTGTGGGTTTCCACACTGTATAACTCTGTGACTCTCTATGGCATTTGACATATGTTAAAGTTCCAAGATCAGAAGTGAAAATTTAAGGAACAAATTAGAAATGTTCCAATTTGGTACTAAATATTAGATCATTCCTAATTTCTAAAAGCCAAAAGCAGGAAACTTAACAATTCAATGTCAAAATGATAGATTTGATGCAACAACAAATCCACAATACAATCAGGAAATGTGTTGAAAATCATGTGTGTTTTTCAACAAGTAAATCTAAAGGACTTGATATCATAAACGTAGGCAAATCTCACTTTTGGGAAGTTTTAACACCGCAATATTACTTTTTAAACTTTTAATGGTCATCATTACCTTAAGTGGTAGCAGGCTGCTGCTGCACTCTTAGTAGTAGAGGCATTCTGAATATAACTGAATATAAGGACTTCCATAATTTTCACCCCATGCAGAGGAATATCCACACAAATCAAATTAGCAGGCAAGAGAGAGGCAGTTAGAGGTTACAGTACTCCCACCCACCATTTCTCTCATTTTGGATGATGGAACATTACAGGCTTGAGACATCTTGCTTGAAAAATTGGATTACTGGTTTTATGGGGAAACATTTGGCATGAACATAGTGGGCCCAAGGCCTCTTTCTATGCTGTACATATTCTATGACTTTAAGGCCTTGACAAACTGCTGCAGTGCATCTGCAGACAGGATACAATACCAGCGGGTGCATACGTGAAGACCAAACATATTAATCGCCAAAGTACGTGTCAGTCAAGTTGTCTTTCTTATTCTTAAGAACATCCCAAAGGACGTTTCACAGTAGCCCAGTAGCAATAGCTATTATCATATTCCCTGTGTAGGAAGAAATATCAGGTGTGGTTTAAAATGAAGATAGACACAAAAAGCTGGAGTAACTTGGCAGGTCAGACAACATCCCTGGAGAGAAGGAACAGGTGATGTATCGGGTCGAGACCCTACTTCAGTCTGAAGAAAGGTCTCAACCCGTTACGTCACCTATTCCTTTTCTCCAGAGATGGTCTGACCCGCTGAATTACCATATTCCATGTTGTGGAATATGGTAATTCTAATATGGAATATGTCATATTCCATATTACAACATCTTTAACATAGTGACTCGGTAACTAGGTACAAACTCTGAAGTGAGAGCACCTAAATTCAAGTCAAGTCTAAATTCATCAGTCTGAAGGGTTTCGACCCGAAACATCACCTATTCCTTCGCTCCATAGATGCTGCCTCACCCGCTGAGTTTCTCCAGCATTTTTGTCTACCTTAAATCCAAGGTACAGTATTTTAATATGCCAACAAGATGAACAAGTGAATATACTTTCAAATCACATTAACATAACAATACACTAACACTCAGGAAAGTCATATGCTAAAGAACTAGCAGAAAGCTTCTCGACAAACTACAAGAAAAGTTCAAATCTTGCTCAATCTCTTACTATTTTTCAGGATGGGGGTTGCTGAGGTCAGGCGATTTAAAAACTTTACATTTGACCCTCACGACTCCACAGAATTTGAAAACTTTAAATACAAAACTGAATGTCGTTTTTCTTTTTAGGAGAAACAAATTGGCACGTATATAAACACAAAAGCTCAAGTCAAATTAGTTACTCTACTCTCTGTGTTTCAACAAAAAAGGGTTGGCGTTGTGAACATTAATTCACCATAATCAGGCTTGCCATAATATTAACAAGGTTCACATAACCCTGTCTGATAAAGCACAAAAAATAAATGATGGAACAACAAGCTGTTACAACTACAATATGAAAGCGATGAATACAGTCCCTTCAACTCAGAGTAAAATCACAAATGAGCGATTCCACACTTTTGCTGAAGCTAAAACATCAACAAGAACTATATTTCCGAGCGATGGTTGCAAACGTTGACATTAACGACAAGATTATATGAACATATATTAAAATACTAGCAGGTTATGATCAGAGTAGAGCCCGGGAAACCCTCTGCAGTGACGCAGTTGAGACGAGGAAGGCGAGAAAAAAGGAACAGATCGATCAAAAAGGGTGACAAACATGGTAGTGTAGGCGGGGAGGGGGCACAGTGTGGAAACGGAGCTTGACTGGGACAAGTGGCCGGGCCGGGCCGGGCCGGGAGGGAGTGAGTGAGGGAGGGAGACGCGCACAGCCACAGCCACAGTGTAGGCCTCAGAAGCCGCGGCCTCGAGTGCGGCCGGAGCCCGCCGCTCTGTAGCGCACCCGAGGCAGGGCTCCCCGGGCCCGCCCGCCCGCCGGCCGGCCTGCCTGTCACAGCGAGGGGGAGCGGCGCCACCACAGCCCGGGGCCGGGCGGCAGCTCCAGCTGACGGGGGGGGTTGGGGGGGGGGGGGGGGAGGCGGCAAATGGAGGCCGAGGCTCCGTCCGGGCCCGGGGCCCCGAGTGAGTGAGTGAGTGAGTGAGCGGCGGCCGCGGCGGCCAGGGCCAGCTCCTCCTGCCCTCCCCCCCCCCACACACACACCCCGCACAAGGAACACTCACCATCTTCAAGCGCTCGGGCCTCTTATAAAAAATTATATATAAAAAAAAAGAAAAAAACGGACAATTAGCAGTCACGGTGGGTGAGACTCATGCGCAGTGCAGCGCTCTCCCCCCCGCTCTGTCTGTCCACACACACACACAGAGTGAAAGTTGTGGAGCCGCTGCTTCCTTCCCTCCCTCCTTCCTTCCTTCACTCGCTCGCTGCTCCCTCGCCGCCTGCCCGCCTGCCTGCCTGCAGCCCGGGCGGTACGGCACGGCACGGCCACAGGGCGGGGGCTGAGCCTAACTTCACCTCCACACCAAACTCCTCCTCAACTCCACTCTGCACCAGCACCGTTACACCAACATGCACCAGGCAGGCAGCTTTAACGTTACACCAACATGCACCAGGCAGGCAGCTTTAACGTTACACCAACATGCACCAGGCAGGCTGGCTGCTTTAACGTTACACCAACATGCACCAGGCAGGCAGGCAGCTTTAACGTTACACCAACATGCACCAGGCTGGCAGCTTTAACGTTACACCAACATGCACCAGGCAGGCAGCTTTAACGTTACACCAACATGCACCAGGCAGGCTGGCTGCTTTAACGTTACACCAACATGCACCGGGCAGGCAGGCAGCTTTAACGTTACACCAACATGCACCAGGCTGGCAGCTTTAACGTTACACCAACATGCACCAGGGTGGCTGCTTTAACGTTACACCAACATGCACCAGGCAGGCAGGCTGGCTGCTTTAACGTTACACCAACATGCACCAGGCTGGCAGCTTTAACGTTACACCAACATGCACCAGGCAGGCAGGCAGGCTGGCTGCTTTAACGTTACACCAACATGCACCAGGGTGGCTGCTTTAACATTACACCAACATGCACCAGGCTGGCTGGCTGCTTTAACGTTACACCAACATGCACCAGGCTGGCTGGCTGCTTTAACGTTACACCAGGAGTTTATTATCACACTTTACCGTGCACTATCTTCACCTATTCTGTAGTGCTGCTGCAGCTGCAAGTAAGATTTGCATTGTTCGATCTGGGACAAATATGACACTATACTTCTGAGTGGAAGAGTGCATTTGTCTGTTTTACTTCCCCCCCCTCCCGCAGTTTTAATTTGTAGGAGGGTTGGGTGGAAGTTTATTTTTACGTGCACCACAGCTTCGGGCACAAAAAAAAACGCCAAAGGAAGATAACAATCTCCAGCGTTCTCCATGCGTCAGAGAATCGTGGGAGGGACTTTCTACGTCGACGATTGGCACAAGCACGGGAAATTTAAAATATTCGAATAAATCTCCAATTTTAGAAAATGTTACTTTGTTTGATGAGTTTCACTTGACGGTCCCTCGTCACTGTGTTACATCTGTAATACATCCGCTGTCAGGTTATGGATCTACTACTAAATCTCCAATCTCCTTTATGTCATTCGCTCGACTTTTTGAATGAGAAGGGGGGGTTACACAAAAGGCTGGAGAAACTCAGCAGGTGCAGCAGCATCTGAGGAGCGAAGGAGATAGGCGACGTTTCGGGTCGAGACCCTTCTTCAGACTGGTCAGGGATGAGATGCTACCTGACCCGCTGAGTTACTCGAACACTTTGTATGTTCGTTATATACCAGCAGTTCATTTCTGCACATGGAATGTAACTACTCAGTCTATGTTAAAAGTGTGGCTATTGGTAAAATCGTGATACTTTGGCTGATTTTCTTGCTCTTTTGTTAATTAGGCTGTATAATGTCTCTGTGGATCATGACCTCGCAATCATTTTATCCTAAAACCTTATAGTTATTGTGAAACTCCAAAATTATGTAAGAGCTACAATAATTTGTGCACGTACGTTATCATTATATATTATGATGATGAGGTTTGGAAAATGTTATTTCCCAGTTTTTGTCTGGGGATAAGATGCAATCATTTTTCTCGTAAAAGTAGTTTATTTTATGTAACTGTATTACAATGCAATTTAAGAATTGTGTAAAAATCACATTTGTCGTGTTGGTGGTTATTCGTGAAGTTGGGTCTGCTATCAACAGAATAATTAATTAAGAGGACAATAGTTACATGTTGCAAAACGTAGTTTAGGTGGAACCAAAGGTCCAATAGCGGAGCGCTATAGGATCTTTGGGTAGAACAGATTTAGAGCATACACCTGTTGTGAAGAATCAACTACTTCCAGGGCGTTATCTTCGCCAATTAGCACTACCTTGGCGATCGGGCGCTTTCAAAACAACAGCTGCCTTTCTCAAAGAAGCAACCCAAGACTCCACTGAAGACAGACCCGAAACGTCGCCTATCCATTCCCTACACGGATGCTGCCTTACTCCACTGGACTCGGAAATAGCATTTGTGTGAGAGTCAGCTGATAGAATTTCAATTATGTCTCCGAAATTTTCTCTAAATTTTGCGAAATATTATTAAAATTCCTAATGTCTTCCATGACCTCTACTTCCAATACTTCTCTGACTTCCAAGACCTCAGATAATCTCAGGGAGATTTGTCGTCATCTATTTAAATTAAATTTGCTCCTGTCTTACACCAATTAATATTCACATTGTTTCGTTTACAAAGAGAGAAAGGTCGTTTGGTTTTTTAAATCAAATTCACGGAACTCTCGGGAGTAATGAAACTGATTATAATCTCCTAGGGGAATTCTAATATGATTTTTATGTAGTTTCCTTGGCACTACGTATTTTTCAACCTGAATGAGCGCATTTATGTCAAATGTATCGCCAGGTGATTTTACAAGACGCAAAGTTGTTGAAATTACATATGTGTAGGAAGATGCTGGTTTACACCGAAATTGACACAAAATGCTGGAGTAACTCCGCGGGACAGGCAGTGTATCTCTGGAGAGAAGGAATGGGTCACGTTTCTGGCCGACCGAAACGCTCTGAAGAGGAGTCTCGGCCTGAAACATCCGCCTTTTCTTCTCGCCAGAGATGCCATTTGCAGTTCCTTGTTTCTATCCGTATTGGTTTACTGGTTCCGTCTGTATTTTTTAAACAAAACACCAAAAGTTCCGTAATGTACCGGTGTTCATCGGACAAGATCAGGTTTGACATTTCAGGCAATTGTAGCAAAACCATAAATGATCACAATATTAACCAAGTGGTATTATCCGCGGTGAAAATCCGGTCCGCAAATGTTCGCCACAGGAGTATTCATCGCAGAATGTGTAATAGTTATGAATGAACTGGAATACCCTACGGATGACTTTCACACACCGCTAGCAACAACCGGGTGGTTAAGCATTTCCCTTGGAACATTTGGGGAAACCTGGGTCTGAAAATATAGACAAATCATCAAAAGTAATCTAACAGATTTGCCATCATTCACGCAGCCATCGTGTGCTGGGAATGTTAACTGGTCAAAACTTTGGAACTAATCGTTCGGTGCGAGTTGATTAAAAAGTGTTTGGAAATTTCAAACTTCAAATCAAAGATGAATGCCCTGTTGTCTTTGTATCTATGTCATCTACTTGTGACATTTAAAGTTTGAAGAAATAGTTATTAAAGGATAATGTTTCCGAAAACGTATATACTTGACATAGTACGTTCTGGTGTCGCGTAGTGACAGTAAATTGTCGTCGATTGTACGGGATTGTACGGGATTGTCGGAGATGGACGCCATGCCTTTCGGCTCATTTAGCCCATTCCCCCACATGAAATGCGTATCCTTCTGTGCCTTGCCTGTTTAAGTGTTCTGTCTAAATGTCTCTCAAACCTGCTGATTGTATCGGATTCCACTTTTCGACACAAAATGCTGGAGTAACTCAGGCAGGAAGCATCTCTGGAGAACGGATAGATCACCCAAAATCAGTACCCCGTTCCTGCCTTCTCACAAAATTCCCCTGATTCCGTTAGCCCTAAGAGCGAAATCTAACTCTCTGATAGTACAATGAGGCCATTCGGCCTAGCAAGTCTACTCCGAATGAGGCCATTCGGCCTATCAAGTCCACTTCAATCATGCCTGATCTATCTCTCCTTCATAACCCCATTATCCTGCCTTCTCCCCATAACCTGTGAAACCCGCACTAATCTCTGGCGCTATTAGGTAGCAACTTCACTAATGTGCCACAGTGCCGTACCAAAATTCCCTGTCTGCGTGTGAGTTTTAATATCCCAGCCCAGCTTGAAACCCGGGAATGGAAAGGGCGATTTTACATAGAAAATACAACAATAGCACCAGTAAATGGGGAATTAGGGGAGGGCACCTGTAAATGGGGAATTAGAGGAGGGCACCGGTAAATGGGGAATTAGGGAAGGGCACCGGTAAATGGGGATTTAGGGAAGGGCACCGGTAAATGGGGATTTAGGGGAGGGCACCGGTAAATGGGGAATTAGGGGAGGGCACCGGTAAATGGGGATTTAGGGAAGGGCACCGGTAAATGGGGATTTAGGGGAGGGCACCGGTAAATGGGGAATTAGGGGAGGGCACCGGTAAATGGGGAATTAGGGGAGGGCACCGGTAAATGGGGAGTTAGGGGAGGGCACCGGTAAATGGGGATTTAGGGAAGGGCACCGGTAAATGGGGATTTAGGGGAGGGCACCGGTAAATGGGGAATATGGGGAGGGCACCGGTACATGGGGAATTAGGGGAGGGCACCGGTAAATGGGGATTTAGGGGAGGGCACCGGTACATGGGGAATTAGGGGAGGGCACCGGTAAATGGGGAATTAGAGGAGGGCACCAGGAAGCAGCAAGAGCTGGTGTTGGCTGGAAGTAGGTTCGTTCGTCTGTGTCAGACGACGTATAGCTTGCTGTTGGCTTCCGTCGTCATCGCCCAACATGTCGTTGTTCACGGGGATCGCCACGAGGAGGCTTCTGTCATGATCCCCTGGGAAGTTGGTAAATCAGAGGGAAACAAGATGTATAAAAAAGCGCCAAAGACAAGTGTTTTCCGTGGACGTCGGAGAGAAGGAGTAACCAGAAGCAGCGAGAGCTAGTATTGGATGGTGAGGCAGAGGGGAAAGAAGTAGGTGAGGCAGAGGGGAAAGAAGAGCGCCAAAGGCACAGGTTTGAGTAATTTACTAATTATTCATAAAATGGCTGATTATGTAACAGATAAAGAAGTGCAGCTGTGGAGGGGCGACCTTGTTCAGGTAAAGTGTGAGTCTTTGGCTCAAGACGAGGCTGAGGCAAGGAGGTTACACTTGATCAAAATTTGTGACGTTTGTCCACTGAAGCAATGGCAGGCAAGTTGGTGTTGTGTTTCCTACAGGATGTGGGAAGTCAAGGACATTACTGGGGCTTCTGGAAACTACACCTGCAGAGATTGTGTCCAGGTGCAATAGACATTGTGCTTTGCCGGTGCCTTCCTTGGAGAGGGCAATGTTTCATCTGTGGTTGCATTTCTAGTTGTGACTGACTAAGCCTACCCTTGACGGGCATCAACTCCAACCCCCCCCCATCGTCCACGGGTGAAATTATCTCTGGCTGCTGAATTGGGGAGTGCGTTGCACTGACCGTTTCGTGGCATGCCCCGCCTGGAGATCCTTTGTGTTGTAAATTACCCTAGCGGGAAATGGAATCAATAACTCCATGTAAAAACATTTCCCTTCAAATCCCCTTAAATGCATTCTTCTCACCTTAAACTCGTGCCCTCTTTTTCGACACTGCCGTATCTGCGCTCCTATTAATTGAATATATAATGTATTTCTTACATAGAAACATAGAAAATAGGTGCAGGAGTAGGCCATTCGGCCCTTCGAGCCTGCACCGCCATTCAATGTGATCATGGCTGATCATCCAACTCAGTATCCTGTACCTGCCTTCTCTCCATCCCCCCTGATCCCTTTAGCCACAAGGGCCACATCTAAATCCCTCTTAAATATAGCCAACGAACTGGCCTCAACTACCCTCTGTGGCAGAGAATTCCAGAGACCCACCACTCTCTGTGTGAAAAATGATTTTCTCATCTCTGTCTTAAAAGACTTCCGCCTTAACCTTAAACAGTGACCCCTTATCCTGGACTTCCCCAACATCGGGAACAATCTTCCTGCATCTAGCCTGTCCAACCCCTTAAGAATTTTGTAAGTCTCTATGAGATCCCCCCTCAATCTTCTAGTTCTGTAATCTTCTAGTACACCCTTACGTCTCTGCTTATTGCTTCAAACTATATAATTGTGGAACGATTTCAATTCCTTCTTTCAAAATATTAAAATAGATACCAAACGCCACAAAATTATTGCAATGTACATATTCTGTGAAACCGCAAAGGTGAACGACAGAAAACTATAGATGAATAGAAAACTATCCCGCTGTTTCTCAATTATGTATTCAATTGAAACCAAATTTATGGTAATTCCTAAAACATGCAACGTACACCAGACTTCAAAGTTGCTGGCGAACAATTCTATTGTATAGAAAAGAGCCACGAAATCTAGTAATTAACCTTAATCTCGAATTTCGCAAGAAATTATCTCATTGTTTTATCACTAATCTGCCATGTGAAATGTGCAGGAAAGAAGTGCAGATGCTGGATTAAATCAAAGATCGGCAAGAAATGCTGGATTAACTCAGCGGGACAGGCAGCATCCCTGGAGACAGTTCATTTTGTGTCTATCAGTCATATGAATTTACACTCAAATCTTTGATGTTAAACTCATGGTCCAGTTTTGCTGCACAGCGCATTATACAATTTCCCACCAGCGAGTTGTAAAATCCGTGGCTAACGTAACACAATCAATGACTATCATATTCGGGAAATTATATTGAAGTAATAATCGGTATGAAACAGAGATATTTCCCTTCCCCATATTTTAAAAGAGACACAAAAATAAGCATTGTAAAATGTGTTATCGCCAATAAGACGAATAGCGACACTGCTACTGGTCATGTCACTATAGACAGTAGGTGCAGGAGTAGGGCATTCGGCCCTTCGAGCCAGCACCGCCATTCAATGTGATCATCCACAATCAGTAGCGCCGTTTCTTGTTACAAAATAACTAAATTAAAATCTATTTTGCAATTATTAAGATTGTAACGACGTCAAAACAAATAACAGAAGCTAGTCCTTTATTTGACGATGTGCTGAAGACATCAGAGGAAATAAGGTGGACCCGAAACGTCACCCAATCCTTCTCTCCAAAGATGCTGCCTGGCCAGCTGAGTTACTCCAGCTTTTTGTGTCCATCTTCGACAGATTGCGTTTGCTGATTTACGAAACACGTCGCGATGCCGGTTAAATAAGACCCTGAATCTAGACAAGGTTAACATTTTAGAAACACTGCAACAAAACTAAACGCTGGAGTATTTCAGCATCTCTGGAGAACAATGGAGAACTATCCACGTCCTCCAGAGATGAAGCCTGGCCCACTGAGTTAGTTACTCCAGCACTCATAGTGTGGCTTCCCTGTTTCATGCTTGCAATACGAACTGCCGTCTTTTTATAACCCAGTTTCAGAAGTCGTTTTAAGTTGCGATCGGAATCGGAGGTACAATTCAATAACAACTTCCTGCTCTTAGTCTAAAGTTCAAATGGATCCAAATGTTTCCCCCTCACGCGTGAGGGTGAGTTTGACGAGTATTATTCGTTACAATGTCATTCTTCAACCCAATTTCCAGCCTTTATTGGTGTACGCCGATTCCCTATGGGTCACTTGAAACGTTGTTTGTGTTTATTAATCTGCAGACTACTTGACCTGATAGGGGCGTTTCAAATCGCAGATAGACAACATAAGATGGATTAACTCAGCGGGCCAGGCAGCGGCTCTGGAGACAAGGAATAGGTGAATGTTTTGGGTCGAGACCCTTCTTGTCCTTCTCTCCAGAGATGCTGTCTGTCAAGCTGAGTTACTCCGGCTTTTTAAACCTCGTGGGTTTAAACCAGCATCTGCAGTTCCTTCCCACACGTTTCAAGTCGCTGCGGGTGAGAATCGCCCCTGGTGTGTGAGCGAGCCGAGCCGAGCCGGGGCTGCACTACAGGAGAGCCCGGCGAGGGGACTCGACCCAGGCGAGGGACAGCCGCTTCTTGCTCGGGCTTCAGGAAGCCGGGACTATGGAGAGGTACGAGGCTGCCATGGTCCTTGGAGCACTCGGGAATGCCATGGGCTATTATAACGTTTGCCACGGGTGCAACAAAGCTGGATTCAAGCCGACCGAGTCTGATTTATCAGCAGAGATAGACTTAATGGTTTCAAACCCATTTCAGTGGAGGGCTCCATTCGACACGCTCATGCACATGGCGACCGCCGAAGCTTTGGTTTGTGGTGAGTTGTCTATTCTCGAGTCCTATTCTTTATTGTTTATGTATGATTCCTGGTTGAATGTATTGTTATCCATCTTGCTTGCCTGACCAACACGGTTCATTCACACGGATACACGACACGCACATAATCCTCGCGTGATGTGAACTATACTGGCACTAAAGTAGAAATGCACGCGTCGGGTATCACTGCTCCAGTGCTGCCCGCATCTTGCTTAGGGCCAACTTGCAGTTTTTAACATGGGACTTTATCCATCGCATTTTCCGTTTAGTTTCACCAGCTCTCGGGACCGCTTAACACATCCATGAAAGCGCCATTGCAAAACGAATCGTATCCCTCTCGTCCAGATTTGGATGAGGAATATAATCAGTTTCAATGTTCATGGTCACCTCGAACGCACTGACTGACTGACGTACTTTGGAAAGTAGACCCTAGACCCTAATGCACCCCCCCCCCCCCCCCCCCCCAAATCCAAAGATGCCATCAATTAGAAACACAACTGCAAAGGGCGACTTTGTGTACCGTGTGATGAAGGTTTTGAATATATATTGCAGTTCCGTTTAGCACCAAGGCGAGAAATGAGCCTTTGGAGATGGACACAAATTGCTGAAGTAACTCAGCGGGGCAGGCAACACCTCTGGAGAGAAATTATATTTGTGATATTTCCTGTCCCGCTGAGTTTCTCCCACACTCTGTGTAAACCAGCATTTGCAGTAACTTCCTAAACCTTTGGAGTGTGGATTCATGCAATGGATGGGACATTCAGTTCGTTTTTGTTATATCCTTTGCAAAGTTGAACGATTTGCGCATTGCATGTGTTTGATTGAATATGTTATTCTTTGTCTCAAGATCATAAGCATGTTAATAGGAATGGGAATCTGTTGTCTTTCAGGATGTGATTCCATGCAAGAATTTTGCAATCAAGCTGCAAAGAGATATCTTCTGGCGTTGCATACGTATCAGAAATGTTATTTACAACCTGTATCAGATCGAGGCCAAGTCCGGAAAAAAGCCTATTCCTCCAAAAGATACACATCGGTAAATAGAAAAGGTGAAGACCATGTCCTATAATTTTAAGCATGTAATCCAGTCTGTAACTTGCACTGCTAGACTCGTGAGGAAAAATGTAGGTAATTTAGTGTTGCTGGATTCGTGCAATTAATTTCCGTATGAGTAAAGGACTATAATATTCATCCACGCAGACTTAAATCTCACAGTTTCATCATTAATCCAACTAATTTTGAAGCTATGTTATTGTTTCTTCCATAATGTTTAAGGTTTGTTTTTTAATTCTATGCAGTTTCCAGGATAGACAAGAATAGTCAGGGCAGTTCTTATAGTTGGTGTATGACACATTCGCATTGAAGAGTGAGTGGATGACTGCAAGATACATCGATACATAATCAATTGGTCATCACTGAAGCGCAATTACCCATCTGTTAGATAATCACAGCTTTATTGCAATACAAAGTTGACCCTGCTCAAAATGAAAGGACAACTGAGTACTTTACTGCATCAGGATCATATCCTCTGTAGTTAGACACACAATTTGAGTATAGGAGCAGGGAGGTTCTACTGCAGTTGTACAGGGTTTTGGTGAGGCCACACCTGGAGTATTGCGTACAGTTTTGGTCTCCAAATCTAAGGAAAGACATCCTTGCCATAGAGGGGGTACAGAGAAGATTCACCAGACTGATTCCTGGGATGTCAGGACTTTCATATGAGGAAAGATTGGATAGACTCGGCTTGTACTCGCTGGAATTTAGAAGATTGAGGGGAGATCTTATAGAAACTTACAAAATTCTTAAGGGGTTGGACAAGCTAGATGCTGGAAGATTGTTCCCGATGTTGGGGGAGTCCAGAACAAGGGGTCACAGTCTAAGGATAAGAGGGAATTCCTTTAGGACCGAGATGAGGAAAACATTCTTTACACAGAGAGTGGTGAGTCTCTGGAATTCTCTGCCACAGAAGGTAGTTGAGGCCAGTTCATTGGCTATATTTAAGAGGGCGTTAGATGTGGCACTTATGGCTAAAGGGATCAGGGGGTATGGAGAGAAGGCAGGTACGGGATACTGAGTTGGATGATCAGCCATGATCACATTGAATGGCGGTGCAGGCTCGAAGGGCCGAATGGCCTACTCCTGCACCTAGTTTCTATGTTTCTAATGCTGGAGTAACTCAGCGGGACAAGCACCATCTCTGAATAGAAGGAATGGGTGATGTTTCGGGTGGAGATACTTCTTCGGACTCTTGGGTCTCAACCTGAAACGTCACCCATTTCTTCTCTCCAGAGATGCTGCCTGTTCCGCTGAGTTACTTGAGCATTTTGTGTCTATAGAAACATAGAAATTAGGTGCAGGAGTAGGCCATTCGGCCCTTCGAGCCTGCACCACCATTCAATATGATCATGGCTGATCATCGAACTCAGTATCCCGTACCTGCCTTCTCTCCATACCCTCTGATCCCCTTAGCCACAAGGGCCACATCTAACTCCCTCTTAAATATAACCAATGAACTGGCCTCAACTACCCTCTGTGGCAGAGAGTTCCAGAGACCCACCACTCTCTGTGTGAAAAAAGTCCTTCTCATCTCGGTCCTAAAGGATTTCCCCCTTATCCTTAAGCTGTGACCCCTTGTCCTGGACCTCCCCAACATCGGGAACAATCTTCCTGCATCTAGCCTGTCCAACCCCTTAAGAATTTTGTAAGTTTCTATAAAATTGCCTCTCAATCTCCTAAATTCTAGAGAGTATAAACCGAGTCTATGCAGTCTTTGTTCATAAGACAGTCCTGACATCCCAGGAATCAGTCTGGTGAACCTTCTCTGCACTCCCTCTATGGCAATAATGTCCTTCCTCAGATTTGGAGACCAGAACTGTACGCAATACTCCAGGTGTGGTCTCACCAAGACCATATACAACTGAAGTAGAACCTCCCTGCTCGTATACTCAAATCCTTTTGCTATGAAAGCTAACATACCATTCGCTTTCTTCACTGCCTGCTGCACCTGCATGTCTACTTTCAATGACTGGTTTACCATGACATCCAGGTCGCGCTGCATCTCCCCTTTTCCTAATCGGCCACCATTTAGATAATAGTCTGCTTTCCTGTTTTTGCCACCAAAGTGGATAACCTCACATTTATCCACATTATGCTGCATCTGCCAAACATTTGCCCACTCACCCAGCCTATCCAAGTCACCTTGCAGTCTCCTAGCATCCTCCTCACAGCTAACACTGCCCCCCAGCTTAGTGTCATCCGCAATACTATATTGTAAATAGTATTATGCCCATGGCCCCCCCTCCCCCCCCCTACTGCCAGCGCCCCCCCCCCCACTGCCGGCGCCCCCCCCCCCCACTGCCGGCGCCCCCCCCCCCCACTGCCGGCGCCCCCCCCCCCCACTGCCGGCGCCCCCCCCCACTGCCGGCGCCCCCCCCCACTGCCGGCGCCCCCCCCCCCCCACTGCCGGCGCCCCCCCCCCCCACTGCCGGCGCCCCCCCCCCCACTGCCGGCGCCCCCCCCCCCACTGCCGGCGCCCCCCCCCGCCGGCGCCCCCCCCCCACTGCCGGCGCCCCCCCCCACTGCCGGCGCCCCCCCCCCCACTGCCGGCGCCCCCCCCCCCACTGCCGGCGCCCCCCCCCCCCACTGCCGGCGCCCCCCCCCCCTGCCGGCGCCCCCCCCCCCACTGCCGGCGCCCCCCCCCCACTGCCGGCGCCCCCCCCCACTGCCTGCGCCCCCCCCCCCACTGCCTGCGCCCCCCCCCACTGCCGGCGCCCCCCCGCTGGCACGACCCCCCCCCCCCGCTGCCCACATCACCCATGGCCCGCCCTGCTAGCTATGCCTGCCATTGGTAAGACCAATTCTGGAGTATGGTGTACAATTTTGGTCGCCTACTTATAGGAAGGATGTCAACAAAATAGAGAGAGTACAGAGGAGATTTACTAGAATGTTGCCTGGGTTCCAGCAACTAAGTTACAGAGAAAGGTTGAACAAGTTAGGTCTTTATTCTTTGAAGCGCAGAAGGTTAAAGGGGGACTTGATTGAGGTCTTTAAAATGATGAAAGGGATAGACAGAGTTGACGTGGATAAGCTTTTCCCATTAAGGGTAGGGAAGATTCAAACAAGAGGGCATGACATGAGAATTAAGGGACAGAAGTTTAGGGGTAACATGAGGGGGAACTTCTTTACTCAGAGAGTGGTGGCTGTGTGGCATGATCTTCCAGCAGAAGTGGTGGAGGCAGGATCGATTGTAACATTTAAAAGTAAAGTGGATAGGTATATGGACGGGAAGGGAATGGAGGGGTATGGTCTGAGTGCAGGTAGATGGGACTAGGGAAAAATAAATGGTCGGCACAGACTGGAAGGGCCGAGAGGGCCTGTTTCCGTGCTGTAATTGTTATATGGTTATATGGTTTATATGGTTATCGGCACCAACAACCCTGGTAAAACTCCGGCCACATGCGGGCTGCAACTCCACTGATCCTCGCCTCTCTCCCAGCCACCAGCAGGCAGGGCCGCCAGCTGACATGGATTCCAGGTCCAGTTCCTGACCAATAGTGTGAAGAAGGGTCTTGACCCTAAACATCAACTATCCATGTTCTCCAGAGATGCTGCCTGACCTGCTCAGTTACTCCAGCACTCTGTGTCATTTTGTGTATTAACCAGTAACTGCAGTTCTTTGTTTCTACAACTTGTACAATAACATTAACTTACTTATATCGGCAGTAACGGACATCATTCCCCCCCCCCCCCCCCCGTGATCTGTTACAACAAGGGTTTACTGTACATGATTTGGATAATAACCAAAGTGAAGTGTTGGTGACGTTAACAGACGATACCAATATAGGAAGTGTCATTAAATAGAACAAAATAAATCAAAAGGCAAAATAGATAAATCAGGGAATGGGCTAAATTCTGAATTCAAAATGTAAGTGTAAAATTGATGTATTTTGACCAAAGAAAATTGATTTCTGAATGGAAATTGACAATAATGTGAAGAAGGAATTTTGAGGCACTAGACACGGGTCAAGCTGTGAAATAACGTGAATATATTTCTCCGTTGTAACTTAAGAGGAATACATTGTAATTGTCACGACAATTGGAGATCAGATTCCATTATTAAATTTATTTTATGATCTATTGGTGAATTCAAACCTATTGTTAATGAATAGTCTCTGCACACTGGACTCCATAGGATAGAATCGATGTAAAGGCTTTAGAGTGGTATAACATCGATTGATCAGGATGCTAATTCCTATGACTAAAGTATGAAGAAATGAATATAAAAAGTCTTTTTTGTTAACAAAATGGATTACAAGGCAATATAATGGCTTTAAAATTATAGAAACATATAGTAATTGGATTAAAGTACTGTAGATAAAGGACAGGTGTAGGTTTAAAAATAAATGAAAGAAAGCTTAGTACGCAAGGCACAGGAAACATTTTCCCTCGAGGTATGTTATGGGTGAATAATGATGTTGGTTCAATGGCATCTGTCCATCATGTCATTTCCATGCATGTATTTCATGTGTAAGTTAGTTTAGGTTGAGGAGGGGGAGGGTAGTGTATTTAAGTTTTACAGCTCAATAAAATAATTCCAAATTCTGATTTGACCTTTATTCTACAACCTGTAATGCAGGGCATGAGCATATATCTTGCTTTACTAATGTGAATAGATATATTTAAAATACTTTGGTAGACACAAAATGCTGGCGTAACTCAGCGGGTGAGGCAGCATCTATGGAGAGAAGGAATGGGCGACGTTTCGGGTCGAGACCCTTCTTCAGACTTTGTTGTTTTGGGAGAAGCAAAGTAAGCAATTTATCTCGTAAAATGTCTCTCGTTTCCCTTAGCCCTGAAGAAGGGTCTCGACCCAAAACTCCTTTTCTCCAGAGATGCTGCCTGATCCGCTGTGTCTATCTTTGGTTTGAACCAGCATCTGCAGTTCCTTCCTACACAAACTATTTACTTTATTGGTTTCCTATGGACAAACATTTGGTCCCAAAATTGTGAAAAAATGACATATCAATCATATTCAGAATGATCTGGGACTATAGTATTAGTAACAGTGAATGCTTTGGTGGATTTTGAACGATTCACTGGATATAATCTGATGCATTCTGTAATTTTGTGATGCTACTTGTCGACATTCCTTTTGAAAGAAAGCAAAGCAAGAATTTCATAGTCCTATATGGGACAGATGACAATAAACTCTCTTGACTCTTGTCTTGAAAGCTGAAACTACAAATTGAAAAGTTTACAATACCACATTTTCAGTTCAACTGTCTTAGAACTTGAGCTGCACATTTGGAAAGTAGTGGATATTCACTAACAGTAAAGGGCCTGTCCTTCAAGCATGCAACTCTATGCGATGAACGCGATCAAACTAGAAGCGGGGGCCGCGTGGAGGTCGGGTGATCCCTGTACAGGGCCGTTCCCACCAGCATGCGCCTGCATGCGGCAAGCGACCAAACCGGCAGTAGGGGCCGCGCGGAGGTCGGGTGAGTGGTGCAACGCGGCGCAAAGTGAGGCGAACTTGGAGCGAAGTCTAAGGTAAGTTCGCCAGGACAGAGAGGGACACACACAGAGGGGCACAGAGGCACACACACACAGAGGGCCACGGAGCCACACACATAGAGGGTCACAGAGGCACCTACAGATAGGTTCACGGAGGCACGATGTCGAGGCGGTGTGTAATGCGTCGAGGCGACTGCAAGCCGACAAGCCGTTGCCGCGCGGAATTTTTGTACACAGTCAGTTTTTCGGAGCCCCGCGCGATGTCGGGACGAACTCCGCACAATTCCGCACGGCTCCGGCGATCGAAGTGGGACCGGCCCCGCGACGCCGGACGGCTCAAGCGACCACGTTAGGTCGCGCTCATCGCATGGAGTTGCATGCTGGTGGGACAGGCCCTTAAGTTTGAATATGGTATTTATCATAAAATAATTATTAATTTAATATCTAAATAGGTGAAAATATTCAAATGAAAGCTGAGTTCACTATTGTGATAGTAATTGTAAGCAAGGAAACGGAAGAAACAAGTCAATTAAGATCCAAACGTTTGAAAAATGTTCCCAATGTTGGGCGAGTCCAGAACCAGGATCCACAGTCTAAGAATAAAGGGGAGATAATTTAAAACTGAGATGAGAAAAAACGCTTTCACCCAGAGAGTTGTGAATCTATGGAATTCTCTGCCTCAGAAAGCAGTGGAGGCCAATTCTCTGGATGCTTTCAAGAGAGAGTTAGACAGAGCTCTTAAAGATAGCAGAGTCAGGGGATATGGCAAGAAGGCAGGAACAGGGTACTGATTATGGATGATCAGCCATAATCACATTGAATGGCGGTGCTGGCTCGTAGGGCTGAATGACCTGCTCCTGCACCTATTGTCTATTGTCTGTTGTCTATTTTAGTTGTGCAGGAAGGAACTGCGGATGCTGCTTTAAACTAAAGATAGACACAAAAAGCTGGAGTAACTCAGCGGGTCAGACAGCATCCCTGGAGAGAAGGAATGGGTGACGTTTGGGGTCGATTGCTTGTTGCATCAGTTGCTTTGACGTGTACTGGCCATGTGGAATTTTGAAGTACTGTTCTTAATTTCTGTCACATGTCAATTCACAGAACCTAAATTTGGAGCGGCAGCGAGAACAATGTGCATCGGAATGTGCTATTCCAAGGCAGAGCAACTGAATGACCTTCTGCAAGCCAGCATTGAATGTGGGCAAATGACACATAGTTATCCAGCAGGTAAAGTGCATGTGTAGGAAGGTAATGTGCCTGAATCACTTCCTTGCCAGCAATTTCCAAACTGTACTGTGATGGCCATCAAGTGTACTGTTCCATGACAGAAATCATTATTGCATTCACAGTACAATGAATGGCAGCCAGATCATAGTTCTCATGGTACTCACTAAAACATTACAGAGTGGCATAGAGCCCTTAGCTTTCAGCAGGTGTGCAATGCCATAAAACGAAGAACGCTTAAACAGCAGAACATTATTTATGTAAATCATCTGCATTCTTAAGTGAAACAATTAGGAACGATAAAGTAAACAAAATATTAACACTTTTGACCAATGTATCACTGAGTCGGTCCCACTTTTAGTATTTCTGGTCTAAATTTCTATATATGTGCTACTTGGCATTAACCTGCAGTATTAACATACTTTAATACATACAGTATTAATATTCTGTTCTTCTTATCGAGCCCACACACAAGATTAGAAGTTGTTCAGCCAGAGCTGAACACACTTCTCGGTATCTGCATACAATGGTGTCTGTCTTGTTGCTTCTTGTGGAAAGATTGGTGGAAACAGGGCTGCGACGTGAGCGCTCTTTCCTTGACCCCAACATGCTGTTAATAATACTGTATTAACATACAGGGGAAGCACAATGGGGCAGTGGTAGAGTTGTTATTTTACAATGCCAGAGACCCGGTTTCATGACTACGGGTGCTGTCTGTATGGAGTTTGTACGTTCTCCATGTGACCGCGTGGGGTTTCAATAGAAAATAGATGCAGGAGTAGGCCATTCAGCCCTTCGAGCCAGCACCGCCATTCAATGTGATCATGGCTGATCATCCCCAATCATCCCCAACCCGTTCCTGCCTTCTCCCCACATCCCCTGTCTTGCTCTCTGTTGAAAGCATCCAGAGAACCTGCCTCCACCTCCACATCCCAAACACTTGCAGGTTTGTAGGTTAATTGGCTTCTGTAAATTGCCCCCAGTTGTAGGATGCAAAAGTGTAGGATAGAACTGGTGCAGATCGATGGGCTCGGTGGGCCGAAGGACCCGTTTCCATGCTGCATCTCTAAACTGAACTAATATATTTGCTCCTATTTCTCATCACAGTGCTTATGGTTTACTTGAACATTTAACCTGTTTCTTCCTTAACTCAGTCACGGTAATTGCCTCTCCCTGTTATACGTATAGTATCTTGCCTTTTTCTTCTCCCTCTTATTTTTAGACAAACAATCTATAAATCTTTCCTCAAACACTTTTATGCTGTAGACAAAGTTCCTTCAAAAACTCCTAGTTGAATGTTTATGTGGTCACAGCCTCCAGTTATGCTCTTTTGTTGAAATGGAAACAATCCTCATCTATATTACTAAAAGTCTGATCTTGACAGCTTTTGGCTCGCTGTGCTGTGATTTCCAAGAGAATGCCGCCACCTGCAGCCATCATTTTGACCACCTCGCTCAGAGCCTCTCTCCGCCTTCCTGAACCGGAGGATTTTTCCCATCGATGAAAAATCAGACAGATATTAATGTTTTTTTAAAACAATTGCCATTCTCTCTGCTGTCCCTGCTGGTGGGATGGGGAGGGACTATAAAACCCGGAAGTGGTGTGCCTCACTCAGTCTCTGCAAGGTGGTGGAAGCCAGAGGGTCACGTCTCTCTGAGCTCTGAATAACACTGAACACATGTCTACTCAACTGTGAGTGCCCTTAATGTGGTTTGAAAATGAACATATGGTTGGTTTGAAGTAAAAAGGCACTGCCTGCAAATGGTGGTTTGGTTTGAAGTAAAAAGGCACTGCCTGCAAATGGTGGTTTGGGTTAAAGTAAAAAGGCACTACTGCACATGGTGGTTTGGGTGCTTTGGGTTGAGGTTAAAGGGCACTACTGCAAGTGGTGGTTTGGGTGCTTTGGGTTGAGGTTAAAAGGCACTACTGCAAATGGTAGTTTGGGTGCTTTGGGTTGAGGTTAAAAGGCACTACTGCAAATGGTGGTTTGGGTGCTTTGGGTTGAGGTTAAAAGGTACTACTGCAAATTGTGTTTTGGGTGCTTTGGGTTGAGGGTAAAAGGCACTATTGCAAATGGTGGTTTGGGTGCTTTGGTTAGCTTCCTGTTTGTACTGTATATTGATTTTTGATAAAACCCTACCACTTGCGCCTGTGATTTTTGACCATCTTACTCAGTCGCCCTCTGCTCAGCAGGTGCAGAGGATTCTTCCCATCAATGAAAAATAAAAGTGTTATTAGTGTTTAAAAAATGTTGAGAATCTCTCTCCTGTCAATCATGCCATGAAGGTCACACCTTTTCCGGTGGAAGGGAGAGGGGTTATAAAACCCAGAAGTGTGGGTGTGGCTCAGTCTCTGCATGATGGGGGAGGGAGAGGTCACGACTCTGTCTGAGCTGTGAATCAACTGAACACACTGAATGTCTACTGAACTGAGAGTTTGGTGTTTTGTGTGGTTTTATGGTGGTTTCACCCTGCTTGAAATGGTATGAAACTGTATTTGAATGTGGTGGCCTTGCACCCTGCATGAAATAGTATGAAATTGCATTTGAATGTGGTGGCGTTGCACCCTGCATGGAATGGTATGAAGCTACATTTGAATTTGGTGGCCTTGCACCCTGCTTGAAATGGGATGAAACTGCACTTGAATTTGGTGGCCTTGCACCCTGTTTGAAGTGGTATGAAACTGCACTTAAATTTGGCAGCCTTGCACCCTGCTGAAAGTGATATGAAACTGCACTTGAATTTGGTGGCCCTGCACCCTGCTTGAAGTGGTTGGAAACTGCTCTTGAATTTGGTGGCCTTGCACCCAAATCAGGCTGCCAGCACATCAGGCTTGAGGGACTGAACTGCCATCACAAGAACCCATACTAGTGCTCCAGAAAGCCCCCCCCCCCCCCCCCCCACTGGCCGCCTATATTGGAATTGATGGAGAGGTGCAATATTGCGTCGGGGACCAGCCCTCCCGTGCGAACATGGGACCCAACGGGTCCCACTTAGTTTAGTATCTATTGGTTTTGAGCTTTCATAATTTCCTGAATCCCTTATCCCTCACACTGATTGTACTTGTCAAGAAAAAATACCTAGCCTGTTTATTCCTCCTTGATAAATATAAATGGACTTTGCCAATATCATTCTGATAGATTTTATTTTGTAACTTCTCCTGTGTTTTTGTGTATCTTTATTATAGTACGAATATCAGAGCTATTTATAGTTTATTATACCTTGTTTAATTTTTATCTTTTCTATTTAAGGATACTGCACATTGTATAACTAGAATGTGATTCCACAATCTGGCATAAGAGATGTCTGTAGATCTTGCTTCCTAACCCTGCACCCATTTAAGTTTCAAGGACCAATTGTTATGAAATCAACTATCAGAAACTAAGGTTCTTAGTGCAAAGCACAAAGGGTTGCAGGAACTCAATGGATCAGTCAACGTCTGCGGAGGAAATGGATAGACTAGGTTTTGGTTCAGGTCTGATGAAGAATCCTAATGTTCCATGTTTGGTCTGTTCCCTTTCATTCCCTTTCATTCCCTCCCCACCCCCCACATTCCCTCCACAAGGGATGCCTGATCTGTTTGAAGTCCTCCAGCACTTAATGGTTTGCTTAAAATGCCAGCATCTGCAGTTTCTTGTGCGTGCAAGATGTTAGGTTGTGTCTCCTTGTTAAGTTCATATATTGGTGGATACTTCAAATAAGACAGTTGGAAGTGACATGAAAGTGAAAATGACTGTGGAACAGCATCCCTCTCTTCACCAGAACTGCCCCCTCCACCGACTCCTTTAAATCGAGGCTTAAAACCTATTTCTACTGCCTAGTGTTTTTGAGGCCCTCTGAGGGGGCGCTGTAAACAGTTTATGTATGTATTGTTAGCTCTGTGTACCATTGTATGTAGCACATTAGTATCTGCACTGATGTACAGCACTTTGGTCAATGTGAGTTGTTTTTAAATGTGCTATACAAATATAATTTTTGGTTGGTTCTTGGTTACTTGGTCCTCCAAAATATTCCAACTGGAATTTAAACTGGAGATGGTGAAGGGAGGGGTTTAGCCAGAGAGGGTTATTGGGAAGAAAGTGCCACTTTAAATTTAGTTGCATCTGGCTGGGCAACCGTGGCTTGGTGGAGATTATTCCATGCTTTAATAGTGCGTGGGAAGAACAAATTGCTGTACACATCTGTCTTTGTGGCTGGGACCACAAATTGGATCGAATGCCCTCGTCTGCTCCTAATTGGTTTGGGGTTGGTGTAGGTCTTGCAATCTATGTCTAGCTGACCATTTAACATTTTGTAAAAACAGGTCAAACGGTGAGCTTCACGTCTGCCTTGGAGAGGGTTCCACCCCAGAGAATTCAGAAGTTTGGTGACACTCGCTTCTCTCTCGTAGGTGTTAGTAACAAATCGAGCGGACTGTCTTTGGACACGTTCGATGGATGAAATGTTTTTATCTGTGTATGGGTCCCAAGCTGCAACTGCGTAGTCCAGATGAGGTCTAACGAGGGTGAAATACAGCTTCTCCTTGACAGAAGCTGAACAATGATGGAAGTTGCGCCTCAGGAAGTTTAGGACACCTGTTGCTTTCACTGTTACATGATGAGTCTGACCATTCCAACGTAGATCATTCTGCAATTTGATGCCAAGATACTTGGTTTGTTTGGATTCTTCAACGGTGACACCAAGTATGTTGTAAGATGTGACGCCCGGATTCCTCTTTCTGGTGACACGCATGGTTTCACATTGACTGACTTGAAAGAGGCAAAATAATATCTTCAACTAAATTAAATATCTAATGAAATATGGGTTCAGTGCTGTCATCTATATTAACGATTTTGATGAGAATGTACAGGGCATGATTAGAAGTGTGCGGAGGATGCCAAAATAGGTGGCATTGGAGATGGTAAAGATGATTATCAAGAATTACAGCAGGATCTCGATCAGCTGGAGAACTGGGCCAAGGAATGGGAAATGGAGATAAATGTAAGATATTGCATTTTGAAGTCAAACTTAGCCCTGGGGAGCGTTTGTAGGCACTAGGAGTACAAGTACATAGTTCCCTGAAAGTGGCATTGCAAATAAATAGGGTGGTGAAGAAGGCTTTTGGCATGTTGGCCTTCATCAGTCGGGTAACTCCAAATAAATTGTAATGTTATGTTACAGTTCTTCAAGACATTAGTAAGACTGCATTTCGGGAGTATTGTTCTGTTTTGGTCACTCTGCCATTTTAAACATGCCATTAAGGACGTTGCCATGAAATGTAGACCTGAGCTATAGCTAGAGGCTGGGCAAGCTAAGATATCTATAATAAAATAAGATGGTGGATGCATAGTGTCTTTTACCCTGAGTAGTTCAATAGAATTTTATTTGTCATGGATGCAACTTCAGAGTGAAATTCATTTTGCATATATTACACATGCGGGTGCTACCATTTTTGTTGCCATTATTCAAAGTCCAAAGTTCGGTCAGCCGGTGCGCTCGATGTACCGGAGCTGTTCCCATGAACCAACGCCCCTTTCCTCTCCTCGCCCAGCCATCTTTGTGTCCCGGGGACACCTCCTACAGCCGACCTTGAAGGCGCTGTTGGCATTACCCCGGTTCACCCTCCTACCGGCCCACGCTCCTCGTATGCAACGTCTCCCGCTCCCTCACGGTTACACCGGCAATGAGCCTTCGGGTGGGGTACCGGACCCATAATCTAGAACCAGAGGACATGGGTATAAGGTGAGACGGGAAAGATTTCACAGGGACAACATTTTTCACAGTGTGGTGGCTATATGGATCAAGCTCCCAAGGAAGCTGCTGAAGAAAATAGCAATATTTGGACAGATATATGCATTGGAAAGGTTTAGAAGGACATGCACCGGGCCTTGGCAAATGGGACTAGTTTGGATGGGCCAT